>JANAVB010031617.1:14383118-14400618 GCA_029216955.1 Iris pallida
TCTTGTGTCGTGTCCACCGAGAAATGGGGCTCGAGTAGCATGACAGTGCGCGAGATTCTAGTGCTGTGTCCCCGTGTCCAATTATGACACGAAAATAGTGCCAAAATCAACTCAGTCACCTGGAAATTTAATCTGCACTATATTAGCTACAAATTCACGTAATTAGTTTTGAAAATTACTAATATTTATTTCTATATGGCATTTCACCAAACACTTTACACTACACTCCGATACGCCTCCGATACGCGTATCAAATTGACACGAAATTCTACCAAACTTGGTCTACGGGTCTATGGTGCCTAGATGCATGCACCTACGAAGAGAAAACATGTAAACAAATGAGTTTACGGCCATTACCTATTGAGAGTTAGAATCTCAATACAAAAGCCTAGAAATGAGGTCCTTCTCCAATTGCTATGGTCCAATTAGCTCCCAATCCTTGTTAGCTAGCCTCCAATGGTCTCTTCTACAGCAAGGGGTGCAATGCAAAAGACTAGGCTCAATTTGGTGGTGATTTGGAGAAAAAGGGTGGATTTGGGGAAGAACTCAAATTATGGTTTCAAGATGTAATGAAAAGAGAAAGGGGTGTGCTAACATGTGTTTATATAGGGGAGGGGACCCTTTGATGGCAACCAAGGGTGTCTCTTGGGTTTGGGTAGATATTTAGTACAATGGGTAGGCTTCTACATGCATAATTCAAGCCTTCCTATTAAAGGCCCAAGTAAAATATCTAACCTTAACAAATATCCTACTCCTAACTTAATATCTAGATATTACTAACCTTGTCATGTGATGGAAACTTCTAATCTAATATCTAGGCTCATGACTAATATCTAAGTTAGGGCAATTCTAGGTTAATGCTTAACATAATGATTAGCACAATATTAATTAATCAAAATTCATTTTCACGAAAAGTCAAAAATGACTAAAATACCCTTAGCCTAAAAAGTAGTAATTAGCTACTCTAATCACATGGAATAGGTCTCCATAGTCATGGTTAGTCTCTATGCTAAGTAGTTCTAGGGTTACACTAGTAGAACACCAAAATAATAATACACCAATTTAATTAGTATTTAAATAATCTAAATTCACCAATTATTCATTAACAAGATTTAAATATATTATTTAATAACAAACATGGTCAATTTTACAAAAGTTCAAAATTATCCTCATTTTAGAAAAGGGGTGGTTATAAATTATTTTGTTGGTCCGATAGAAAGCATTGAGTCGACTCAAAGATCTAGTGAATTGAATCGATGCAAAGCATACGTTTGATTCAGACAAGTATTAATTTTAGTTGGTTTCACGTGTAGGCTAAGCTTTTACGCTGAATTATAAGAGGTCGACCTTTTGCCGTACCAAAGCATCGTATCGCAACAGACTAAGGCATGAGCATGTTAGGCCGAATTAGTTGAGTAGTTCAATGAAGCACAAAGTGCTCGAATGGCTAAATCAAAAGAGTTTACCATTCAACTAAGTTAAAGAATCATGCCCATCGGCTCGACGAGCGGACAAGGCGAATCGGCATAAGATGGAAGGACTTTGATCCTTATTTCCTACTCTATTATGGTTAATATAATATTCCTTTATAGGCTAAGTTATCGAGTCCACAGGCGTGGTTCGATTGAGAGAAATTGTAGTGCGTGTCAAATACTAAGATAGAACAATTGTATTAAAACGTGCATCAAATACGAGGGGCCATAAAACATTGAAATATTGCAACGGTGAGTGCCTCAGTGCGCGAACCATATGAATATGGATAACTCTGCAGACGAGTGCCTTAGTGCATGAGCCATAGAACATTGAATGCTCTATCGAGGTGTGCCTCTTTGCACGAGTCGAAGGAATGAACATAACTCTAGCACATTGAAAGATCGTATCGAGACGTGGATTAATGCATGAGTAGGAGAACATTGAACACTAAGGCATATAACATTAAAATATGATGTCGAGGCGTACATCTAATACGTGTGTCAAAGAATAGTGAATAACTCTGTCGAAGCACACATATGTGCACGAGACTTATAAAATATGGCTTCATTGCGAAGAGGACAGTTGTGGCACGAATGTGACAGAACTGGTGAATGTGGCATGGTGCCCCGGTCTTTGGGGCCTTTGGTTCCTTGGTTTTATGAACATTAAGTTGGGGCATGGTGCCCCGAAACATTGAAACGAAGTATGGAAAATAAAGAAAGAAGAATGGATGTTAAAGTGAGAAGATGTGAAGTCTGAGTTTTGGACTCGGACTATGTTTGGTTCTATGAGTTAGACATGTATTGTATGGTCAAATGGACTTAGATATAGCACGAGCATGGGTTTTTTTTATCCCTCGAACGAGATACGTCGGGGCGTCAGGACCGTTCGATCTAGAAGAGAATTGAGATAGGTATTATGTGGGACATTTAATTCTTGAGGCTTTCAACCTACGATTGAAAATGGAGCGCCACAAATACCGGTAATGTTCGGGACCTTCAGAAAGTGGGGTTAGCAACCAATGCTGAAGTAATCAGCGTTATACCGTTGAGAAGATACTCCATTCTTGTCACGACCTGCACCCGAAAGTTTGGGCACGAGTACGTGAAAACACGTCCAGCCTACATCTCAGAGTCTACGGGAGTACACTGTCTAATCCTCAAGTAGCATCAATCCAGCAATAAGAATATAAATCTCAATATCAGGAATCTAACTCAATCACAAGTACTAACAGGTAGATATGAAATAGAAAGACAATCCCAGAATGTCAAATACATGAAAGAAAGATATATAAATCCTCAAAATATAGTACATCTCAATAATGTTCGAACAACAGAAATCTAACCAGCAAGTAAGTAAATGCTAATCTAAAACTAAGCAACCTCCAATGGTAAGTCTGCAATTGCATCTCCTGCATCCTAAGGTATATCGTGATTGGTCTCAGGTGTGCCATAGTGAGTGGAACATCAATTCTCTTAGTCATCACCTAAAAATGTAGTTATCCAGTCAGGATGCGAGCAAGTACAATAAATGAACCACTATTATAACATGATAGAAAGTATATACCATGAAATAGAAGATAGAAAACAGAAAGTGAAGATGTAATCATGACAGATAAAATAGACAAGTAAAATAATTCGTATACTTAATAATAATTTAAAATTCCTCAATCATAAAAAGAATGAAAGAAAATTAAAAAAAGGAAAGGGAACAAGAATGATGGAAATGGAAGGATGCGATCAATGGGCATAATTTGGGAGAGTATTTTCTACATGACACCTAACTATCATCCATTAAATCTTACAAGTCTGTATACTTAATAATATTCTAAAATTTCTTAATCAAAAAATTTAAATCTCTACTCCGTACTTATCATACATAAATTTTAAACTCAAGAAAATCTCTCCAATTTCAAAAACTATATTTTAAATCCACAACCAACATCTTCAAAATTTCAATCATTACAATTTAATGAATAATTCAACACGTATCATAATCTTCAAGATTGTGATCTAGCAAAATGCTCAACCTTGACTTACCGAATGTTCCTCAAAATTTAAACTTCAAAAAATTTTAAATTTCTCAAAATACTTTAATATAAATCCACTTTTGCATAACTTTCTCAAAATTTTAAATTCAAAAATCAAAATCCAAAAATTTCAAAATTTCAAAATTGAAGTACTTTAAAATTTAAACTTAAATCTACTCTGTCATAATATTCTCAAAGTTTCAAATTCAATAAATCTAAAGATTTCCATGATCTAATTCATCATTAATTAAATCAAAATTATTTTCTTTGAAGACTTAAAATCAACTTATCAATAAATTTATCAAACCATATAGAAATTTAAACTTCAAAGACACCAAAAGCTAATAACCTTAAAGACTCAATTCATCAATCGAAGACTCTACCCACCTTGGATTAGAGTCATTCTACCACAACGCAATATTATCACATAAACTGTTTCAAATTCGTCAAATCGGGTGTGTCAAAACTCAACTTATATATCATTCCTAATTATGTAACCTACGCAACAACTTAACTATCCAAGTAATCAATTCGAAATAATTCTATGGGTTGTCCATGGGGTACCAAGTCCTAGGCCAAGTCACCAAAAATTAAATCAACCTAATTGTGTAGTCACAGTTTCGTAGTACGACTAATATGGTACAAACATGAGTTCACACAATTTGCAAAGACTGACCTATATGGGCCACCAAAAGAACATGTCAAGATCCACACCCGCATTTCGAGATGCAAGTGCGTGGGCAAGTCCAGCCTACGTCGGTATCGACGGTAGAATACTATCTAGACCTATATGATCAAAGTCACAATATTTTCTCATAATTAATTTCTTTTATTTTTGCTCATTCACAATACTAAATCAAATTATAATATTCACAAGTCTTACATTTAAAGAAAATACAATGTCTCACAGAATTAAAAATAACTAAATAGACCATATGATCAACTCATCTATCTAACTAGTTTTAGAGGGTCGACCAAAGTATATACCCATATCTCTCCCAAGGATCCGAATGCATAGTGTAGCAGGCAACTATCTAAAAATTGGTTTCCAATCAAGAATGGAACAAGTAAAATTTAAGCATGCAGTTCCAAATATATGATAACAACTATAAAATAGTAAATAGTCATGGCAAACATGATAAAATAAATAAACTGTAAAATATGGAATGGAAGGTAAAGCAAAACTGTTAACATGAGCTATGAAAACAAGTAAAGCATGAAACAAGGGAACATAACCATCAAAGTGATTTGAAGTACACTTTTTAATATGTGATTGGGTTGGGATACTACATCGCATGATCTACATAGGATTTGCCTCCCCAAGGTCTAATATGCATGAAATATAAAATAAAGTACAGTCTATGGGTTTGTTCACATATCTACGTAGTACTTCCCCGCCTGACTACTACACATGCATCAAGTCATGACAATAAGTCACAAAATACGGTAATCAAGCACATAAAGTATGGTATTATAACTAAATCTATATGACTAATTCATGTAACGAACGTGTCAAGAAGTATTCATCACTAATCATGCAATTATAGTAATTAACAATACTAAAAATAAACAAAAAATATACTCGTCTGTGGTCTGAGCTGGTGGAACAGATAATCCCATTGGGTCCAAAATAGTCAAACTGGCTAGGGTTGACGTGAAAAGTCCGAAATTGCAAGAAAAATAGGAATACAATTAATCATGGACATGGATTGATGATCTAAGACAAACTCGTAAATAATATTGTACTATGTTTGGAATTAATTATAATCTTTAAAACTATATTTTTACTATTAAATACTTAAAAATTATAGAAAAATACTTTTAGGGCTAAAGACTCAATTTTTTGTCAAATATAATTTTTAGGTCAAAACAACTTTTATTTTAAATAGATAAAATAAAATAATATTATATTTAGGGTTCGAAGTCAAATTTTAAAATTACAAGTAGGGCTCAAGACTAATATACTACTTTTTGTTACAAATAAAAATTTAGGAAAATATTTTAATATATTTATTTATAAAAAATAATTATAATTTATTTAGGAAAATGCATAATAATACTTATACAAAATAACTATATTATCAATACTGTAAAATAACTACTTATACACTATTATTAAATGCATTACTTAATAGCAATGGAATAAAAAAATTAAACAAATACACTATTCCCTGAAGTCTTTGCTTCTAATGAACTCTATAGAGTAGATGAGGCAGAGAGACTCTCCTCAAAATGAGCATCTTTAAAGTATTAATACAAAATTCCTACAGAATAAATTAGAGAGAGCGTATGGAAAATAGGAAAGAGTTTACTGAGAGAAAACTTCTCTCCTCTTCATCAGAAGTGAAGATTGGAGAAGAAGTTGAAGAAGATGGAAAATCAGAGAAGGGGAGAGGACTCACCAAGGGGACTATAGTGGGCTAGGCTCACCCACGGCACCGGTGGCGAGGTTCGGCTGTGCTGGTTCAGAGAGGACCATTCAGGGGGCGGTGGTTGCTGCAGCACTGCGCCCAGGCAGATGGAGGAACTTTGTTGGTTCGTCTGTGCACGCAGCGCTAGGGAGTTACAAATCGGGCAACGGTCATAGTGAAGAGGCTCGACGAGATCTGAACATGGTCGGATCGAAGTGATGATGAGGATGGTAAATCTGGAGGATTGACCATAGTTGTCGAAGAAGAAAGGTAAAGAAGGGCGGAGGAGTAGTGGTTTATACGGCGCTGCCGAAGATTGGCGGCGCTTGAGGTGACCAATCGGATGTGGGGTTGATCTAGGGAGATCGATTTGGGCAGCATGGTCGAGCGCTCAAAGGAAAGGGTCGCCGGCGCCAGATAAGTAGTTGTGGTGATGGCTTTGGTATTGTGAGTCGGTTGTGTCATGGAGGTAGTGTGACAGGTATTAATTATGTGGTGTAGGTGTGGCCAGAACAGGGGTATGACAGTGGTGATGAGCGGAGAACGCGAAGGTGGGGTATTGTCTGTAGAAGCATGGAAAAGAATATAAAAATCCATACGGCTCAAAACAGAGGGAGTCTCATGCGGCTCAAAAGTCCATTAGAGCCTTATGCGGCTCAAAAGACCCTTAGAGCTTCATACGGCTCGAAAGGCCCCGATAGCCCCATAGGCTCAAAAAAGCCACGTGTCCCTATGCGGTTCAAGATATGACTCTATAGCTGGCCATCATTTCTCTGTGCAGCTGGCTCATTAAATGCTCTGACACAGAGCGGCAGCTCTGACATAAAGGATTGATAGCTCTGACATAAAGGTAAAATGATGGCTCTGACATAATGACGTGCTCCTAGAGAGACGAGAAAATCTTTATAGTTGGCACGATCCACCAAATTCCAAAGCTCTTTATGCGGATCATTTAAAGGAGCTCATACGGCTTAAGGAGCTCATCGGCTCTGAGTTGAAGGAGCTCATGTGGCTCTGAGTTGAAGGAGCTCATGCGGCTCTGAGTTGATAGAACTTTATGTGGCTCAGTTTTAACAGAGCTCATGCGGCTCTGTTCTGATAGGTCCTCATACGGATCTGTCCCCGTGAGACTTCATGCGGCCCAGTTTACAAGGGGCTTATGCAGTTCTGTTCAATGAGACTTCATGCGGCCCAGTTTACAAGAAGGCTTATACGGTTCTGTTCGATAGGACTTCATGCGGCTCAGTTCATCAGGAGCTCATGCGGCTTTTTTAGTGGGACTTCATGCGGTCCATTTTACAAAGGGCTTATACGGTTTTGTCCAATGGGACTTCATGCGGACCAGTTCACCAGAAGCTCATGCGGCTCAGTCATGCGACTCGTCACAAAAATGGCAGCTGGGACACTTGGCAGGAGTTGATCAAATCTCAACAATTCAAATTCATTTCAATCAACATAAACTGCCCAGATCGATTTTTAACAAATAATACAGATTCGTTCCAATCAACATAAGCATCCCAGATTGCTTTCCAACAAAAAGATCAAGGCTAATCTTAACCAATCCCCAACCGCCCGCTTTTCAAGGAGCAATTACTGCTACCCTACTTATCACAAAGCTATATAAATAGTAGGGGATGATTCCTTCACAATAAACACAGAGTTATACGCACAGAGCCCGAGCAGAGAGAGACTAGAAACCCCCGCACACAAAGAGCATTTCTTCGCCAGAGCAGAAGCTGCGTCCGATCGTCCAAGGAGTAAGGCAGAGTTGATATCACTTTCCCGAGCCTCTACCGTCGCCCCCAGAAAAAACTAAACAATTGTACTTAGATTGCTTTTCCTAGGTTTTGTTTCTAGGCTCTCTTGTACGAGCGAGTTATATTGTGAAGTAAAAGTTCAGCCCTCTGTAGAAGCATGGAAAAGAATAAAGAAAGGTTCATGCGGCCAAGGATCCCCATGCGGCTCAGAGAGCCCATGCGGCTCGGGATCCATGCGGCTCAAGAGTCTATGCGGCTCGAATAATTTCATGTGGCCCAGAGAGGAGCCACGTGGCCTTCAACAGCTCTTCCCTTCGTCTTTTGCTGCATTTATTGCCCTAACGGCTGATAACTCTGACAAATGATAGCTCTGACAAAATACGCAATAATGACTGACGTAATGGCGTATTCCTAGGGAAGAGGAGAAAATCTTCTCACAGCTGGCAGAATCTATCAAATCCCGAGGCATGTGGCTGCTGCATTTATGCGACCACCCACTTCATGCGGCCGCCTATCTTCATGCGGCTGCATCCTTTATGCGACCGCCCATCAGCATGCGGCTGTCCACTTCATGCGGCCGCCCATCTTCATGCGGCTGCATCCCTTATGCGGCTGCCCACTCCCATGTATGCGGCTGTTCATCCCCATGCGGCTGCCCGTCTTCATGCGGCCGTTCATCCTCATGCGGCCCACTCATATGCGGCTCTGCCAAGATGACCCAGTGGAGACATGTGGCACTTTTCATGATGATTAAGACACGTGGTAGTCTTATCTTCCTGGAATTATGGGTGCTAATGAATCCTAACAAAATCAGATTTGTTGCAATCACCATAAGTGTCCAGATCAAATCAAGCAAATTAGGCACGTGGAAAGCCATTACAAGTCGCAAATATTCATGGCAATCCACATTTATTGTCCACAGAGATTTAATGCAATCATATTAATTGCTTAAATCTATTATATGTAAGATGGACGACCCAGATTCATTAACTCTCAAGCGCCGACTTTTGAGAATGAGTAATCATTGCAAACCCTAATGATGCCCCCACTCTTATAAATAGCAAGGTGCCATTCCCTTGAAACCCCCCCCCCCGCTCGGATCCAGAGAGAATCAGAGAGAGAATATACAGAGATCGAAAGGCAGAGGAGCATACAGAGAGAACAAAGAGAGCATTTCTTCATCAATGCCAAGCAGTTCTTCTCCAGAGCCAAGGCTGCACCCGATCGTCCAAGGAGCAAGGCAGAGCTGCCGTCGCTTTCCCGAGCCTCTATCGTCACCTCCCAGAATCTAAAATAAACATTTGTACTTAGATTGCTATACCTAGGTTTTCCTCTCTAGGCTTTCTTTGTACGAGCGAGTTTGTATTGTGAGTCTAAGTTCAGTCCTCCTATAAATTATTCTGTACTTTTATAATCAATGGCAAACACGATGGCGACTCTGCTGGGGACAAACTTCTCACGGCTGAGAAGTTGGTGATGCAATCGGATGCAGCCAAACTTGGCTCCACACAACAGAAGATGGTCGTCCGCTTTGACCAACAGGCGTTCGAAGAAATGCTCTGAAGGAAGCACTGGCCCGGTCCAGAAGCGAACCCGTACAAAGAAGGCTCGTAAGGAGTGGAGGCCAAAGTCACTTGCTCCTTCCCAAGCTCTGAAAAGAGTACTCTCTGCTGCCTAAGACGGCGAAGACAACTCTTATGCGGCCCACTTCAAGCCATAGAGGACTCTGCTGTCCCCAAGTTCGGCAGAGGAAAGTACTACGATGCTGGACTTACAGGGGCAAAGAGTGATCCTATGTGCTCCATAAAGAAACTGAACAAAGACACTAGCCGCAAAACGAAGACTCATGCGGCCAAGATTGCCAGCCGTATGAATGATGACCATGCGGTCGAAACTGCCAGCCAAATGCATAACACTCATGCGGCCAGGATTTCCAGCCGCATGGAGAACACTCATGCGGCCAGGATTTCCAGCCGCATGGAGAAGACCTATACGGCTGAGACTTCCAACCGCATGAAGAAAGCCCATGCGGCTATGACTGCCAGCCGCATGAAGATTATTGATTCCAGCCGTATGCCGCCTGCTCCATGCGGCTCAGTCTTCGACCGCCTCTCCTATGGTCCTGATCTTTCGTGCTCCCGAGAAGACTTGTCTGACTCTCTCCAGCACCACTTAGACTCTTCCTATTATGTGCCCTCACGTACCAGAGTGAAGAAGTCTAGGGCAGCGCGAGCTTGGCAAGCTGTACGACCCGTTACCCAAATTGTTGGGCCAGGCCGAGTCATGCCCAGCCTACGTTGAGATAAAACGTAGTAAGCTGTTCTAAAGACAACAGGATAAGACTAAATGTGCTAACGTTCTATAAGTGAAATAAAGTCATAAAATGCTCCAAACACAAAAAGTCGTCGTATATAGTAAAATGTCCAAGTACAAGTGAACTGCAAAGTAAAACTGGATACATGTCAGTTACAAAAGATATAGTCTAATACATGTCTACTCTCAAAAGTCTAAGTAAACAAAAGACAACTAGGCGAGGTTTCCCGCAGGAACATCCTCGTAAAGCAGAGCCGGATCCTTGCAGTAACCCCATAATATGTGTCGCAGAGTAACTCCTCCTCAGTAAGGACACCTACAACGTTATCCTGTCAGGACGGGAGCAAAGTACTAAATCTAGCAAACTAGCATATGAAACATGGAAATGAACATGAGAGGAATAACTGGAAAGTATGGCATCACACAATCTATCATGGCAAGGATACATATGTCATACAGACAGATGTACATGTAATGTTTAAAACTGTAGCGAGTACGTGATCGATCAATAGATATACAATGTGCTGTGGCACATAATAAAATGTACTTTCGTACAAGTGATAGGGCGATAGATGTACATACGCACAACTCCGTCTTGATATAAAGGCCTACGATGCAGTAATCATATAAAATGAAACTTTGTTCGGTACAGACGTACGGGAGAAGGGGGTATGATCACGTACACTACTAACAGTTTCCCCCATAACCCATATTCTAATCATGTGAGAGATACATCAAGACTGTTCTAAGGCATGGTAGTAACTGAAAGTATAACATGTAGAGATTCTAACTTGCTACTCCAAGGATCAGCATTCAACATGGTGGGGTTTGCAGTTCATTTATGTGATATGTAAAGGCCGTAGAAAGTACTTGCCTCTAGCAAAGCAAAACAAAACAAGCTACGATAACAGTGCTATGGATGTCCGGTAACTCGTCGCTGTAGAAGTAAATACAATAACTTAGTTTTTATACTAAGCTAAAACACTAGGAACTAATTGGTGCGACACGACTTGTGACTGGGCACCTAGCCAAAACGATGACTTTGGCATAGATGATCAATGTGGGGTGACACACTACATTAACTAACTTTCTAGGGTCTTTATACTAGTGAGGGTGGGGTTCAACACGGCTAAAACTCAAAATAACACAAAAAGCTACAAGTCGTAATTAATCAATAATTAAATCAAAGGACAATTGTGTTCTAACAATTTTAGAGATAGACGAAAGAAGTTTTGTTTAAAGTAAAGTACCAAGGTGATCCTGTTAATCATAGAAATTTATTATAATTTTTCTGGAATTAGTAACCAGTAAAAATATTTTATAAAAATCAGTTTTCCTAAGTATACAGAAAACGAGTTTTGGTTTCATATGCCAAACTAGTGGCAAAACAGTAAATTAAATACTACAAAAATTATACTAAATTAGCTAAGGTAACATAGTATCTAAAACTATTTTTCCATAATTTTGCAGTAATTTAAGTATTTTTAGAAATCAAAAACTAGCTATTGCACACAATAATTAATTATCTGCGTATTTTGTCCATGTATATAATTTGAACCAAAGTTCAAATACAGGACCCAAGGCCATGAATCAAGTCCAATATGCTTGTACAGGTCTTGAATGTGTGAAAACATATTTGAGCCCAAATACCCATGCTAGGCTTGGACACCAAATGGTTGCAGTAATTTAAATATACAGAAAATACAAAGTGGTAGAAATAAATATTATTATTTTAATATGGTAAAGTTATGCATAGTGAAAATATACATATATATGTTTTAAAAGTACATATATATATGTAAGGAAAAATACTTAATTTATAGATATATATATATATAATATATATATATATATATATATATATATATATATATATATATATATATATATATATATATATATAAGAAAACACTGAATAATATACGTGTATATATATAATATATATACACACATGAAATAGATATACATATATACATATATATGTATATATACATATATAACATATATATATAAAATTTACTAACTATAAAATATATATATATTATATATATATATATATATATATATATATATATATATATATAATACTGTCAAAATACAGTATATACATATAATTACTAATATATATATATATATATATATATATATATATATATATATATATATATATATATATATATATATATATATATATATATATATATATATATATATATACATATATATATATATATAAATATAAAAATATATATATATATATATAAATATATAAAACAGAAAAAGAAAGAAAAGAAACAAAAAAAAGAAAAGGAAAAGGAAACAGAAGGGGGGCTCGAACCTGAGCCAGAGAAGCGCGGGGGGGGGGGGGGGGGGGGGTGGTTTATTGTTGCGCGCTTGCCAGTGGGCCAGTTGGCCCGCTGTGTTAGGTTTAGACTTTAGGTTAGTTTTATTTAGTTTAGGTTAAATAACACATAAACATAAAAAAAAAAATCGACCATGTGTCATAACAATTAAGGACACAGGTAACAACGTGTCCGTGCTATGCACGACACGTACGAGCTCAGTCTCGTGTGTCCGAGCACAGCACTAAGTTCGTCCTGTCCTGGCGAGTCTCGTGCGTGAAGACGAGACACGCACGACACGATTTGGGTCCCGTTACTCACGTGTCCAGATCTGGGGGGGGATTCGATGGTCGTGGACGGCGGAGGAGGCGTCATGACGGCGGCAGAGTAGTGGCGCTGGGCGCGGCTCGTCGATACGTGTCGGTGGATGGCGGTTGGGGGCTGTGGAAGTCGATGGTGGGGCTGGTGGTGGGGTTTGGCCGGAGCTAGGGTTCCGACGAACTCGAAGTAGGGAAGACGGTGGCGGTTGTGGGCGTAGTGAGGTCGAAGTGGTGGGGGTTTGTCGAGGGGGCTGCGAGGGTTTAAATAAGGGGGGTTGAGGCGGTGGGGGCAGCCGGATTTGGCGGTGGCAGGGCGGCGTGGCGGTCGGGGCAGTCGGGGGTCAACGAGAGTGGGTGAGGAGAGAGAGTGTTCGGTCGGGGGGGGGGGTTATGTAATTTAGCAGTTAGGTCCTCTAGGTTTTGGAATTTGCACTCCACACTTAAAATAATTTAATAATTTACATAATGATATTAAAACAATTCTAATAATTGTAAAACTATATAAAAACAATTCTACTTATTACAAAACTACATTAAAACATTTCTAAAAATTACAAAATGATATTTAAACAATTTAGAAAATTATATATTGATATTTTTAGTATTAAAACTCATTTAAAAACTCATTTAAAAATTCTAGAAAAATTTCTAAAAATCCTAATAATTATTTAAGGCTATAAATGACATAAAAAATTTAATTAACACTAATTAAAAATGAATTTGAAAATCAGGGGCTTACAAGTGTTCCCTTCTTGAAAAATTTCGTCCTCAAAATTCACAAGGATTGAAGACCCTACAATATTCTAACATAGCAAGCAATGAAATCAAATGACTAAGGCTACGATCGAAGCTAACCTCTAAGGTATCAAGCGGGAACGGGTGGTTCCCTCGCAGCGGTTGGATCGAACAAGTAAGGGTATCTCTCCCTCATGTTCGACTCCCTCTCCCAAGTAGATTCATCTAGGGGAGTGAAGACTCCAAGCTACTCGCACTAGGGGTATAACCTTCTTCCTCAGCCTCTTCTCTCTCCTGTCTAATATCTCCACCGGCTGCTCAGAAACTGTAAGACTCGGTCCGACCTCCAACTCTGAATGATCTAGCACATGACTGGGGTCTGGAACATATCTCCTCAGCTGAGATACGTGAAAGATGTCGTGAACTCCTGCTAGGTTGGGTGGAAGTGCAACCCTGTAAGCTACCTCTCCGATCCTGCCAAGTATCTCGAATGGCCCGATGTATCTGGGGCTCAGCTTCCCTCCTCGTCTAAACCGGATCGTCCCTCTAGTAGGTATATCTTCACTAGCACCATATCACCATCTGCGAACTCCATCGGTCTGCGACTAGCATCAGCCCAGTATTTCTGCCTGTCCTGAGCTACTCTGAGCCTGTCTCTGATCATCCCGACTTTCTCTGCTGCATCCGTGATCATCTCTGGCCCAAGCATAACTCTGTCTCCAACATCATCCTAAAAAAGCGGTGTGCGGCATCGTCGTCCATATAGCGCCTCGAAATGAGACTATACTAATACTGGCCTGGTAGCTGTTGTTGTATGAAAACTCTATCAAGTGCAGATGGCTCTCCCATGATCCTCCAAAGTCCAGCACGCAGGTCCTCAGCATATCCTCCAGTGTCTGTATCGTCCTCTCGGACTGCCCATCTGTCTGCGAGTGGTACGCCATACTGAACTTGAGCCTACTGCCCAACTCCTCCTGCAAGCTCCTCTAGTAGTGGGATGTAAATCTGCTGTCTCTGTCTGACACGATGCTCACCGGCACTCCGTGTAGGCGAACTATCTGCTGCATGTATAGCTCCGCCAACTTCTCGGTGGAAAGCCCCACCTTGAAGGGTATGAAGTGCGCACACTTCGTCAGCCTGTCTATGATGACCCAGATGGCATCCTTCCCTCCTTGGGAACGAGGAAGCCCTGAAATGAAGTCCATCGTAACATGTTCCCACTTCCACTCGGGAATGGGTAACGGCTGCAACAAACCAGCTGGCCTCTGGCGCTCCGCCTTGACCTGCTGGCAAACTAGGCATCTCGAGATAAAATACGATACATCCCTCTTCATCCTGTGCCACCAAAGATGTTCCCGCAAGTCACGGTACATCTTGTTAGCACCAGGGTGAATAGAATATCTCGATCGGTGCGCCTCCTGCAAGACTGCCTCTACTAGCTCTCCCTTCGGTACGCACAATCGGCTGCCATGCCTCAAGGATCCATCCCCTGCTATAGTGAAGTCATCCAGCAATCCCGTTAAAGCTTGGGGTCGAAGTCTGTGAAGGCTCTCATCTGTAGACTGTGCCTCCCGGATCTGCTCCATCAAACCTGACTGAATGCCAAGTGCCATCATCTGTATCACTGATCCTGGCCGAACTAGCTCGATACCGAGCTTCTCCAGATCCTCCCGCAAATGCCGATCAATCATTAGGTACCATGCCATCGGATGCCTGCTCAGCGCATCTGCCACCACATTTGTCTTCCCGGGGTGATACTGTAAATCGATGTCGAAGTCCTTCATCAACTCCAACCATCGTCTTTGCCTCATGTTCAGCTCTTTCTGCGTGAACACATACTTCAAGCTTTTGTGGTCAGTAAAGATCTCCACACGCTCTCCGTATAAGTAATGTTTCTATAACTTGAGTGCAAAGATCACCGCAGCTAACTCTAGGTCATGGGTAGGATAATTCCTCTCATGAGTCCGCAATTGCCTAGATGCATAAGCAATTACTTTCCCACGCTGCTGTAGGACACATCCTAGCCCCTTCCTAGAAGCATCACTGTATATGGTGAAACCTCCAGAACCTGAAGGTAATGTCAGAACTGGAGCGGTCGTCAGCCTCCTCTTCAGCTCCTCAAATGCTGTCTGGCAGTCCTCTGACCAAATTTACTCCGCGTCCTTCCGTATCAGCTTCGTCATGGGTTCAGCTATCCTAGCAAAGTCCTGGACGAACTTCCTGTAATAGCCTGCTAAACCCAGAAAGCTCCTGGTCTCTGAAACTGACGTCGGAGCCTTCCACGTCTCAACTGCAGCAATCTTCTTGGGATCCACCGAGATTCCATCTCCAGTGACTACATGGCCGAGAAACTCCACTCGGTCTAAAAAGAACTCGCACTTCGACAATTTGGCAAATAATCTATCCTGCCTCAGAATCCCCAAAACTATCCGCAAGTGCTCTGCATGCTCCTCCGGCGTCTTCGAGTATATCAGGATGTCGTCGATAAACACTACGACGAACTTATCCAGATACTGGTGAAATATCTTATTCATCAAATTTATAAAGACAGCTGGCGCATTTGTAAGACAAAATGGCATCACCAGAAACTCGTACTGCCGTACTTCATGTTGAACGCCGTCTTCTGGATGTCTGCTGGCCTAACCTTCATCTGGTGGTACCCGGATCTCAAATCTATCCTGGAAAACACCTTCACCCAGCTCAACTGGTCGAACAAATCATCTATCCTGGACAGAGGATATTTGTTCTTGATAGTGATGGCATTCAAGGCCCGATAGTCAATACACAACCGGACTGTACCATCCTTCTTAGGTACAAAGAGCACTGGTGCTCCCCATGGAGAAGCACTGGATCGAATGAAACCCTTTTATCAACAGGTCATCAATCTGCTCTTTCATCTCTATTGCCTCCTTGGGATTCACTCTATAGCAAGCCCGGGATACTGGTGATGAACCCGGCACTAGATCTATAGTGAACTCCACATCTCTGTCAGGCGGAAGTCATGGAAGATCCTCTGGGAATACATCCATAAACTTCCTAATGATAGGGTATGGCGGTGCCGCGTCCCTAACTGTAGCACAACAGTTTGGCTCTAGGCTGATCTCCGGCCCTGTCCTTCTGACACTGAATGGTGCTGTGCCCGGGGGACTGAACAAAAAAAAAACCCTCATGACAATCTATAGATGCATGGGCATAGCTAAGCCAGTCCATCCCCAATATGATATCATAACCGGGGAGTGGTATCACAAAGAATCGCCCCTCGAACTCTCTCCCGGCTATCATAATAGATCATCTATAGCTAGCTCTAATAGGCACTGGTCCTCCTTCCGTCATTACTCTACTAATCTCCGCAGTAGGTGTAGATACTAAGTGATGTTCATGCATAAACTCTAGAGACAAGAAGCTATGAGATGCACCAGAATCAAACAAGCATAGAGCTAGAAAAGTATGCAAATAAACATGACCTGTAATGACGTCAGCTAAGTAATCGGGCTCTGAAACCTGCTCCGGCTCCGGCTCAAGGGCTAGGCTATAGACCTTCCCCTGAGGTCCCTTCTGCTGCTGCAGATGCTGCCCAAACCTCTGCTGCTGAGTCGGGAGTGGTCCTCTAGGCTTCGCTACTGGGCACCCTTGCAGCTGGTGGGCGGGAGACCCACAAGCTAGACACTGCTTCAACCTCTTCCTACAGATGGAGTAATCATGCCCTGGTCTTCCGCAGAAAGAACAATATAGCTCCCTTCTGCTGCTGCTGCTGTCGAGGTCCCGGGGCTCGAACTGGCGGGGTCAGATGGTGTGGCGTAGAGGGACGGTAAGTCTGCTGTGGCGGCGTCGGTGCTTTCTGCTGGAAAGCCTGACGCTTGGACGGTCCCTCATGATGTACAGAAGCCGGCCTCTTGCATGACAGAAGACGCTCCTCGATGCTCCGGGCCAACTCTAGGCTCTGGTAGTAGTCAGTCGTACCGTTCGCCACTATAAGAATGCTAATGTCTGGAACTAGACCATGGAAAAACCTACGGGTCATCTCCTCTGGATCAGCAACCAGACTAGGAGCGAAACGGCTCAGGCGACTAAACTCTGCCGCATACTCATCAACAGAACGGTTCCCCTGCTGGATGTTCTG
>JANAVB010031617.1:14405618-14418118 GCA_029216955.1 Iris pallida
GCTCAGAAAATCCTCACCGATGGGAGAGGAAAGAAGAAAAACGTTTGTAGTCCGAAGATTTCAACCACTATGACCAAGAGACTGCCGTCTAAGCGGTTGCCTACCACCGGAGTTTTCCAAGGTACCCGTTCAAAAACAAAATCTGCTACAGTAGGAGATTCATCGTCCACATTACTGGGGGTTACTGGAACTGGGGGTAGCACTCCTCCGAACCTCCACAACAATTCGATGTTCCAAGAAGACGAGCTGGGGGAAACAACTCTTCCATCAGATGCAGCAAATCCCGACGTCCCCGAGGACGTCCACAATTCCCAAGACGAGGCAAACTCGGAAGCTGGGGGTACTATTCCTTCTCAGTCCGAACCAGAGGAAGACATTCCCACATACCCCGATGACTTCTCGTTACAGGGGTATGATTCGGAGTGTACGTCATCCACCGTCCCTTCCACTTCTACTCATGTCAGGACGGCATTCATGACAAACGACGAACAGGATGGTCCCAGTGATCGCCAATGCATCGACACTCTGGAGGCCATACTGTGCACTTTGGTCAAATCAGTGGACGAGATCAAAGCAGCCCTCCCTACTCTGCAAGGGGGGACGCCTGGCCAAACAAACTCGGGCCCCGCGGTCAATGCAGACTCAAACTCAGCGGCACCAAACCCGGGCAATATTCCTCCTAAAATGTCGGCTCCTACCGCTGCAGACGAAGCCAGGAAGGTAAGAAAAGAGGTCCAGGAGCTCCGGGCCATGTTCCACGTCCGAAAAAACTGACAAGACCCCAGGATACGACAACCATATCCCGCTGCGTGGAGAGATATTCCGTTCCCACCAAAGTATAAACCATTCCATATCAATCCATATGATGGAAAGACCTCCGTAAGTTGGTACATCACCTACTTCGAGGTCACCACCGACCATCTACCCCATGACGATGCCATCCTTACACGATTATTCATCGGGGCATTGGAGGGGGTCACCTTCGACTGGTACCGTAACCTGCCAGACAACTGCATCCACTCCTTTGCCATCTTCAAGCGCATGTTCTTGGAGAGATTCTACGAAGTAGGACAGGACATCACAATGTCCACCCTCATGGACGTCGTTCAAGGGAAAAAAGAGCTGACAATGAACTATATTGAGCGGTTTCCCCAAACCGCCATGAAGTTGCCGTCCGGTAAACCGGATTCCTCCTTAATTGAAATTTGCCAAAAGAGACTGCTTCCAACAATCAGCCTCTGGATGGATGAAAATCAATTTAAGGACTGGAAGACGTTTATCATCAGTGCCACTAGCGCCGAAGAACGGTTGAAGAAGGCTCGCCAACTGGGATTACACATCTCAGAGGAAGAGGACAAGGGCAGGCGTCCTAATGCCAACAACAACAATGGGGGTAGCTCCACCAACAATCGGGACAACAAGGGTAAGCAGGCTATGGTGGCTGACACAGCCCAGAAACCTGAGTCAAAACCGATAGACAAGTAATGGCCACAAATGACCTACTCCTTCGAAGACGGCCACGTCAAGCCCATCTTGGACATGCTCATACAAGGAGACAGAATTCGGCTCCCTCCGCCAAGACGGGAACCTCGGCCGGCAGAAATGGAAAGCCCAAAGTACTGCCATTACCACCGCTACGTCCACCATGCTACACACGACTGCTACCAACTAAAACGATACATCCAACATCTCATCGATTCGAAAGCTCTGGCCATTAATTTCGAAGAGGTAACCGTGGCAGCCAATATGGTGTCAGTACAATTTGGCAGCTTCCCACCAACAGAAACTCAAGATGGTGTGGTACCCATCCCTCTGGCAACAATGGAGATTGCTAATCTTCCACCTTTCTGGGTTTAGGCTGCTGGTCTAGTGCCCCTCACCACATTACGGAGGAAGTCATGTGGATCCATCCAGACCTAGTACTCTAGGTGACTCAATCGATACCACCTTCCATCCGTAAGAAGAAGAGTGGAAAAGTCAAATCATGCCACACAATCTCGTTAGATGTCGAGGTAGTCACGGCTGTCGTTACTCGGTCTGGGGCACAATCCCAACCTGTAGCTGATAACTCGGCTAAAGATCATCAGCCAACAACCGCTGACACTCCAGGACCTTCTCAGCTTCCGACGACCGACAAGCCTAGGCCAAAGGAGACTCGCTTTGACAAATCCCTCCGAAAAGAGGCACCTCAGGGGCTGGAGAGACCCTACAACTTCGACATCTAGGCGTAATTGGCCAACACACCGGCCAAATTGTCATTATACGAGCTCCTGAGACTCTCAAAGGATGTTCGCGCGGCTTTGAGCGATGCACTCCAAACTGCCGACGCCTATCTGGCTCAGGTCAACCTCACAGGAGAGAGCCCCCTGCAAATCTCCTAGACAACGCTTGCACAGGAGCGATGTCCAACATTGTCTTCACTCCGCAAGATATGCTCATTAAGACCAACCTGTACGATCGTCCGTTATACTACACTAGATACATCAGTGACGTAAAGGTGGATCGGATGCACATTGATCCTGGTTCTTCCATAAGCATCATTCTGAAGGGTCTGTTACATCATCTCCGCATTCCTATGCATCGTCTGACGCCAACAAGCACCGCCATCAGCGATTTCAATTCGGACAGGAGCTACCCGATCGGAAAGATTCGCTTGAAGTGCCAAATTGGCGATCTCCGGTCAGAAGTAACCTGTTATGTCATAGATGCGAACACTTCCTACAATATCCTCTTGGGGAGCCCTTGGATACATGATTATATGATCGTGCCTTCCACGCTGCACCAGTGCTTCAAGTATGTTCACAAATACGGCTTCGTGAGGACAGAATTTACCGACATCGATCCCTTCAAAGGGGTCGAATCCTACTACTCAGACTCCTGTCTATACGAGAAGTCGAAGAGGCACCTAGATGAAGATGTACATGATCGAACTAAGACGGCCTCAGGATCAGAAAAACCTCTGACGACCCACCTTCAAGCTCGCAAACCTAGCAAGTCTGCACCCCTTACGGCCACTCTGCGTAAGGACGCAATCAGCCTCTCGGCATAAAAAGGACAAATGATAATTCGGCTGCCAAGGTCCAGCCAAGCGCCAAGACCCACAACGGAGCCACTAACAATCAGATTGCCAAGAGTCGGCCAGCCACAAACGGAGAAGCTCAACCCCTCCGACAAGCCAATGATGATACGCCTTCCTAAGAAGAATCGTTACCTCGATGCAAAGTCTGGGGCTTCTAGCTAGCCAACAACTCCCCGCCCAGCATCGAGTACCAAACTGGGGGTCGCTAGTTTGCCAACAACTCCACGTTCGGCCCCACCAACAGAACCCCTGATGATCAAGCTGCCCAGGTCATCCTCTCAGTCTTCATTTATACAGGGGGTGGCCGAAGAAGAACCGGAACTGGTCAAGTATGTGGCTGCCCACACTGATGTTCCCACCGCAGATGATATAATCCCACTAGAAAAGATACCTTACTTCATCAATAAAGGGCTACCTTTGAATTACTTCGAGCATAATAAGCTTTATACAATGTATGCTATAGAACACAGTATAGGCACTCACCTACACACACAGGTGACAAATGTTTACACCGCAAACTAGCTTACTCCAGTGGAAGACGCTTACCGCATAATCAAGGGAGGGGACCATCCAATCATCTTCGGTCGGAAGGACGACCCACAACCCTTCACCATAGAGAAGGTCGATCTCGAATCAGATGCCGGGAGACTGCCTCTGTATCTTTATAGCCCCCAATCCAAATACCTCATGCAAAAACATGGGTATGATCTGGAGACTACGCCAGGCTTGAACTACGGTACTGGTCGACGATTACCTTTAAAGCCGCCAGTCCCGGTTGGTAAACCACGGGACTACTACAGCAAGACCCAATGTGGATTAGGATACGTTACGCCCGCAACGACCCATGAAAGTTCAGATGAGGAATGCGACTGGCATTCACATTCGACCGGGACTATTCGTCGAATATGGCATTCGTCGACGCTTACGAAGAAGATGAAGATATTTCTGAAATCCTCGAGTTAGAGTCGTGGGCCCAACAACTGGATGCACAATAGAAAAAGCGGTTCGAACAGAGAGAACCTCCTACTGAAGATGAGGTTATACAGGTCGACCTCGGCAACGAATCTTCTCCAAAACCAATCTTCGTCAGTAAAAGCCTGGAAGACGAAGAACGAGAATCGCTACTGGAACTTGTCAAAGAATACATTGATGTGTTCGTCTGGAGCTATGAAGATATGCCAGGACTAAACCCCGAGGTTGCCCTTCACAAGCTCAATATTCGGCCAGATGCAAAGCCGGTCAAACAACAACAGCGACGCTTCCGCCCGGGCATCATGGATGCAATCGAAGCCGAAGTCAACAAACTGATAGCCAGCAGCTTCATTCGTGAGGAACAACATCCAGACTGGGTCGCCAACATAGTTCCGGTCCTCAAGAAGAATGGAAAGATTTGAATCTGCATCGACTTCCGCAATCTAAACGAGGCATGTCCCAAAGATGAATTCCCCCTCCGTATCACAGACATCATGATCGACAACATGTGCGGCTTCGAATGTATGCCATTCATGGATGGCTTTTCGGGGTACAACCAAATCAAGATGTCTCCTGACAACGAGAAGCATACATCATTCCGAACATCGATTGGCACATACTGCTGCACAGTCATGCCTTTCGGTTTAAAAAATGCTGGCGCTACATAACAAAGAGCCATGAGTATCATCTTCAGAGACCACTTGCGCAAGACTGTGGAATGCTACGTCGATGACATCGCCGTCAAGAGTCGCCATAAGGAAGACCATCTGCAGGATCTTAGGACGGTATTCAACCTGATACGAGCGCACAACCTGAAGATGAATCCCACAAAATCCTTCTTGGGCGTATCCAGCGAAAAATTCCTGGGTTTTATTATTACTGCCCAGGGAATTCATGTCACGACCCGCACCCATTTTTTTTTTAAACGGATACGAGACGTGTCCAAGCCAGCCTACGCCGCAGTGTCGGCGATAGAACGCTGTCACGACCATGAAGATCAAAATCATAAATAATGCTTATTCACAAAATTAATTTAATTTACAATATTCACAAGTTTTATATTTGCAGAAAATATAAACTTGTACAAATATAGAATGACTAAAACTCAACTATCTAACTAGTCTCTTAGGCTTTTGTCTGCAAGTAATTCCGTCACTCCCCAAGCTAAGTGAATCCACGGCTAACCTGAAAATGTTGGTTTCCAGTCAGGAATGGAACAAGCACAATTCACTGAATGTAATTTCAAATAAAGAAGATGACTATAAAACAAAGGTTAGACATCAATTGTGAGTTTTAGAAATAAAGAGAAAATACAAAAACCAATAGTAAATAAATAGACACAACAGACTTTCTCCAACTGCTAGAAGTACCTTTGATATGTGATCGGTCTCGGGACAATTATGCGACACTGTCTACACTGTCTAAAGTTACACTATCTATACTGTCTAAGTTACACTGTCTACACTGTCTAATTTACACTGTCTACACTGTCTAAGTTATACTGTCTACATTGTATAAAGCTACACTGTCTACAAAAATATTGCAATAAAGAAACACTGTCTATAAAATAATAATCACGATCTACACAATTTAAATACAGTAATAATCATGGTCTACACTGTCTACTTTGCAATAAATAAATCACTGTCTATACTGTCTATAAGAAATAAATAGATCACTGTCTACACTGTATACAAGAAATAATAAATCACTGTCTACACTGTCTAAGGTCAGATCACACATCGTTGGTACTTTCCATTCCTGACTCAACAATTTTAATAGAAAATAAATCACATAACCAATGGCCAATCAATGAAATATAGTGAAAATCAATATCGAAATGCAGACAATAAACTGTACTCGCCTGTGGTCCTGTGCTGGTGAAACCGATGATCCAAATCACTCAAAATGCCACAATAGTCAAAACCCGTACAACAGTCCCCGAAAGCTAAAATAGACAATACCAATGATCTCAGAATAGTCCAATTAGCTAAGATTGCCTGTCCTTAAGTCCAATTCTGGACACAGGGGCAAAACGGTAATTTCGGGCCAAAATGATGTCCGCTGTTGGACCCGCTTTGTACCAAAAAGCGTGCCAGAGTCAACGGTCTCTAAAGTTGTCAAACTACATGTCTACGAATCCAGTTTTCCGATACAAACCCAACCGTATGTCCAAAGTTGGATTCCGGCGGGCCGTGCACAAAATCGCCCGTTGAGTGGGACCGTGGGGCCCGCAAAACGACGTCGATTTCAACTGTCTCAGAATTGGACCAAACTTAGCATGCAGGACCAGAAAAATGATACGGTCCTGTTGGCACAAGTTTCGTCTCGATCTGTCGAGCGTGCACAAAGTAATTGAGAAATTTGCAACGTGCACGATACGGTGAATTTCGACGGATACGCATCAAATTCGTCGCGCACACGCGACCAATTTGAATTCCGTCAAAGCCCATACGACCACAAAGCCGTTACGCAGCTTTCAATCCTTTCGGTACCCGACCACGTCGTTCGGATTGGCGTGACGCACGTCGTGTGGAGCGATTTCAATGTTTTTAAAACAGATTTTTCCCGAACTTTGAAGTTAATTTAACAGCAATATAATTGATGAAAAATAAATCTATAAACAGGGTTTCCATCTCGTATATGTTGTCAACAAATCTGTTGAAGCGGTTTCCTATGGTTCGCGTTATCCTAGTCGAGAATCGACCGCGAACTTAGGGTTTTAGTGCTGTTACTAACTTCTAAAAATCAGGTTTTTCCCCGATTTTGGGATTCGATTTCTTCGCGTACATCGCGAATCATCACGAAGTACTTAAAGGGGGTTGTAGAGGGTAAGGTTGTGGTCGAACCTGTTTTGGTGGATCGGACAACTGTCCAATGACGAAGAAGAACCGTCGCCACGAAACTGGGTCGAAGCCCTGCTGCTACTGCTGCTCTTCCTCTGTTTTGCACCTGTGCGCGGTCCCGGCGCGCGCGTGGCCGACCTCCGGCCAGCGCGGTGGTGGCGCCGACGGCGCGTTGGTGCGCGCAGGGTTGTGGAGGCGTCGTCCAAGGCTGGGGCGTTGGGAGCGCGGCTAGGGTTTTCGATTTCGTTCGTTCTCTCTCTAACGCTCTCTATTGTATATATACGGTTATATATATTACTGTGTTGTCTACAGGGGTTGGGGCCCGAGCTCGTGGGAGCTACTGCATGGTTCGGCAGCTTTGGCTATTACGCGGGTGGGCTCGGCTTGTGATGGTGAAGATTAAGCCCGGGCTGCTACTATTTTCTATTTATTTATGGTTTTCTATATTATTAAATATATACATGTAATCATTTATGTATATATATTACATATATTCACACATAAATACTTTGCACTTACATATACCTATATATATATGTATATACCCACATACACATAATTATAATATATTTGTATATCCACGTTTATTCGTATATACTTATTTACCTCTATTTATATATATACACACGAAATACTTATATATATACATATATATATTACACAAACATTTATATAAAGACCTATATATTTAATATACATTTATATATACAAATACCTTTATATTTAAAATACATTTATACATTTATATAAATACCTATATACTTAATATACATTTATATAGATTTACACAAACATACGCATATAGTCAAAATATATAATATATTTACATATTCACACACACAATATTTAATATATATATATATATATATATATATATATATATATATATATATATATATATATATATATATATATATATATATATATATATATATATATATATATATATATATATACACACTGTACATATACATGCACAGATATATAACATTTATATAATTTCAGGTACATATTTTATATAATTCCAATACACCCTCTATTTATCCAAAACTGTATCTATATAATAATATAAAATATTTTATCCAATAGGACATCGATTCAGCAATAAAATTTATTAATCACCAAAAACCTAATAAAATGATAAACTAATTAATTATTTATAAATCTAATAATCTCCATTTAAATCAATTAATTAATAAATAAAAAATATTTTAAAATTTTCGGGAAGGGGAGCTACAAATCTACCCACCTTAAAATAATTTCGTCCTCGAAATTCTAATCCATATTTATTCCTTAAAATTCAATAAGAAGTCTACCTGAGCCTTAATTTCCTTAAATTTTAATTTCTCAAAAATCGTTTGTATCCTTCTCTCGTCATTTGGTATTTACGAAATCTCGAGGACTTCCACCCACCTTTAGTCACACTACTCCCTTGAAACACAGGTCACTAAAATCTTATAATCCTCTAACTAGTGGCTAATAACTCTTTCGAAAATATCTAGGACAAATGGTATCTATAATCCTCTCGTATCTATCAGTAACCCAAAATTTAACAAGCACAAATTTACATCAGTAGCTAAGAAATATATTGATAAACTCTAAATAGTGCGACCATTCGTCACTCTGAAATGGAAGGGATGGGAAGGTAAGGAAGAATAATCGAGAGCCACCACAAATTTTCAAGAGCAGTAAAGAGTATCCAACGATACAGCTAAAAAGATTATTTACGAACCATTGATTTATTTGCTAGATTGAGCTACCCTAGTCCAGTCACTGGCTAACTCGAAGAACTCTTCATCTCCTAGAGGGGCTTACAACTCATGCAATACCTAAATTTCGTTCTCAAAATTCTATCTGAACAAGATTTCATAATGGAACGGAATTTGAGAAATCAAGGTTGTGGTCTCAATGGGTTCTCTATTTGGGCATTAGTCGTTGGTCGGATGAACATTGGGTTTCAATCTATATGGACTAGATAAGATCCCAATGATAAAACTATTCCTACTAGATTAGGGTATCCTATAATAGGTTTCTACCCAAGGGATTGAGCTAGTTGCCCGTCAAGTTGGTTAGCTAGGTCCCTCAAGTCCAAAATGCGTCTTTGGTGACTTTTGTGTTTAAGTAGCACGAGAAGACACAATTGAAATGGCACATTAGTGATATGTGCGTAGTGGGCTTCGAATAGACCACAACCATATATTGGGTCGAATGGTTTGGGTCAAGGTTGAATCTCTAATTGTAGTCGGGAAGTTTATCGGTATTCTGGTAAGGGTTATATAGCTAGTCCCTTATACCTGGAAGTCGTACCATAAAAATAGAGTACCATGGGACATGTTTGAGTGGAGCATGATATACCCAGATGAAAGTGGACTCGTCTAGATTTTGTATATGAAACTTGTTGAAAGGTAACCGCTGGTCTCGTGCTCTGAATATTAATGGCACGATTGAGGACACAAAATGATCTAAATGGAAAGTGGGAGTCCTTGGGGCACTAATTATCATCCTAATAAAGATCATTCTAATCAATCGATAATTTCCGTATACCGCAAAATTTTAGAAGGCTTACCGTCTACCCACCTTAGAAGCTAAGGCATGGTTTTAGGAATAACGAGGTTTGAAGAATTTCAAAGTCCGGATATCGTACCTCGACTCTTGGTAATAAAGAATAAGGTACGGTGTAACGGAATACGGTAGATATAAGTCAAGTCAAAGATCGTTCCTCCAAAATTGAAAAAAATGAGTGTGTACAATGACACATGGTTGATAAAATAGAATGATCTACTCGTCCATAGTATACAAGGGTTATCGACGGGGTAACCAACTCTAAGGCACAACGCATGAAGAGAATTCTATCAACTGAGTCATGAATCTCTATTGGTGTCAACCTGCCATACTATTGTCACAAGAGTTGTAGTGATCATGTATTGTTGTTGACAACTGGTAGGTCATAATATGACAGGATATTTGAGCTATGGTATTGGGTAAGCTAGTGACTGTGGGGTTCCCATACTAGTTAGGCTTTAATAATAAAATTTACGTGACTAGGGTAATACTTATTGGAAACCAATCTCGGGATGTGTGTCTACCATAGTCACGGTAAATTATTGTCCTTAGCCTTGTCTATTCATCTCATGTCTAAACTGTGGGCTTTGGTCGAGGGACGGTTGAGTCAAGGCATAAGGGTTGAAAGTAAAGGCAATATTTCAAGAAAATATTTAGAGACACAATGAATCGTTTCTTGAGAATAGATAGTCTCCTGGGTTGGCATTACGACTAAGGGTAAAACCCTAATCATTCTTAAATTCAGATGGCTTGAAAGTCCCGATAACAGTTTGGGGTCGAGAGGAGAACGAGTAACTCGATCACATGGCTGGCTGATGATAACTACCCTTGTGTATACAACTACCATAGCCATGGGAATATGCGGTATCTCTTTACCAATTTCGAGCTTCTGTCTTTCCAAATCAGTGAAAGACAAAACTATAAAGAGTTCAAGAACGATGTTACTGAATACAATCACGTGATCCAAAGGCGAACGTATAATTCAAGAGAAATTGTCAAAGCAGTCGCGGATGGGATCCTAGGTACCTATATATCTCCATCCACGTAGTGTAATTAAACGAAGAGCGAACCAAATGCATCATGGTTGATCAGACCATAATACACTGATTCTGATTAGACAATAAGTTAGTAGGCGTCCCCACTAAACATATGCCTCGAATCAAGCTCGAGAACAGAGTGAGCTTGCAAAACTAAGCTGTAACAGCAGCGTTTGTTAAGATAGTTGAATACAATTATGCGAGATTTTTGAAAGAAGGCATGAGTAGTTCGAGTTTCGTGAGAATCAAACTTACCCGGTGTTCTTGCTTATACGGTCTTCCTACTATCTTCTTATCCACAAGGACTGGTTGGCTAATGGGTTATGGACATTCTAAATTTCATGTTCTAGGTAGACCTATTAGTGTCAGACAATTACCTCGTCAATAGATCGCAAGGACCACGGAATGCTAGGTCGGGAGACACGCTACCCAATCTCACAGAACTTCTACTACTATTGGCTTTGGATCTCAAGGAACGTACAGGGCATTTCCCTATCCTCCAATGTACCCTAAACTTGTAATCACGTCTGAAGTTATTTCATCGAGGACTACGCCTCGCCCGTATACTCGGGCTGTGGTAAACCCTTGGTGTCGTAACTCAAATATGATACGAAGTCAAATACTTCTTAACCCTATCCAATATTGACTCAAGGGTAACGGCGATCAAAGAGAAGACCACTAGCCATAGTTTTGGCAATATCCCATCACCTATATTTTCTTAACTAATTTTACCTCTAGGGGTTGTGTCTTGCCAGTGCGCTGCTGGCTGCAGGAAATCCAGAGTCTTCATAATTCAATAAATGGCGACAGCGCGCTACTGTCCTGCCATTATGAGCTAACTAACATTCCCTTAACTATATCTGTTTAAATCTCTAGAAGCTCAGGGATTTAAACAGGTTGACTATGAAATAAAACATAAGTATTTGTCCTATCAGTCACCACCCTTCGAATGAAAGATCGAACATGGGGAAAATAACTGAAGACAAAAGGAACACAAAAATCTAGTATCCATTTCATGTGTATTCAAACTATTGAGAAAAAAAACTTTGAATCGAAACTGACTCGAGGTTCGTATATAGTTAACAATAATCAGAATTTATATAAAATAATAATTCTTGGGCAAAATAGGAACTAAATAGGCAATTCGGGGCTAAGACATGAGGATGATGTCTAACAGAAAAGGATGAGAATTTGCACAATTTATCAATGTTAGGTCATTATTTCTATGAAGCTCTGTCTCACCAAGTGAATAATCTATCCACATTGGATCGTGTCGTCATATCAAGAGGTAATAGTGTACCTATGAGGATCTAACAAACTATCAAAATTAATGACTCCTCTTCTAAATTCCATGGCCTAGACTACCCATTGGTAAATTAGTATAGGGGACTCCTAGCCCTAGTCATTCACTTAAATTAAATTAATCATAATTCGTGAATAAGCATTTTCTTGCCGCAGGCTCGCAGTAGTACAACTAACTTAAGTACCATCACGAGTTCGCGTGATTTGCGAAGACTGACCTGCATAGGCCACCACAAAAACTTGTCACGACCCGCACCCGTTTTTTTTTTTAAACGGATACGAGACGTGTCCAAGCCAGCCTACGCTGCAGTGTCGGCGGTAGAACGCTGTCACGGCCATGAAGATCAAAATCACAAATAATGCTTATTCACAAAATTAATTTAATTTACAATATTCACAAGTTTTACATTTGCAGAAAATATAAACTTGTACAAATATAGAATGACTAAAACTCAACTATCTAACTAGTCTCTTAGGCTTTTGTCTGCAAGTAATCCCGTCACTCCCCAAGCTAAGTGAATCCACGGCTAACCTGAAAATGTTGGTTTCCAGTCAGGAATAGAACGAGCACAATTCAATGAATGCAATTTCAAATAAAGAAGATGACTATAAAACAAAGGTTAGACATCTATTATGAGTTTTGGAAATAAACAGAAAATACAAAAACCAATAGTAAATAAATAGACACAACAGACTTTCTCC
>JANAVB010031617.1:14423118-14686663 GCA_029216955.1 Iris pallida
TGGCTCAGCAACGGATCGAGCTATACCAAGCACGCATCTCCAAAGCCTTCAACAAGAAGGTTAAAATCAGAACATTCCAAGTGGGCGATCTCGTTCTGGCAGTTCGGAGGCCGATGGTTATGACTCACAAGACCGCCGGCAAGTTCCAACCAAAGTGGAAAGGCCCATTTATCATTGAGGCTGTATTCTCCAATGGTGCTTACCGCCTCGCAAAACAAAACGGAGACTTGCCAATGCTGCCCGTCAACGGCAATTTCCTGAAGAAATATTATGTCTAAACGACATTCTCCAAATTCCAGATTATTGAGTTATGTACCCGTCGGTGCCGCTGAACTCATATTCCAAATTCCAGATTATTGAGTTATGTACCCGCTAGTACCGCTGAACTCATATTCCAAATTCCAGATTATTGAGTTATGTACCCATCGGTACCGCTGAACTCACATTCTCCAAATTCTAGATTGTCGAGTTATGTACCCTCTGGTACCGCTGAACTCACATTCACAATCTCCCAGATTATCGAGTTATGTACCCGCAGGTGCCTCTGAACTCACATTCCGGTCACTCTTTTAGGTATTAAGTCATATATGATCATACCTCTGAACTTATTTCTCTGAAAGAGCTCCTCCCTCATGATCCACTACCCGTACCCTCTGTGCATAAAAGGGGTAACAGATCCACAAAATTTCCAAAATGACCATGCCGATGTTACCTCTGAGTCGTTTCATTTCCGCCAAAAACAAATCATCCCTCTACATAGAACTTCCATGTCCTCATTACCTCTGAGTCGTCCTATGTACCTCTTCATGGAGCCCACTCCTTCTATGTCCTCATTACCTCTAAGTGGGAAGGCTCCGTCGAAGAAACCCTCATGCTTGCCATGTCCTCATTACCTCTGAGTAAGCATGTTGATTCTCTTTCGACTTATTATTCGTACCCACGACCGGAGTACGCCAAGGATAGTAGGTCCACAAATATCCTCCGTTGAGTCGACTCCTGCCATGTCCTCATTACCTCTGAGTAGGAAGATTCCGCGGTGAGAAAACCCTCATACATGCCATGTCCTGATTACCTCTGAGTAAGTATGTTGGTTTCCTTTCATCCTATTATCCGTATCCTAAGCCAGGGTACGCCAAGGATAATAGGCCCACAAATGTCCTTTGCTAAGTTTCTTAGTACAGGCCCATCATTCCTCATCATGTCCCGGGAGCCCAGCTGCTCCATGGCATTCTTTCTTCCGATACCCGGAACGTCCATGATCACCTTTCCGTGGAATTGATCTAGGTATCTCCATCAAACTTGTTATCCGTACCTAAAACCCAGGTATGCCAAGGATAACAGGTCCACAAACAAGTCCCCCATGCGGGGAAAACGCCACTATAACACCACAAGCACAACAGACAGTACAAATAAAGGGTAGAATAAAGCATACTCTTTTATTTGGAAGGCAAAAGTACTACATGTTCTAGGGACAATGTCCCATTTAAAGAAAGGAAAAGAACGAAAATAAAAAAGGAGAAAAAGGCCGTCTATGGTTCGGAATTATATAATTCCAGGAGACGGTTCTTCACGAAGGTGGTCCCCTATTCAAGCCGCTGTTTAGCTCGGCGCTCCGCTTGCTGGGACAATCGCTCCGCATTATCCAAGTCCATATGTGCCTGCCAGTCGTCCTCCAACTTCTTCTGGGCAATTTCCAGACCAGCCGAAGCTCGATTCACTCTGTCAGCCTCCTGGATAATTAACCCCTTTTCGGTACGGGCAGCCTCAAGCTCAGACTCCAGGAAAGCTAACTTCCTCTGAAGCTCAAGGATCTTCTCCCGCATGTCAATGATCCCACGGAAGGCAGTCGCTTCCTGTGCCGTAACATCTTCACTCTCGCGGCTCAACTGATCATATCGATCAGACAGATCGTGGAGGTCCTTCAGTACGGTCGGCCTGGTCTTATCCCGAGCAGCCCTTATCTTCTCTACAGTAGCTATGAGGAAACGGCGCTTCTGATCTATAGCAGCAGACATATCAGCCTGCCGCAGCACCTAAAACTGGGCCACCAGCTGATCATCCTCTAGCAATTTCCCCTCCAGAAGCACAGCTACCTCTGCCCCATCGAAAAGTGTCTTAAGGATATTAATATGACCCTGGGCACATTACCGGGCCAAGACAAAAGAGGTCCCTCTTTCTACAGCAGCCGCTACCCCCTCTTCAAGTGATGATAAAAGCTGGTAACCACGTCCTGTAACGCTTCGTCCAGAACCTCTGTAGAGGACGACGTCAAAGGAAGCGTGGCCGGCAACTTCGAAGGAGGTGCGCTAGAACTTGCCACCAAGGAGACAAATTTCGAGCAGAACGATGCGCGAATAGCGGCTAACTCTTCCTCCGCCACCCTAAGAGCCTGGACACTTGGCAGGACAGAGAGGTCGACTCTCGGAGCCGCCTGAGCAGAAGAGGATGCAAGGACCATTATCCCCTGCCCCGGTTGTCCCACTACCTGACTTTCCGAACTCGAGCCCACGGGAGGCCCCTCAAGACGAGCCGGAAGGGGAGGGGGTGCGCTCCTCTCCGCCAGTGCCCCTTCGGGAGAGCCTGTCTCAACAATGTCCGTCATCGGCACTTGAGAGGCAGGACCTGTATGTCCAGAACAACAATCAATCGACGTAATCCGAAGGATGTGATGATAGAGCAGATAGGCCGCCTCGCAAGTTAAAATTCGACTTATCTTACCAGGGTAGGAGCATAGAGGCTGCAGCTCGCTCGCAGCTGACATGGTATCCTCACCCGCGACCTCCAAGTAAAATTCGGCTGGCTCTTCTGTCCCAGCCACCCCGGAGGGAGATATGACTCGATCAACGTCATCTTGATGAAATTCAGCAATTTCAGGAACAGGTTCATCGGAGCCCACGTCATCTCGAGTCACGACCTCGGCATCTTGAGATTCCTATTCTTCTAACACCTACGGGAGGGAAGGAAAATAATTAAGATCAAAACTGGAAGAAAAGAAGAACTGAATAAAAATAGTAGTAACTCGCTTTACCTTCGAAGCAGGGTCGACCTTCTCGCTTCTCTCCCTTATAGTTAGCCTGCGACGTCCGGTCGCAACCAATTTTCGTGAGTGAGGAATACCGCCAACAGGGGAAATTTGTCTGCTATACTTCCGTACAGAACCAGGTGAGACGGGTGGCTGATCCGCCACCATCTCATTTAACGAAACAAGCGGCTGATCCGCCCCAACATCTTCCACCGGAAAGGAAGAGTTATCCGCATCACGCTCCTCGTCCTCATCATCTGCTGTGGTGGAGTCTGAGTCTGGCACTTCGACTCTATTCTTCTTCTTCTTCCTCGTCTTGTCCCCTTGGGGCTTCTCATCCAAGCCAGTAGCAACAATAAAACTTATACCCGGGCTAAAACCAATGGGGAGTTTATTCGCCAAGACATGGTACAAGGCTGCCATATACAAAATCTCTACCAACGCCCTAATGGCAGGAACCGAGAAAGTGGCACAGGTATGAAATGTATCATAGTAATGCCCGGTCCTGATGCCGTCAAGGCGGCTACCTTCAAAACTAAGACAATAGCTGGGATTGTCCAGAAAAAGTTGGCTGTACCCAAACTGACGAGCAAACCCGCTAGGCAGGTAAGGTTCCAGGAAGGCAGCATTACGGTTGCGGTATACCAGGTGGGGCGGGGCGGATGTTACGCAACCACAAGAGCATCTGGCCGTCTAGAAGTTGAGGAGGACCAATACCGTCGAGATGTACGTCCGCTATTTCCTCAACAGTGAAACGAGGGACGGATACGAAAAGTTTGTACCTATCTGCTCTCGTCAGCGCCATCCGGCAGGCACGCATGGTATCATACTCCCAAGGCTCGTTGCGATAACGGAAGATAAAAGCGTCATCAGCAATCATGCCATCTTCAGAACCCGGTCTCATCAAAGACCGGTAGTGCATTAATAGCCACCCCATCAGATAATGATAGGGCAGCTCAGTCCTTTCAAAGTCTTTTGTCACGTCGCGGGCGATGACCTTGGACGTAAAAGTACGGAGGCCACGGTATATTCTGCACACCATGGCCGGGAGAAGAGCTAGTTTCACTCTAAAAACTAGCTTCACAGCAGGGAGAATAAAATTACGGCTGATCCTTTCAATAGAACCAGCTCCTCCTGAGACTACGCAATTCCGTAGCCATACCATCAAAAATCCTGCTATGAGCGCCTTCTCTGACTGCTCTTGGGTATCCTGATAAAAATAATCGAAAGAGTCGATCTAGCTCCAAAATCTGTCGCTGGTGGAGGCCACCCTCTTTGTCGACGACATCAAAGCCTGAACCGCCTCCTGGGATTGAGGACTTCGGGAAGTAACTCGGCCTGAGGCTCCTGTCGAGAAGAGATAGCTCACCCAGTCCTTAGTATGGGAAGCATTCCCTTCCGAGCTGCTTTTCTTCTTGGCTATCTGCTGGTACGTACTATAGTGGCACAGTATTTCCTGATAAGTAGCCACGAAGCCCGGATATCGTTCTTTCAGCTCTTCAAACTCCTCATTCGTAGGAGTGTATACTTCAAAAGCTTCATCCCCCAAGGAAGTTTGGAAATCACGTGCATCTCATGGAGTGCAAGTCCTATTTCCCCTACAGGGGTATAGAAGGTTCCCGTACGGCAGTTATACATCTCCAGCAAAGCCATGAATAATTTCTTGTTTACAGGTAAGCCGTGGCTAGTGCCCCGAATAGCATGATAAAGACCAATTTCACACAAAAAAGTCTCATACTTTCGCGAGATCCACATAAACAGATTGATCCATGAGGGGATGGGGTGTATCCAACTTGGGAGTGCCAACCGGCCGATTGGATAGGAGCCTTTCCGAGCAAGTTGGTTCAGGAAAGTATCGGCTGAAGAAAACATGAAATTGGGACCCGGCACATTCAAGAAAGCACCCGGGGCCAATCCCATTACATAACGGCTGGCATGCACCTTGCCCACATACATTGACTTCATGTTGTTGTTGTAATGGATGTCGCCCACAAACAGCCCATTCCGGGTAGGAGTCAAAGACTCTTCCATCTTCCTGTCCAACGGAAACATATTGAACCAAGATAGAGGGAAGTGACGCTCGATTTGAGGGATGCGGATCGTAATCCCGTTAGAAATAAAGCTCCAGTTCTCCGATATATCCAGAACTTGACTGTTCTTCACAGTCAAAGCATCTCCAAAGAAGAATACATGTTTTAGGTATTTCCCTTCCAATTTTTCTGAATTCATCATGGCACATAGGAAGTGGAAAGGTTGGTTCTTGAGGGCATTTAACCTCGTCAAAGGCTCGTCACTAGGAAGCTGGTCCGCCATATACCGAACTATCTGATCGTACCTATAGCCCATAGCGGCCTGAGCATGACCCACTAGAGGTTCTCCCGCAGCATTAACTGGGAAATTCACTGAAAAAAGAAGACAAAAGAAAATAAGTCAAAAAGATGGACAAAGAGAATCGAGGGGTGTTTTCGACATGGAGCCTCATACGGCTCAACTCAGAAAAATACTTATGCGGCTCCGTTCAGCGAAGGTTCATGCGGCAGTGCTCTCATATGGCTCTCAGAGCTCGGATAAGTTCACACGATTCACGTGACAAACAAATTCGTACGAGTCTATGCGGCTCAGCGCAGCCTATGCGGCTTCGTTGACGAAGTACGTATGCGGCCACAGTAACGATTCTCTTGCGGCTCGCGGCTTGACCATGAGATGTACATACGGCACACATAAAGATGAAGGCTCGCGCATAAAATATGCTATGTAGCCATGACAATTATGGTTCCAAACTCACGTAAAAGTCCTTACCATCGATAGCGGGGTGGACGTCGGGGTGAACTACGGGGACGTCAGCTGGCGGAGGAGCTTCCACATTCGTCGCCGTAGAAGCAGCTTTCTTACCCTTCGCCGTCGACGAAGATGCTGCCTTCTTACCCTTCGCCGCAACAGTCTTCTTGGGAGCCATTACTATGATCAGAGAAGGAGGACGAAGACAAGAGAGCTAGGGCAAGAGCAGAAAGTAAAGAAAGTCTTCTTTCCAAACACTCTGCTATTTATAGGCAGAACCCCAATGGACCGACGCATCGATTCATGTGCAGTATAACCGACTCTTCGGTTATCAAGGCGATCTGATTATTTAAGGCTAAACTCTTGGGATCCTGCCCCAAAAAGCGGCCTTAAATCTGATCGAAAATCGAAGGCAATCAATGCAAAATATTTGTACACATGGCATAAAGACGTGGCAAGGAGCCCATGCGGCTCAGATGGCCATGCGGCTCAGATGGCCATGCGGCTGGAACAACCATGCGGCTCAGATGGCCATACGACTGAGGAGGACTATGCGGCTGAGACACCCATGCGGCCAAAACATCCTATGCGGCCAGAGGAGTTTATACATAGCCATGCTTCTTATTCAAAGTATTTTAATTTTATAAATTGAAAACTTTTAAGGGGGTCTTGTAGAAGCATGGAAAAGAATAAAGAAAGGTTCATGCGGCCAAGGATCCCCATACGGCTCAGGGATCCATGCGGCTCAAGAGTCTATGTGGCTTGAATAATTTCATGCGGCCCAAAGAGAACCCACGTGGCCTTCAACAGCTCTTTCCTTCGTCTTTTGTTGTATTTAATGCCCTGACGGCTGACAGCTCTGACAAATGACAGCTCTGACGAAAATGCGCAATAATGATCGAAGTAATGACGTGTTCCTAGGGAAGAGGAGAAAATTTTCTCACAGCTGGCAGAATCCATCAAATTTCGAGGCATGCGGCTGCTGCATTTATGCGACCACCCACTTCATGCGGCCGCCTATCTTCATGCGGCTGTATCCTTTATGCGACTGCCCATCAGTATGTAGCTGCCCACTTTATGCTGCCGCCCATCTTCATGCGGTTGCATCCCTTATGCGGCTGTCCACTCCCATGCGGCTATCCATCTTCATGCGGCTGTTTATCCCCATGCGGCTGCCCGTCTTCATGCGGCCGTTCATCCTCATGCGGCCCACTCATATGCGGCTCTGCCAAGATGACCCAGTGGAGACAGTAGTGCTTTTCATGATGATTGAGACACGTGGCAATCTTATCTTCCTGGAATTATGGGTGCTAACGAATCCTAACAAAATTAGATTTGTTGCAATCACCATAAGTGACAAGATCAAATCAAATCAAGCAAATTAGGCACGTGGCAGGCCATTACAAGTCGCAAATATTCATGGCAATCCACATTTATTGTCCACAGAGATTTAATGCAATCACATTAATTGCTTAAATCTATTATATACAAGATGGACGGCCCATATTCATTAACTCTCAGGCCGCCGACTTTTGAGAATGAGTAATTATTGCAAACCTTATTGTGCCCCCCATTCTTATAAATAGCAATGTGCCATTCCCTTGCAAACCCCCCTCCCCGCTCGGATCCAGAGAGAATCAGAGAGAGAATATACAGAGATCGAAAGGACAGAGGAGCATACAGAGAGAACAAAGTGAGCATTTCTTCATCAACGCCAAGCAGTTCTTCTCCAGAGCCAAGGCTGCACCCGATCGTCCAAGGAGTAAGGCAGAGCTGCCGTCACTTTCCCGAGCCTCTATCGTCACCCCCCAGAATCTAAAATAAACAATTGTACTTAGATAGCTGTACCTAGGTTTTCGTCCCAAGGCTTTCTTTATATGAGCGAGTTTGTATTGTGAGTCTAAGTTCAGTCCTCCTATATAAATTATTCTATACTTTTACAATCAATGGCAAACATCCTCCCATAAAACTATTTTGTTCTTTTATAATCAATGGCAAACACGATGGCGACTCTGCTGGGTGGCGACTATGCTGGGGACTAACTTCTCCACTGCTAAGAAGTTGGTGATGCAATTGGACGCAGCCAAACTTGGCTCTACGAAAAACATGCTGGTCGTCCGCTTCGACGAACAGACGTTTGAAGAAATGCTCTCCGATGGGAGCGCTGGCCCAGTCCAGAAGCAGGCCCGCACAAAGAAGGCCCGCAGAGAGTGGAGGCCCAGGACTTTCGCTCCTTTCCAAGCTCTGGAAGAGACGTTCTCTGCTACCCAAGACGGCAGAGAAGACTCCTATGCGGCCCCACTTCAGGCCACAGAGGACCCTGTTGTTCTCAAGTCTGACAAAGGAAAGCACTACGATGCTGGACTTGAGGAAGCAAATGGGAATTTTATGCGGTCCAGGAAGAAGCCGCATAAGAGTGCCAACCACATTAATGCTGATGCGGCCACAAAAGCCAGCCGCATGAATGCTGATACAGCCACAAAAGTCAGTCGCATGAATGCTGATGCGGCCACAAAAACTAGCCGCATGAATTCTTATGCGGCTACAAAAGCCAGCCGCATGAATTCTTATGCGGCCACACATGCTAGCAGTATGAATGCTGCCACAAATGCTAGCCGCATGAGTGCTCCATGTGGCTCGGGTTCTGTCTTTGACCGCCTCTCATGCGGTCCTAATCTCGGATGCTCCAATGAGAATGTGCCAGACTTTGTGCAGCACAATTTGGACTCTTTCTACTATGTGCCCTTGTGTGCTAGAGGAAAGAAGTCTAGGGCAATGCGGGCTCATCGAGCTCAGTCAGCTATCCCAACCTTTGACCATCAGAGAGCTTCATTTGCTGTTAAGCGGAACTCTGATGGAAAGTTGTATAGAACCGACCGTGTCCAGCCCCCGGCGGCAAATGGACAGAGTGGTTCCCAAAAGTCTCCCAATCAGGAAGCAAATATGGTGCCAACACACTTGTGTGCTCGGGACTCCCGGGCCCACAAAACGAGTGACTTGTGTGATGTAATTCTTCACAAATGCAAGAAAAGAGAAGAGAGCTTGGTGTGCTGAGTGTCCTTTCATGGACATGACTGCATTCAAGTCATCGTCAACTACTGTTGCAGCAAAGCGGCAGTACAAGAGGACCGGCAGTCCGTATTCCAACGACTGCAGCAGCCAAGACCAGTCCTACAATAAAGCTCAGGAGATGAAGCGCTTCATCTCACCTCCTGCAATTCTACTCGGAAGATCCCTACTGGCAAGGCGGGAATGAAGATAAATGTTTCCAGCCCGGCGATCTCTACTAGCACGGCTAGGAAACTCACGTCCAAGCGGCTGTCCATAACCACCACCGGAGGAGTTTATCAGGGCACCCGCTCCAAGACAAAATCTTCAATACTTGGAGATTTGTCATCAACATCTCTGGTGGTTGCCGAAGCTGGGGGTAGCACCCCTCCGAACGTCCACAACAATCTGGTGTTCCAAAAAGATTCCCCAGGGGAAACAATTACACCCACAGATGCAGTAGATCCGGACGTCCCTGAGGACGTCTACGGGTCCCATGATGAGGCAGCCTCCTATGCAGGGAGTAGCACTTCCTCTGAGTCCGAACCAGAGGATAACATCCCTATATACCCCGACGATTTCTCTGTACAAGGGTATGATTTAGAGGGCACATCCTCCACCGTTTCTTCCATCTCTTCTCATGTGAGGATGGTGTTCATGACGAACAACGATCAAGACGGTCCCAGTGATCGCCAACGCATAGACACTTTGGAGGCCATACTTTATACCATGGTCAAGTCCGTAGACGAGATCAAAGCGGCCCTACCGGCTCTGCAAGGAAGGACGCGTGGCCAAACAAGCTTGGGTCCCACGGTCATTGCGGACTCAAACTCAGCTGCGCCAAACCCGGGCAACTATCCTCCAACAATATTGACTCCCACCGTTGCAGATGAGGCCAGGAAGGCAAGACGAGAGGTCCAGAAGCTCCGGGCCATGTTTCACACCCAAGAAACCTCCCAAGACCTCAGGATACGACAACCATATCCTGCTGCATGGAGAGATGTCCCCTTCCCACCAAGATATAAGCCATTTAACATCAATCCATATGATGGGAAGATATCTACGAGCCGGTACATCACCTACTTTGAAGTCACAACCAACCATATGCCTTACGACGACGCTATCCTCATGCGGTTGTTCATCGGGACACTGGAGGGTGTAGCATTTGATTGGTACCACAATCTGCAGGACAACTGCATCCATTCCTTCGTCGGCTTCAAAAATATGTTCCTTGAAAGGTTCTACGAGGTGGGGCAAGATGTGACAATGTCCACCCTCATGGACGTTGTTCAAGGTGAGTAGGAGCTAACTATGAACTACATTGAGCGGTTTTGCCAAACCGTAATAAAATTGCCCTCTGGCAATCCAGATTCTTCCTTGATTGAAATATGCCAAAAAAGGCTGCTTTCCACAATCAGCCCCTGGATGGGTGAGAGTCAATTCAAGGACTGAAAGACTTTCATCATCAGCGCCACTAGCATAGAAGACAAGTTAAAGAAAGCTCGCCAACTGGGGTTACACATCTCGAAAGGAGAGGACAAGGGCAAACGCCCTAATGCCAAAAATAACAACCGAGACAACAAGGGCAAATAGGCTATGGTGGCCGACACAGCCCCGAAGCCCGTACCGAAGCTGGTAGAGAAACAGTGGCCACAGATGACTTACTCCTTCGAAGACAGCCATGTCAAGACCATTCTTGACATGCTCATACAAGGAAATCGAATTCAGCTCCCTCCTCCAAGGCGTGAACTTCGTCCTGCGAAGATGGAGAGCCCAAAGTACTGCCACTACTACCGCTACGTCTACCACGCTACACAAGACTGCTTACAACTGAAGCAGCATATCCAGAACCTCATCGACTCCAAGGCCCTGGCCATTGATTTCGAGGAGGTGACCATAGCAGCCAATATGGTATCAGTCCAATTCGGCAGCTTACCGCCAACGAGGACACAAGACGGCGTAGTGTCCGTCCCCCGAGCAAAGATGGAGGTCGCTAATCTTCTACCTCCCCGAGACCAGGCTACTGGACTAGTGCCCCTCACCACATCGCGAGGGAAGGTTATATGGGTCCATCCGGACTTGGTACCTGAGGTGACTCAGTCAGCATCACCCTCTACTGGCAAGAAAAAGGGTAGAAAAGTCAAGTCCTGCCGCACAATCTCGACAAATGTCGAAGAAGCTACGGCTGTTGTTACCCGATCCAGTGCACAAACACAACCCCCACCGAAGCCAATCTTCGTCAGCAAAAGCCTGACAAACGAAGAATGGGAGGCACTTTTGCAACTCGTCAGAGAGTTCATTGACGTATTCGCCTGGAGCTATGAGGATATGCCAGGGCTAAACCCCGAAGTGGCACTTCATAAACTCAACAATGATCCGGACGCAAAGCCGGTCAAGCAACAGCAACGACGGTTCCGTCCAGACATCATGAACTCCATCAAAGCTGAGGTCAATAAACTGATAGCCAGCGGCTTCATCCGGGACGAGCAACATCCAGACTGGGTCGCCAATATAGTGCCAGTCCTCAAAAATAATGGAAGGATTTGAATTTGCATCGACTTTCGAAATCTAAATGAAGCATGTCATAAAGATGAGTTCCCTCTTCCCATCACGGACATCATGATCGACAACACATGTCACTTTGAACATATGTCATTCATGGACGGCTTCTCAGGATACAATAAAATCAAGATGTTTCCTGATGACGAGAAGCATACATCATTTCGAACACCGATTGGTGTGTACTGCCACACAGTCATGCCCTTCGGTTTAAAGAATACCGACGCCACATATCAAAGATCCATGATTGTCATCTTCAGAGATCACCTTCGTAAGACCGTGGAGTGTTATGTTGATGACATTGCTGTCAAAAGCAACTTTAAGGAAGACCATCTGCAGGATCTGAGGACGGTATTCGACCTGATACGAGCGCATAACTTAATGATGAATCCCACCAAATCCTTCTTGGGCGTATCTAGTAGAAAATTCTTGGGTTTTATCATTACTATCCAGGGAATTCATATAGATCTAGAGAAGATGAAGGCAATCATGGAGATGGGCCCCACGAGAAATCTTCGTGAGCTCCGAGGCCTTTAAGGGAGGCTAGCTTACATCAGGAGGTTCATCTCTAACCTCTTCGGGCGATGTCAACCATTTACCCATCTCATGAAGAAGGGCGTCTCATTCGTATGGGATGAAGAGTGCCAACGCGCGTTCGACAACATCAAAGAATATCTGTCAAGTCCTCTAGTTCTGGTGGCTTCGGTTGCTGGAAAGCCGTTCTTGCTTTATGTACGAGTGATGGAGCATTCCCTCGGTGCTCTACTAGCACAAAACAATGATGCGGGGCATGAACAAGCTATCTATTACCTCAGCCGAATGATGATTGGGCCTGAGCGTAATACACTGCCGTGGAGAAGGAATGTCTTGCTCTGGTGTTCGCTATCCAGAAGACGCGACACTATGTTACAGGACAAACCATCCATGTCATATCTCGAGTTAACCCCCTCAGGGTTCTCATGACCAAGCCAGGTGCACTCAGCTCTCGCCTCGCTACATGGGCGATATTATTGTCTCCCTACGACATGATCTTCGTTCCGTGAAAGGATGTTAAAGGTCAAGCTCTGGCAGACTTTTTAGCAGCCCATCCAAGTTCGGAGTCAATCAGAATATATGAAGAGATTCCAGACGAGGTCGCGAATTCAAACATGGCCTCCGATGATTCCGTCTGGCGAATGTTCTTCGACGGTGCTTCAAGAACCGGACCCAAGGGCAACATTGTCACTGGGGTTGGAGTGGTACTGATTTCTCTCTCTGGCTTGGTGATCAACCGGGCATATTCCCTTACAGAACCCTACTCGAACAATGTAACCGAGTACAACGCCGTGGTTATTGGCCTCTGACTTGTAAAAGAACTGGAGGTAGAGTACCTAGAGGCATATGGCGATTCACAATTAATCGTCAATCAGATCCGGGGTTCATATGAAGTTCGTCATGAAGACATGATTCCCTATCATCAGGTAGCAATCGCCATCATTACGATTCTGAAAGGATTCTTCATAGAACATGCTCCGAGACTCCAGAACAATGAAGCCGACGCCTTAGCAGGACTGGCCGCTTCCCTGGCGGTCCCAAAATATACTCATCATTTGGTGGACGTAGTAGGCCATGAGTTGGTCTGTCCCAAGAACAACGTCCAATTTGTTGAGAGTCATTCTGCCATGACGATCGACGAGACACAAGACTGGAGGCTCTCATTTATCGGCTTCGCAGTATATAGCATCTTGCTGGAGAACCTGAAAGAGGCCACCTCTATCAGAAGACGTTATCTCAGATTCTTCTATGATACAGAAACAATGATGCTGTATTGGCGATCATACGACAGATTACTGCTTCGGTGTCTGTCCAATATAGAAGCCAAAGAAGCTGTACGTGAAGCACATGACGACGTCTGCGGGGCTCATCAGCCTGGCCCGAAATTACAAGATCGTCTTCACCGGATGGGTTACTACTGGCCTACGATGGTGGCAGATACGATAGACTATACAAGAAAATGCAAAGCCTTGTCAGGTTCACGCAGATTTCATACACCAACCATCTGAATTCCTATACCCAACAGTGGCATCCTGGCCATTTGAGGCATAGAGAATGGATATCATTGGTCCAATAACTCCACCTTCGTCCAGAGGACACCACTTCATACTGGCGATTACGGATTACTTTTCCAAGTGGGCGAAAGCTATCCCACTTACAGATGTAAAGACATCAAATATGATCAGCTTTCTCAAGCATCACGTCATTTATCGCTTCGGACTGCCTCGAAGGATCATCCACCACAATGGTCCGCAGTTTACAAGTCACGCCTTCTATCGATTTTATGACAAATACCGAATCTAGAATGTTGCTTCAAATCCGTACAATCCGACGGTGAATGGGTTGGCAGAAGCTTTCAACAAAACTATAATCAAGCTGCTCAAGAAGTTCGTGTCTTCCAACAAACGTGACTGGAACAAAAAGCTTGGTGAATGCTTATGGGCGTACCGTACTACAGTCCAGACAGCCACCGGGAATAAACCATTCTCTCTGGTATATGGGAGTGAGGCGGTTCTCCGACTGGAGACTCAAATTGCCTCGCTCCGTGTCGCCCTTACCTATCGATTGACAACGGAAGACAATTACCGTCGTCGTCTGCAAGAGTTGGAGGCCTTAGACAAAAAGTTCCTGTTACCTCAACAACGAATCGAGATATATCAGGCACGCATCTCTGGAGCCTTCAACAAGAAGGTTAAACTCAAAACATTGCAAGTAGGCGATCTCGTTCTGGCAGTTCGGAGGCCGATGGTTATGACTCACAAAACCGTCGACAAATTCCAGCCAAAATGGGAAGGCCCATTTATCATCGAGGCTGTATTCTCCAGCGGAGAATACCGCCTTACGAAACAAAATAGAGACTTGCTCATGTTGCCCGTCAAAGGCAAATTCCTGAAGAAGTATTATATCTAAACGACATCCTCCAAATCAATTGGACTGTTAAGTTATGTACCCTTAGGTACTGCTGAACTTACGCTCTGGTCATTCCAAATGAATCTATATCGCATCTACTATCCGCACTTTCAGTGCATAAAAAGGGTAACAGATCCACAAATTTCCCGAAATAGCCACGTCGATGTCACCTCTGAGTTGTTTCACTTCCATAAAAAACAAACCACCCCTTACATAGAACTTCCACGTCCATATTACCTCTGAGTTGTTCTCTGTATCCCCTATGGAGTCCACTCCTACCACGTCCTCACTACCTCTGAGTAGTAAGACTCCATTGAATAAACTCTCATACTTACCACGTCCTCATTACCTCTGAGTAAGTATGTTGGTTCTCTCTCGACTTATTATTCGTATCCAAAACCAGGGTACGCCAAGGATAATAGGCCCACAAATGTCCTCAGTTGACCACAAATGTCCTCAGTTGACCACAAATGTCCACAATTGACCACAAGTGTCCGTTGTTGACCACAAATGTTATACTAGATCTCCTAGTACATGCGTCTCTTTTCTCATTATCATACGCCTTCGGAGCCCAGCTGTTCCATGGCGTTCTTTCGCCAAATACCAAGAACTTCTATGTCCGTCTCACCACGGAATCGTTCTAGGTATTTCTATCAAACTTGTTATCCATACCTACAACCAAGGTATGCCAAGGGTAATAGGTCCACAAAAAGTCTTCCAGTGGGGCAAAATATCACGAATACCAAAGATACAGTACAAGCACAATAGATGATGAATGATGAAAACATAGTCATTTATTGAAAAGAAAAAGTACTACATATTCGGGGACCACGTCCCTGTCAAAACAAAAGAAAATGACAAAGAAAGAAAAAAAAAGAGGCCGACTATGGTTCGGCTACACATAATTCTCTGAGACGATCCCTCAGCAAGGCAGTGGACCGCTCAAAATGCAGCTTGGCCCGGTGCTCGGCCTCCTCAGTCAACCGCTCCGCATCTTCCAGATGCGCGTGGGCCTGCCAGCCATCTTCGAGTCTCTTCAGAGCACGCTCCAGGCTAGCAGAAGCTCGGGTGACCTTTTCGGCCTCCTTAACGATTAGCTCTTTATCCGCACGGGAGGCCTCGAGCTCAGATTCCAAAAAAGCCAGCTTCCTCTGGAGCTCGATGATCTGCTCCCTCGTATCAATTATTCTGCGAGAGACGGCTACTTCCCGTGCCATGCAATCCTCGCCCCTACGGCTCAGCTAATCATACTGGAGAGACAGACCGTCGAGGTCCTTCATTATAACCAGCTCAGACGCATCTCGTACAGCCTTTATCTTCTCAAGGACAGTGATGAGGAAAGCCCGCTCCTTATATATCGTTGAAGACAGATCAACTTGCCGTAGTACTTGGAACTGGGCCATAAGCTGATCCGCCTCTAGCAATTTGGGCTCCAGCAGCTCAACTATCCCCGTCCCACCGGGAAGGGTTCTAAGAATTTTAATCTGGCCACGAGCGCATTGACGGGCCAGGGCAGAAGAGATCCCCTCTCCACAGCGGCTTCGACTCCTCGCCTCAGATGACGGTAGAAACTGTCAACCACATCCCTTGACGATTCATCCAGAACTTCCGAAGAAGACGACGTCAAAGGGAGAGTGGCTGGCAGAGTCGAAGAAGATGCAACGAAACTTGATGCCCCTGCAGTGAGGGAAACAAATTTTAAGAAAAAGGACGCTTGAATAGCGGCCAATTTTTCTTCTGCAGCCCGAAGAATCCGGAGACTCGGCAGAGCAGAGAGGTCTACCTCCGGAGCCACATGAACATGGGAGGATACAGGGACCATGTCTCCCCGCCCCGGCAGTTCTGTCGCTCGCTCTTCCGAACTTGATTCAGCGGGAGGTCCCTCAACGTAAGCTGGAGGGGGAGGAGGCACGCTCTCTTCCTCCAGGTCCCCTCTAGCAAACTCTTCCCGGGTAATGTCCATCATTGGCAGTGAAGGAGCAGGACCTGTATGTCCAAAGCAACCATCAATTAGCTTAACCCGAAGGATGTGATGATAGAGCAAATAAACCTCCTCACTAGTCAAGACTTGGCTTATCTTACCAGGTGGGAGTTGCTGAGGCTGAGGTTCGCTCACGGCCGCCGCAATCTCTTCACCAGCGACATCCGAGTCGAATACAGTCGGTTTCTCTGCCCCAGCCGCCCCGAAAGGAGATAAGCTGGATCAGCGTCATCCTGCTGAGACTCAACAGTCTCGGGGACGGGTTCAACAGGGACCACGTCACCCTGGGTTGAGACGTCGACGACCGGAGGAACCTCAGCCGTCGCTGGGAGAATCCCGACGACAATAATTGCGGCACTCATATCTCTAACTAGAGTAGTTAGAGCCGGGTCGACTGCAGAGGCAGCAGCCGACTTAGAAAAGTCCCCTTCTTCTGGCGCCTGCAGAGAAAAGAAAAATGATTAGGTCATAGTTCAGAAAAAAGAAAAGCTAAAGAAGAAGATGGTTGTAAATCAATTCACCTCCGAAACGGCATCATCCTTGCCTCTCTTCTTGATGAGCAGCCCGCGGGGCTTAACCGCAGCCCGTTTCACGGAGTAAGTCCTACCGCGATCTGCGGACTCATACATGCTTCGCTTGTGCGAAGGACCAGGTACGACATGCGGCTGATCCGCCACTACATCTTTTGCGGAAGAAAGAGCATTATCGGGGTCTTGCTCGTCATCCTCTTCATCCGCATTGGCAGACTCCGAGTCCGACACAGCAACTATGTTCTCCCTCCTCTTCTTCGCTTTAGACCCCTTAGGCTTCTCTTCCAACCCAGTACCAATAATGAAGCTGGTACTCGGGTCAAAACCAACAGGAGGCTTGTTCGCCATGACGTGGTAGAGAGCCACCAAATACAAGATCTCTCCTAAATTTCCAATATTAGGAACTGAGAAGCTAGTACGGGTATGAACCGTATTATAATAATGCCAGGCTCTGATACCATCAAGGACGCTACCTTCAAAACCCAGGCAAGAGCTGGGACTGTCCAAAAATAGCTGGCTATACCCAAACAGTCGGGCGAACCTACTGGGTAAGTAAGGCTCCACGTAGACAGTATTGCGGTTGCGGTATATCAGGTGGAAAGGCCGAATGTTGTGCAACCAAAGGAGCATCTTGACTTCTAAGAAGTGGAGAGGCCCAATACCATCAAGATGTACGACCCTTACTTTCTCAGCAGTAAATCGAAGAGCAGACACGAAAAAAGTATATCTATCAACTCTCGCCAGTGCCATCCGACAGGCACGGATAGTCTCGCAATCCCAAGGCAGGCGACGATACTAAAAGATGAAGGCATCCTCGGCAGATACACCATCTTCAGGGCCAGGCCTCATTAAAGACCGGCAATGCATTAGCAGCCACACCATCAGATAATGATAGGGTAGCTCAATCCGTTCAAAGTCCTTTGTCGGGTCACAGGCGATGACCTTGGATGAGAAAGCGCGAAGGCCACGGTGTATGCTGCACACCATGGCCGGGAGAAGAGCTAGCCTGACCCCGAAGACCAGCTTTACGGCGGGAAGGATGAAGTTGCGGCTGATCCTCTCAATAGAACCAGCCCCTCCCGATACTTCACAATTACGTAGCCACACCATCAGAAACCCTGCCAGGAGTGCCTTTTCGGACAACGGCTGAGTGGCTTGATAGAAATAAGCAATAGAGTCAGATTGACTCCCGAACCTGTCATCGGTGGTTTTTGCCCTCTTGGCGGTCGATATTTGGTCCTGCACCTCCTCCCGAGTCCAAGGACTTTGGGGAGCAACCCGACCTGAGGCACCGAGCTTAAAAAGATAAAAGAGCTAGGCCTTTGTGTGAGGAAGGTTCCCTTCCGAGCTGTCGTTCTTTTTCTTCGACAGATGTTGGCACGTGCTGTGATGACACAGCAATTCCCGGTAGACGGCAATAAAACCCGAGAACCTCTCCTCCAAAACCTCGAACTCTTCGTTCGTCGGGGTATATACTTCAAAGACTTCATCTTTCCAAGGCAGCTTGGAGACGTCATACATCTCGTACAGAGCAAGCCCCATCTCCCCTACGGGCGTAAAGAAGGTCCCCATGTGGCGGTTATACATCTCCAGCAGGGCCAAGAACAATTTCTTGTTTATGGGCAAGCCGTGGCTGGTACCCCGAATTGCATGGTAGAGTCCAATCTCGCGCAGGAGAGTCTCGTATTCCCGCGCGATCCACATAGACAGTTTGGTCCACGAAGGAATGGGGTGTACCCAACTCGGTAGCGACAACCAGCCAATCGGATAGGACCCCTTCCGAACAAGCTGGGTCAGAAAAGTATCAGCTTCGGAGAACTTGAAATTGGGACCCTACACATTCAAAAAACTGCCCGGGGCCAACCCCATCACGTAGCGGCTGACGGGTACCCTGCCCCGCGTATACTGACTGCATGTTATTGTTGTAGTGAATTTTGCCCACAATCATCCCGCTCTGGGTCGAAGTCAAGGGTTCCTCCATCTTTCAATCCCTCGGCAGCATGTTAAACCATGACAGTGGAAAGTGATGCTCCATTAGAGGAATATGGATCGTCATTCCGTCAGAGGTAAAACTCCAACTCTCAGATATGTCAAGAACTTGGGAGTTTTTCACAGTCAGGGCATCCCCGAAGAGGGACACAGGCTTCAAGTGTTTGCCCTCCAGCAGCCCTGAGTTCATTATCCCCGAGATAAAGAAGAAGGAATGCCTTTTTATGTCTTCCAGCCTCTCCAAAGGCTCATCTTTTGGAAGCTGGTTCACCACATACTCGACTATGTGGTCATACCTATAGCCCACAGCAGATTGGGCGCGACCCACCAGAGGTTCTCCCGCAGCACTAACTGGCAAATTCACTTAAAAAAGGACAAAATAAACAAAGTCAGGAGATGGCCAGAAAATGTTTTAACAGAGTTCATGCGGCTCCGTTTGGACGGGTCCTTATGCAGCTTAGTTTTAAAAGAGTTCATACGGCTCTGTTTGGATGGATCCTTATGCGGTTCAGTTTTAACAGAGTTCATGCTGCTCTGTTTGGACCGGTGCTTATGCGGCTCAGTTTTAAAAGAGTTCATACGGCTCTGTTTGGATGGGTCCTTATGCGGTTCGGTTTTAACGGAGTTCATGCGGCTCTGCTTTGATAGGTTCATATGTGGTTCTGTTTAAGAGACTTCATGCGGCCCAGTTCATCAGGAGCTCATGCGGCTCTGTTTAGCGGGGTCTCATATGGCCGAGTTCAAATGAGCTTATACGGTTCTGTTTAGCGGGGTCGTATGCGGCCGCATTCAGATAAGCTTATGCGGATCTGTTTAGCGGGGTTTCATGCGGCCAGTTCAAGTGAGCTTATGCGGCTATGCTTAGTGTGTGCTCATGCAGCTAGTTTAAGCGAGCTTATGTGGCTCTTATTTGTGAGGCCTCATGCGGCACGGTTCGATGGGTCTTTATGCGGCCCAGTTTTAAGGTGCTTATGCGGCTCGGACATGAGATGTACATGCGGCACATGCAGCACAGTATGCGAATTTATCCTAATGAACTTGAATAGTTCAATGAGGACAAAGAGTGTATTAAATGCCAAGGAGAAAAGCTTGTGCATAAAATATGCAGCATAGCCGTTTTCGTTAGGGTTTGAAGCGTACAGTCTTCTCCATAAATTTTACCATCGGTAGCGGGATGAACGTCAGGATGAACTTCGATCGCTGTAGCCGACAAGGAGGCCGCTCCCTTACCCTTCACCGCAGCACTAGAGGAAGCTTTAGGAGCCATTGATGATTGGAGAAGGAAGAGAAGACAACGACTTAGGGCAAAAAAAGTTGAAGAGAAAAGAAAGTAAAGAGTCTCTCTCTTCCAAAAGCACTCGTATTTATAGGCAGACAGGGGGGCTCGTAGACCGATGGACGCTTCGATTCATGTGCTTCCTAGGAGAGGAGACCGACTCTTGGATTTCTATCCTCTGCATACAAAAGATTACTCGTAATCATTAAAAACAAATCTAAATATTTAAAGCTGACTCTTGGGATCCTATCCCAAAAGACGGCTTTAAATCAAAACAAACCAAAGGCAATTAATAAGACGCCTACGTGGCATGAAGAGCAGTCCAGTCGGCCAGAACAGTCCATGCGACTAGAATATCCTATGCGGCCAGAACATCCATGCGGCCAGGGGAGTCCATGCTGCCAGATGAGTCTATGCGGTAAGAAGAGCTTATGCGGACATAGCCATGCTTCTTATTCAAAGTATTTCAATTTTATAAATTAAAAACTTTGAAGGGTGTCTTGTAGAAGCATGTAAAAGAACAGAAAAATCCATGTGGCTCAAAACAGAGAGAGTCTCATGCGGCTCAAAAGTCCCTTAAAGTCTAATACGGCTCAAAAGACCCTTAGAGCTTCATGCGGCTCGAAAGGCCCCGATAGCCTCATGCGGCTCGAAAAAAACCACGTGGCCCTATGCGGTTCAAGATATGACTCTACAGCTGGCCATAATTTCTCTGTGCAGCTTGCTCATTAAATGCTCTGGTACAGTGCGGCAGCTCTGACATAAAGGATTAACAGCTCTGACATAAAGGTAAAATGATGGCTCTGACATAATGACGTGCTCCTAGAGAGACAAAAAAATCTTTGCAGTTGGCACGATCCACCAAATTCTAAAGCTCTTTATGCGGATCATTTAAAGGAGCTCATACGGCTCTGAGTTGAAGGAGCTCATGCGGCTCTGAGTTGATGGACCTTTATGCGACTCAGTTTTAACAGAGCTCATGCGGCTCTGTTCTGATGGGTCCTCATGTGGCTCTGTCCCCGTGAGACTTCATGCATCCCAGTTTACAAAGGGCTTATGCAGTTCTGTTCAATGGGACTTCATGCGGTCCAGTTATAAGGAGGCTTATGCGGTTCTGTTAGATAGGACTTCATGTGCCTCAGTTCATCAGGAGCTCATGCAGCTCTGTTTAGTAGGACTTCATGCGGTCCAGTTTACAAAGGACTTATGCGGTTCTGTCCAATGGGACTTCATGCGGACCAGTTCACCATAAGCTCATGCGGCTCAGTCATACGACTCGTCACAAAAATGGCAGTTGGGACACGTGGCAGGAGTTGATCAAATCTCAATAATTCAGATTCGTTTCAATCAGCATAAACTGCCCAGATCAATTTTTAACAAACAATGCAGATTCGTTCCAATCGACATAAACAGCTCAAATTGGTTTCCAACAAACAAAATCAAGGCTAATCATAACCAATCCCCAACCGTCCGCTTTTCAATGAGCAATTACTACACACCCTACTTATCACAAAGCCCTATAAATAGCAGGGGATGATTCCTTCACAACACACACAGAGTTATACGTACAGAGCCCGAGCAGAGAGATTAGCAACCCCCGCACAAACAAAGAGCATTTCTTTGCCAGAGCAGAAGCTGCGCCCGATCGTCCAAGGAGTAATGCAGAGTTGATTTCACTTTCTCGAGCCTCTACCGTCACCTCCCCAGAAAAAACTAAACAATTGTACTTATATTGCTTTTCTTAGGTTTTGTTCCTAGGCTCTTTTTGTACGAGCGAGCTTGTATTGTGAAGTAAAAGTCCAGTCCTCCCATAAAACTATTCTGTTCTTTTATAATCAATGGCAAACACTGTCGCCGGTGGGGTGTAGGTTGCTAGAGTTTAAGATGGTCGTCGTGGTGCACACAGTGAGCAATTGGTTGTGGCAGAGGTGTCCGGGAGATGGTGGTTGGTGTCGGGAAGGATTACAGTGGATGTGAGAGGATAGCTCAGATCAGGGAATCAACCGGAGACATAGAGAAGGCAGGGATGGGGCTCGGCTGTAGGAAAAAAATCGTAAAGCAGAATACTCTAGAGGGGGGTGAATAAAGTAGGCAGCAGAATATTGCTAATTAAAAACTTTGTTAGCAGTTAGATTACAGAAATAATAATAATCATAAAGTAATAACTATAAAGAAAATAGTTCAGAAGGCAAACGCAAACACAGAGATTTATACTAGTTTTCCTCTTATGAGGACTACTCCAGTCGAAAGAACTCTAGCTTCCATTTGAATCCACTATTGGAAAATCTCGTAAGTTTTCATACGAAGTCCTTGCAACTTCTACAGACGCGAGCTTTGATACGATGAACTCGACCAACTTCAGTTTTGAAGAGTCTTTCTTCAATCAAGCCTCTAATTACAATTTCTCTGAAATCTTCTAGACCATACCGTACCAGCAAATTGACTAGAGAATTGTAATTGGCTTGGGATTTGAAAATGGAAGCTTTTTAAAAACTCTTTGGAAGAAACGTAAGCTTTAGAAGAGAAGATATAAAAGTGAATGAGTGATTTGAAATGATCAAAATTCCTCTCTATTTATAGTTTTTCCAAAGACAGAACTCTGGCAGAATTTGGGCAGAATTCGGACAGAACTCTTTGTAACAAACCGCAACTGAAGGGAGACCAAGTTCAAAAATAAACGTTCACATAACGTTCACCTTGGCCGAACTCTGGCCGAGTTCTGTCAGTATTTGGTCAGGTTTATTTAATGAAAAATATTTTGGCCTTTTTGAAATCCTTCAGAAGCTTTTATAAATAATAGATATTTTTCAAAATATAGGTCAATTTTGAAAACGATATGTCAATTTTGAAAAACGATTTTGGATAGCCTATTTGCCAGTACGACTTGGTGTATAATGTATTACTAAACTCAATAAAAATAAAAATTACATAGCATAAGGAAATACAGTCTCGAGTGGCAAACATAGCTTCGGTCTTGAGCAGTGTCCAAAACGTCTTGAGTGATCATCTGAATTGTGCAGTATATCGAGACAGAATTTGATCAATTATTAAAATCAGGTTTGACCATGACCAATGGGCCAACAATCTCCTCTATTTTGATAATTGACAAACCTTGACCTATATAACATCTTTGGTCTTTAGCAAATCAAAATTGTACCGAGATATATAATGAGAAAAAAATTGATCATAACCTGTATCTTGTTCATAACCTGTATCCATGAAGATGTTAGATCTTATTTTTCTCATGTTGTCACTTAGCAAAATAATTGTAAAAGAGAAAGCTCCCCCGTAATATATGCATAAGTAACAATCAGTGAAGAAACACAAAAATATGGATATATAAAAACATTTATCACGGGCATGGTATAAATGACACAGACAAAAAAAATGATAAGCAGAGAATATTTCACAGGTACTGTAAATGGAAGCAGAAATAAAAGATAATGCTTTGAGAAATGGTAAACTAAATAAAATCCTGAACTGAATAAAATGCTAAACTGAAGCATAGAACATGTCCATCAAAAAGTCACAAATCATAACCGCATAACTAATAAGAGTACTGATACTATCTTGCAATGTCGGAGCATTTCCAAGTAAACAAAAGACAAAATCATCAGTCTCAAAAGTATGACAAATCAAAAATCATCCTCATCGTCATCGTCATCATCTGCAGTGCCAGCATGTCCACCACGGCCGGATGGACCAACTCTAGAAGTGCCAGCTCCAGAGGTATGTTGAGTAGCACCAGAAGTACGATACCAATCGTAAGCATTCCCTGGCTTGAACAGAGAGTGGACCGCCTCATCATCAATGCGATAACCAGATACAGAAGGGTCTCTAGGAAGAGAGCTAGCAGAGTGACCCATCTGAGCAAAGCTGAGATCGGCAAAAGAGTTGGCAATAGCGTGGAACCGAGTCACGTCATAGAACTCATGTTCCTTAGAAGTGTCAACAAAGAAAGTCTGCAGATTCGAAAGGTGCTAATGAAAACCCTCAAAAGTTATAGGATAAGACTGAGGAGGAATAGGTACAGTATGAGCAGGTATAGGAGGTGGAGGAGCAGTGGCAATGCTACGACGAGAAAGCTTAAAAAACTTGGGCTCAGGGTCCAGAGCGCAAGTGGATAAGTCTATGTCAAAATGCTGAAAGATGCGTGGGATAAGCATCACATAAGAGAGATTGCGCTCTCTTCCGCGACATCTACCCATCATCTGAATGATAGTCTTAGGGGCAGAAAAAGGAATCCCCTTAAGAATGTGATATAGGACAGAAAGTTCTAGTGCAGTGACATCATCCTTTGAAGTGGATTTAGGAAGAAGAATGCAATAGATGATGCAATGTAACTCGTAGTTAAACAAGTTCAAGTTATTGGCCTTGAACTTTCCAGGACGTGCACGTGCGGGCGCACAAAGCTCATTCTTGAAACTAACAAGAGTCGTGCCCTCGGGAAAATCGAAGTCGGTGATGTCATCGAACGGGGCACCTTCATTTGGAATACCAAGGATTTTTGCTAACAACACATCATCGAACTCGATGTCTATCCCGCCAATACGAGTCCTTGCAGTAAAAGTGTCTAATACGAAGTTATAATAGAACAATCTAAGGGCATTAGTAGCTATAGGGAATTGTAGGGTAGCAAGATGGTGTAACCCTTATGCCTCAAAGAAGGGACGGTGATCAGGAAATACAGTCCACTTAATCGGTGCACCGGTACATATAGTACGCATAGCAAAATCGGCATACCAAAGCAATGCTTGGTCATGAGTTTTGAAATAAAACTCATCCGATACGCTGTCACCCGATTGGACCGAAAAAAAGAGGGAATCCGTGTTCGGATCAGAAGACGATGCCTCTTCACTGGCATGGGTCTTCTTCCTCTTGAAAGGATTGAATCCCTTAGGCATTCTTTCCCAAAACTAAGAAACCCTAAAAATATGAAAGTAGAGGAGAGAAGGAGTCATACCTTCCGAGAATCAAGTATTTTGTAGAGGATACGATTCTCCGTATGAATCCAAATTTTGGATGGAAATCTCCACATAGATTGGAAGAAAAGGAGTGAAGAATAGCTAAGGTTTGGGGTGTTCTTCGGCTGCTGCTGTGATGATGATAAATTGGTTTGGAAGTGATGAAGAGGAGAAGGCCTCAGGTTCTGGTTTAAAATGCATACAACACCGACAGAACTCTGGCCGAATTCGGACAGAATTCGGGCCGAATTTGCCTAGGGTTCTCCTATTTTTTTAAAAAAAAATTGTGGGCCATATCCTTTTTATCAACTCATTTTAAATATTTAATTCAAAATTTAGTAATTTTAAATTTCAAATAATATAATTAATATTATTTTATAAATTAACTTTTTTTACTCGGCATATGTTTCAGATTAGCTGTAGGAGTACTGTCCAAGCTAACGGAGGTTCACCGGGGAACTCTTAAGTACCACTTCGCTTTGACCGTAATCGTGGTGATAGACACTCTTTTTAGGCTTGTCTCAAAAACAGTTATTGAGTATTGAATAAATTAATTAATAAAATAAAATTAATTAATATTTTTGACATCTAAAATTCCTAATTATCGACGTAAATTATTGAAACGATCTTCCGCTAGAGGTTTTGTGAATATGTCATCCAATTGATTATGTGTGTCTATGTATACAAGGTCTATATCTCCATTTTGTTGATGATCTCTAAGAAAATGATGACGAATCTCGATATGCTTAGTACGAGAGTGACATACTAGATTCTTAGTCAATTTATAGAACTAGTGTTATCACAGAAAATGGGTATGTGTGTGTAATGCAATCCAAAGTCTTCTAAATTTTGCTTCATCCACAAAATTTGTGCACAACAACGTCCTGCGACGATATACTCAGCCTCAGTTGTTGATAATACGACAGAATTTTACTTTTTACTAAACCAAGAGACTAAAGCTTTTCCTAGGAAATGACATGTGCTGCTGGTAATTTTTCTATCTACTTTGCATTCGACAAATCAACATCAGAATAACCAGTTAGGTCAAATGACATAGTTTTAGGATACCATAAGCCGACAGAAGAAGTACCTCTAAGGTATCGGAAGATATGCTTAACTCTGCACAGATGTGATTTCTTAGGATTGGCTTGAAAACGTGCACACAAGCAAACACTAAATATAATGTCTGGTCAACTAGCAGTTAAGTACAGTAAGATACCGATCATACCTCGATACTTACGTATGTCAACGAATTTGCCTTGTTCATCAATATCAGGCTTGGTTGAAGTCGTCATTGGAGTGCTAAGTGGTTTGACTACTTCCAGGTCGAACTTTTTTAATAGATCGTTTGCGTACTTTACTTAATTTATGAACGTCCCATTGTAGTTTTTTTGATTTGTAGTCCAAGAAAGAACTTCACCTCTCCCATCCTACTCATCTCAAACTTATTCTGCATAGACTTTGAAAATTCTTGACAAAGAGATTCATCAGTAGATCCAAAAATAATATCATCTACATAGATTTGAATCAAAAGAAGATTATTATTCAAAGCTTTTATAAACAGTATAGTGTCAACCTTTTCCTTTGAAAAACCGTTGTCAAGTAGAAAAGAGCTTAGACGATCGTACCAAGCACGAGGGGCTTGTTTCAAACCGTATAAGACTTTCTGCAACTTGAAAACATAATCAGGGTTTTTGAAATCAGTAAAACCTGGAGGTTGAGCTACATAAACTTCTTCTTTTATAAAATCATTCAAAAATGCGCTTTTAATATCCATTTGAAATAACTTGAAATTATGAAAACATGCAAATGCACATAACATGCGAATGGATTCTAATATCGTAATTGGGGCATAAGTCTCATCGTAGTCGATACCTTCTTCTTGATTGTATCCATAAGCTACGAGTCGAGCCTTATTACGAGTCACTAAACCATTCTTGTTTAATTTGTTTCGAAATACCCAATGGGTGCCAATGATCGGATGATCAATGGGCTTGGAAACAAGTTCCCAAACTTGATTCCGTTCGAATTGGTTGAATTCCTCTTGCATAGCATCTAACCAAAAATTATCACTACATGCTTCTTCAATATTTTTGGGTTCAAATTGCGAAACAAAAGCAACACAAGAAGCTATATCTTTATTAGAGGAACGAGTACTTACTCCATTGGTAATCTCACCAATTACCAAGTCCTTTTGATGATCTGCCAAGAATCTCATCTCTTTTGGCGTATCCTCAAGATTGTTGGTTTCGGCTTCTTTGTTTTAAGGTTCTGCATCTTTGTGTGAAGGTTTTACAGTAGTTGTACTTGGTGTAATCACGTCTTCATTATCATCATCGACTGAATGTTGATTTAGTTCATCAAACTTGACATTAATTGATTCTTCGATGATTATGGTTCTCTTGTTGAAGACTCTGTACCCTTTGCTCTTTGCCGCATAACCTAAAAATATATCTTCATTGACCTTTTCATCAAATTTATTCAGATTGTCTTTAGTATTAAGAATAAAGCATTTAAAACCAAATATCTTAAAATAAAAAATAGTGGGTGTTCTATCAAAACATAAATCATAGGGAGTCTTCTTCGATATAGGTCAAATTAGAACCCTATTGAGAATATAGCACGCTGTATTGACAGCTTCAGCCCAAAAGTATCTAGGTAGACTAAACTGGTTCAATATTACTCTAGCCATTTCAGATAGAGTCCTGTTCTTACGTTCCACAACTCTATTTTATTGTGAAGTCCTAGGGCAAGAAAACTCATACAAATAACTGTGTGTCACAGAATTGCTTGAACTCTGCATTCTCAAATTTGCCTCTATGATCACAATAAATGCGAGTAATCATGAAACCTTTTTCATTCTGTACTTTCTTACAAAAGGTGACGAATTCTGAGAAATCATCGTTCTTGCATGCAAAAAAATATACCCATGTGTATCTAAAGAAATCATCTACAATGACAAATACATATAACTTACCACCAAGACTAACAATTCTACAGGGTCCAAATAAGTCCATATACAACAATTGTAGAGGTCTAGTGGTACTTACAGCGTTCTTGGATTTAAAGACGGATCGGGTAGCTTTGTTCTTTTCACATTCGCTACATACCATATCCTTCTTGAAAGATATGTCTGGAAAGCCGTGTACCAACTTCTTTGTGGATAGTTTTGAAATTGTGTCCATATTTGCATGGCCGAGTCTCATATGCCATAGTTGACTCTCAATGCTTTTGGCCATCAAGCATCTACCTACTTTGTTAGCATCTTCTAACAGATAGAAAATATATATATTGTCTTCCCTGATACCTTCAAAGATAGTACTGCCAGTTGAGCTATCAACTATAGTATATTTGTCTTTGACGAAGTTAATTCCATAACCATTATCAGCTAAATGACTTATGCTGAGCAGATTATGTTTTAACTCGGTAACTAGACATACATCTTTAATCACAGGATAGGAAGCCTTACCAATGTCACCGATACCGATTATGTACCCTCTTAAATTATTACCGAAGGAGACGTATCTTGTTTTATTCTTCTTCGACAATGTTGTAAATAATGAAGCATCACCGGTCATGTGCCATGAGCAACCGCTGTCGAGAATCCATTTGCTTCTAGCATGTGAAGGACGTTCCACCTACAAAACAGTTTGCAGATGAAACTCTTGGTACCCATTTCTTGTAGGCTCCTGACAGGTTAGTTTTTGGTATCCATGCATAAACATTTAAATCTACTAACTTCTAATTCTATATGCAGAGGATATATGACCAATGAGGCCACAATAATAACATTTTTCATGTTGAGTGTTGAAAGTTGTGTGAGGTGCGTGATTGGTAGGTTTTAGCTTTCTAGTATAGAAAAATGCATGCCTATTAGGCTTCTTGGGCATAGGTTTGGTATGGTTTGGTCTAATAGTGTTTGGTTTGGGTATGTTCCGATGATTCGATAATTGACACGTGTTAGAATAGGAAGCAGCAACTTTAGGCCGTTTTCCTAAACTAATTTCTAACTTTTTGGCGGTGTCATATAATCTAGTATATTCAGATGTAAGTGTTCCCATTCTGACTTGTGCACACTGGAGATTCTTTCTTTCCTTAGATAGGTCTTCCTTTAGCTGGATGATAGTTTGGTCTTTTTCTTTGGATAACTTAATAGTCTCGTGTAACAACAGCTTAATAGAGGAAAGCTCACCAGACTCAATAGAAGTATCACTATTTCTAACATCAGCTAGTTGGTCTGTAAGTCTTCCTATCTCATCTTTGTACTCTTTGAGTACCTTCTTAGAGGTTTCATATTTACTACACAGTTTCCTGTAGTTATTTAACAGGTCACTAAAAGCTTCTCCTAGTTGCTCAAAGGTGAAATCATCATAAGGATCAAATAGAGGATTAGTGACTACCTGATCGTAAGCCATCAAGCATACATTTACAACGTCATCTGATTGTTCATCTTCTGAACCGTTGGCGTCGCTTTCATGCTATATGCTTGTATGGGCATACTTCCTTGATATAGATCTCTTCAGGTAGCCTTTGTCATATTTGCTGCTTTTTTTGTTGATGATGATGCTGTTGGACAATCTTTCTTCATATGTCCTTTCTTATTACATCCGTAGCAAATAAGATCTTCCTCGTTATTGTTGTTATTACTGTCTTTTGTTCTTCTGTTAAATCTCATAAACTTCTTGAATTTTCTTACCAGAAGAGCTTGATCTTCAGAGTCAGAGTCACTGTCGTCAGAATCATCTTCGACAGTTCTTCTATGTTGAGCCTTCAAAGCGATCGACTTCTTTGACTTCTCATTTGGTGTAGCAGCTGTAAAGTCTTGAAGTTTTAACTCGTGAGTGAGTAGCTTACCTATGAGTGTTTCCAGAGACATTGTTGAGAGGTCGTTTTCTTCAATGATTGATGTAGCCTTTGGAATCCAGTTCTTTGTGAGAGCTCGTAGAAGTTTACGAATCTTCTCATGGTTATTGTATTCCTTGCCTAATGAAGAGAAAGGATTTACAATATCCAGGAATCTCGTAAACATCTGAGTGACGGATTCATTTGGCTTCATCTTGAATGCCTCATACTCTTGAGTAAGTCTGCTGATTAGTCTTGAAGTTTTAACTAGTGAGTGAGTAGCTTACCTATGAGTGTTTCCAGAGACATTATTGAGAGGTCGTTTTCTTCAATGATTGTTGTAGCCTTTGGAATCCAGTTCTTTGTGAGAGCTCGTAGAAGTTTACGAATCTTTTCATGGTTATTGTATTCCTTGCCTAATGAAGACAAAGGATTTACAATATCCAGGAATCTCGTAAACATCTGAGTGACAGATTCATTTGGCTTCATCTTGAACGCCTCGTACTCTTGAGCAAGTCTGCTGATCATTGACTCCTTGACTTGTGTTGTTCCTTCGTGGGTTACTTTGAGAAGTTTCCACACTTTATTTCATGTTGTGCATGTCGACACCCTATTAAACTCAGTTCTGTCTAAAGCACAAAATAAAGCGTTAATAGCACGTGCGTCAAGACTGACGTTTTTCTTTTCATCCTCCGTATATTTATCATGGAGTTTTTCAACTAAAACTTCCTCAACAGTAATACGAGGAGGCTTTTTGTAGCCATCAATAACTATAGACCATAAGTCAAAATTAAGAGATTTTAAGAAGAAACTCATTCGTGTTTTTCAATAAATATAGTTTGTGCCATCAAATAGTGGAGGCATGTTGTGGCTTGGCCTTCACTTGTGAATTTCATAGTTGCCATGTGCAATGCTGTGATCTATATAACAATTAAAGATAACTGAATATAATTACAATTTTATCTCGCTTTACCTGTATAACCCGCTCTGATACCAATTATAGGAACGAAATTGTAAAACAGAATACTCTAGAGGGGGGGTGAATAGAGTAGGCAGCGGAATATTGCTAATTAAAAACTTTGTTAGCCGTTAGATCACAGAAATAATAATAATCACAAAGTAATAACTGTAAAGAAAAGAGTTCATAAGGCAAACGCAAACACATAGATTTATATTGGTTTCCCTCTTGTGAGGACTAGTCTAGTCGGAAGAACTCTATCTTCTAGTTGAATCCACTATTGGAAAATACCGCAAGTTTTTTATACGAAGTCCTTGCAACTTCTACAAACGTGAGCTTTGATACGAAGAACTCGACCAACTTCAATTTTGAAGAGTCTTTCTTCAATCAAGCCTCTGATTACAATTTCTTTGAAATTTTTTCGACCGCACCGTATCGGCAAATTGACTAGAGAATTATAACAGGCTTGGGATTTGAAAATGGAAGCTTTTTGAAAACTCTTTGGAAGAAACGTAAGCTTTAGAAGAGAAGATATAAAAGTGAATGAGTGATTTGAAATGATCAAAATTTCTCTCTATTTATAGTTTTTCCAAATACAGAACTCTGGCAGAATATGGGCAGAATTCGAACAGAACTCTTTGTAACAAACCGTAAATAAAGGGAGGCCAAGTTCAAAAACCAACGTTCACATAACGTTCACCTTGGCCGAACTCTAGCCGAACTCTGGCCGAGTTCTGTCAGGATTTGGTCAGGTTTATTTAATAAAAAATATTTTGGGCTTTTTGAAATCCTTCAGAAGCTTTTGTAAATAATAGATGTTTTTCAAAACATAGGTCAATTTTGAAAACGATAGGTCAATTTTGAAAAACGATTTTGGATATCCTATTTGCCAGTACGAGTTGGTGTACAATGTCTTCCTAGACTCAATAAAAATAAAAATTATATAGCATAAGGAAATACAGTCTCGAGTGGCAAACATAACTTCGGTCTCGAGCAGTGTCCAAAACGTCTTGAGTGATCATCTGAATTGTGCAGTATATCGAGACAGAGTTTGATCAATTATTAAAATCAGGTTTGACCATGACCAATGAGCCAACATCGGCGACGGCTAGGAAAATTTAGGATTAGGGTTAGGATTCTGATTGATTATATCAGACATGTCTTCGTAGGATTTGGGATGGTGTCCGGAGTGTCCAACACGAAAGAGAGAATGCAAATATAAAAGATGGACAAAAATGCTGGACACGGTCCACAACATAAATGGTTGTATTGCGATGATAGTGGATGGTGTTACATGGTTGTGACTAGATGGTTAAGAATTTTGGGTTGTTGAATAACAAAGGGAGTGCCTCCTTAAATAGATGGAGAACTCCTAATTGGATGAAAAATACGAGTCCGATTGATAACCCTCCCCTTTAGTTTAACTCAAATAAACTTTTAAATAAAAATTAGTTTAATCAAAATCTACTAGTAGATAATACTATAATTTAAATCATCTATTTAATTTATCAAATAATTTCAATTGTACAGATTCAAATATCAAATAATTAATTGTATAATATTCTATGTCATCAAGGTAATTGAAAAAAAAAATTTGTAAATCTGAATCTCTATTTAAAAATAAATGGACAAATTATTTTATGGTTCAATATTTATTATTATTATTATTTAAAATTGTTTTAAATAAACGATACATTGGAAATCCAAAAGGATATCCAACATCCCTTATAATTTCAAAAATAAAATTCAATAAAAATATTTTTATTAAAAAAATTAGTACTTTCCAAATATTTAGTTTTTGAACTAGTTTTTGATAACACAAATAATCACGAAATATCCTTCGCAAAGTTTTGACAAAAAAAAAATTTAAACACAAAAAATTAAATAAATAAAAAATAATAATTTTGAAAACCAGGAAGAGGGATTACAAATCTATTCAACTTAGAAAAATTTTGTCTCGAAATTTAAGAATTACTAAAATAGAAGGATATGGCCGATCGGTGAAAAAAGATAGTAAAATTTGTAATAAAAAATATTGATCAAATAGATGAAAGGAAAAAGAAAATTCTTCAACAAGATTATTTATTAACTAGGGTAAAAATAGATATAACTTGATGTTAGAATTTAGGTCGTATCCCTAAATTTTAGAAAGTTCTCACAGTAGATAAGGGACAAAATTTAGATAGCTAGAAAAATAAGACCAACGACATAGTCTAGAAAAGTATCTCATAACGACCACAAAGACTTATCCTTATCATTATACTCACTATTGTAAAATTTCTATCAATCTTATTAAATTTTAACCTTACGAATACTTTAAAACATTCCTCAATTTCTATCATTAACTTTAAATCAAAATCCACAACTTATCAAATTCAACCAAATACTAATTATCGTCTTTCAAATTCAAACAGTCATCGATATTCGTAGTCAACCTCAAAATGTAACTTTCACAGGAATATAATCCTCCAAGATATTTCAATTTTAATAAAGAAAATCCACCATCATAATATCCTAAATTTTAGACTTTAATCGACAACATATTAAATTATCTTTATTCGCATCAAAATACAAAACTCTAATCAAAATTATCTCATAATATTTATACTCAAACTTGTCAACATTCATTTCTCATGTGAATTTCAAAAATTCTTATTTGTTGCCATCAAAATATCCTCCAAGCACAAAATTTTCAATCTTATTGTAGATAGATATCAAACTAATTAAAATTCAAACATCAAAGGAATGCAATACGTATCAATTCTCGTCCTCCAAAATTATTTGAATTGAAGTACCAATTTGTCTATCAATACTTTACACTAGCGAAACAATCATCACATTATGCGGTATTCTCTAATTCATACATTTAAATTTCTCAAGTCATTAACTTAACCTTATTTAAAATACTTTCATTTACTTCGATGATTTATAATTCCAAAATTCAAAATCAGCATTATCCTTAAAGCTTTCAATCATGTCTCAAACTTCATTCGCTATCATCAGTATATATATAGATATTTTGCATATCTGTGATTCCATCTAATAAATTTGTCGTGGTCTTCCATTATCAAAATTTCAACTCTCTAAATTCTATTATCCTTGAAATCATGCTTATTTCGTAAAATGAGAACATAAGGCCATTCGTTTCAAAAATCACCTTCTTTATTAATTTAGATCTTCTACTGTCTTTTTTATGTGCCCATTTCTTAAGGCCGCCAGCTTGGGACCGTGGCCGCCCCGCGACCACCTAGCCATCCCATGCCAACGGAGGGAGGGGAGCTCGAACTTTGGACCTCCCCCAAGTGAGTCTCCCTCCCTAACCACTTGGGCTAGGGACCTTGGACAATTCTACTGTCATTCCCTTACAACTAACTATCTAGAAATCACATTCTATTTTTGTAACCATCCTCAAAATTTAAGGGATGTCTAGGACAACTATGCTCGAATGGTACTTAGGTGGATAAGAGAGGAGAATTTAATAAAAAAATAATCGGATGAAATGATTAATAAGATGAACAAATAATAAAATGCCCTTAAAAAATAAAAATAAATAAAATAAATCTTAATAAGAAAAGGGATCAAGAATGATGGAAATGGAAGGATGCGATCAACAGGCATAATTTGGGAGAATATTTTCTACATGACATCTAACTATCACCCATCAAATTTTATAAGTCCGTATACTTAATAATATTTTAAAATTCCTCAATCATAAAAATTTAAATCACTACTCCATACTTATCATACATAAAATTTAAACTCAAGAAAGTCTCTCTAATTTCAAATACTATATTTTAAATCCACGACTCAACATTTTCAAAATTTCAATCATTACAATTTAATGAATAATTCAACACTTATCATAATCTTCAAGATTGTGATCTAGCAAAATGCTCATCATTGCTCATCATTGACTTATTGAATGTTCCTTAAAACTTAAACTTCACAAAATTTTAAATTTCTCAAAATACTTTAAATATAAATAAAATTTTGCATAACTTTCTCAAAATTTTAAATTCAAAAATCAAAGTCCAAAATTTTAAAAATTTAAGTACTTCAAAATTTAAACTTAAATCTACTGTCATAATCTTCTCAAAATTTCAAATTCAATAAATCTCCAAAGATTTCCATGATCTTATTCATCATTAAAAATCAAAATTATTTTCTTTCAAGATTTAAAATTCAACTTATCAATAAATTCATTAAACAGTATAGAAATTTATACTTCAAAGACACCAAAAGCTAATAACCTTAAAGACTCAATTCATTAATCAAAGACTCTACCCACCTTGGATTAGAGTCATTCTTCCACAATGCAATATTATCACGTAAACTGTTTCTAATTTGTCAAATAGGGTGTTTCAAAACTCAATGTATATATCTTTCTTAATCATTTAACCTATGCAACAACTTAACTACCCAAGTAATCAATTCAAAATAATTCTATGGGTTTTCCACGGTGTACCTAGTCCTAGGCATAGTCGTTATCCAAAAATTATATCAACGTAATTGTGAATGAGAATCTATTCGCAGTTTCGTAGTAGTTCGACTAATATGGTACAAACATGTGTTCGCACAATTTACGAAGACTGAGCTGCATGGGCCACCAAATAACTTGTCACAACCCGTATCCATTTTTTGGGATGCAAGTGCATGGGCAAGTCCAGCCTACGCTGCGGTATCGGCGGTAGAATGCTGTCTAGACCTCTATGATCAAAGTCACAATATTTGTTCATAATTAATTTCTTTCTTTTTGCTTATTCATAATACTAAATCAAATTACAGTATTCAAGTCTTACATTTGAAAAAATATAATGTCTCACAGAATTGAAAATAATGAAATAGACCATGAGATCAATTCATCTATCTAACTAGTCTTCTAGGGTCGACCTCAGTATATACCCATATCTCTCCCAAGGATCTGAATGCATAGTGTAGCAGGCGACTATTTGAAAAATAGTTTCCAGTCAGGAATGGAACGAGTTCAATTCAAGCATGCAGTTCCAAATATATGATAACAACTATAAAAATAGTTAGTAGTTAGGACATACATGATGAAATAAATAAATTGTAAAACATGACATAAAAGGTAAAGCGAAACAGTTAACATGAGCTATAAAGACAAGTAAAGCATGAAACAAGGGAACATAACCATCTAAGTGATTTGAAGTATAATTTTCAAAATGTGATCGGGCTAGGACACTATACCGTACGGTCTACATAGGATTTGCATCCCCAAGGTCTAATATGCATGAAATATAAAATAAAGCACAGTCTACAGGTCTGATCACATATCTACTTAGTACTTCATTTTTTGACAACTACACATGGATCAAGTCACGACAATAAGTAAAAAAAATACGATAATGCAAACACAATAAAGCGTGGTATCATGAATAAATCTATATGCCACTAGTTCGTGTAACAAACGTGTCAAGAATCAAGTATTCATCACTAATCATACAATTATAGTAATTAATAATACTGGGAACAAACAAGAAATGTACTCGCTTGTGGTCCTGATCTGGTGGAATAGATAATCCCGTTGGACCAAAATATTCTACTTGGCTAGGGTTGATGTGAAGAAGTTCGGATTCGCAAGAAAAATAGGAATACGATTCATCATAGGCAAGCATTAAATATTGAAGAGAAACTCGTAAATAATATATTTATACTATTTTAGAAATTAATTATAATCTTCAAAACTATATTTTTATTAGTATAAATACATGAAAATTATAGAAAAATCATTTTAGGGCTAAAGACTCGATTTTTGTCAAATATAATTTTTAGGTCAAAAAGCTATTATTTTAAACAGATAAAAAATATAATACTTTATTTAGGGTTCAAAGTCAAATTTTATAATTACAAGTAGGGCTCAAGACTATAATACTATTTTTTGTCACAAATAAAAATTTAGGAAAATATTTTAATATATTTATTTATAAAAAATAATTATAATTAATAACTTAACGATAATAATAATAAAAATTTAATTATACATAATAATACTTATACAAAATAACTATATTATCAATACTGTAAAATAACTACTTATACACTATCATTAAATACGGTGCTTAATAGCAATAGAATAATAAAAAATTAAACATATACTATTCCTCATTTTCTCTACTTCAAATGAACTCTATAGAGTAGATGAGGCAGAGAGACTCTGCTTCCAATGAGCATCTTTAAAGTATTAATACAAAATTCTTACAGAATAAATGCGAGAGAGTGTGCAGAAACGAGGAAAGAGTTTACTGAGAGAAAACTTCACTTCTCTTCATCAGAAGTGAAGATGAGAGAATAAGTTAAAGAAGAAAGAAAATTTGAGAAGGGGGAGAGGACTCACCAAAGGGACTCTGGTGGGCTAGGCTCACCTTCGACGCCGACGGTGAGGTTTTGTTATTGCCGGGAACGCCGGGGCACGCTTTTCGATAGAAAATACAGAAACTGAAATAGTTGTAAAGACAACGTTTCAAATGCAATTCCTTAAATAAGGTTTTGCAACAGAGATCCAGAAGGATTCAGCAAATTACGAGATCTAAAAAGATATCATAATACACGAATAATCTAAAGAGATTTTTGTGATCGTAGCGAACTGGCAGTAGTGCCTTCTAAAAAGAAGATACTGACAGAACTACTAAAGGCAACAGAAGGATGATAGGCGAGAGATGGAAATGCTGGGGTGAATGATCACCGTTGCTCAAAGCTTTATTCGCCCTCTGCGAACAGCTTCCAGGAACCAGCAAGGTTGACGGAAAACCTTGGAACACTCATGCTCTTCTGACTCCTCGGAAGACGGCAAACTCCTCTGGCAATGGCTCCACTCTCCTCTCTCTGTTAGAAGTAACAGAACCCATGCGTACTAAAAAGTACTAGTGTTTGTGTTAAAGAACACGCTCTCTACTCTGTTGTGTTAAAGAACACTTAGAGTTTTTCTTCCTGGAATTCTGATTACTACTGTCCTTAGAGAGAGGAGAGAACCTGCATATATAGCCAACGGGGCGGTTGCCAAGCAGTTGCCTGAACTTCAGGGTAGTGGCAGAACCACTCCTGAACGTGCAGCAACTGCTGCAACCGTTCCCGCTCTAATATGCAGCCAGCCATACGCACATACGCAGACACGCGGGTACGCGGATACGCGGGTTCGCGAGTTCGCTGCGTACGCTGCCATACGCTACCATACGCTGCCTTACGCTGCCTTACGCTGCCGTATGCAGCCGTATGCAACCGTATGCTACGTATACGCGTATTAGCGTTACTTATGCATACTTTGCGACGAAGCTGACATGCTAAGTACAAAGTGTGCCAACAAAATGCTACATTACGCCTCATGAGCCCAGAGCCCGAGTCCGAGTCGGAGTCGGAGTCGGAGTCGGAGTCGCTAAGCTCCTATGGAGCTTAGCTCCATGGAAATAAATTTCCAAGAGCAAAAAGCTTACAGCTTCTTAATTGTTGATTAAGCCTTTATACCATTAATAATTAATCCCACATGGCACACACCCATGTGCACTATATGTGCATCTCCATAAAGAGAAAAGACTCATATATATGGAGATACACATTCCTTTCTAGCCGATGTGGAACTAAAACTAAAATAAAATGCTACAAACCCAACAATCCCCCACATATCTCTATATATATGAGTACGAGTTTTCCCCACAGTAACTGTCCATTATGCTTTTAGGATAGATGCCACTTAAGACTTGAATCTTCCCACGTGAGTAAAACAACAGACTACAAATACAAGAATGGACTAAACCTTGAATTCTGCATCATAGCTGAAATTCTCCCCACTCACATAATGTAGTTACATGTGCCTCTGGCTACACATTAAAGGCCTGTGCCAGCCTGGTTTCAGTGTATAATTTTAGGCGTCTACAAGTTTACCCTCAAGAGACGGCCTGAGATCTCTTTGTCCATATACTATAGGTGAGTTCATTATAAAAAGACATGGCATGAAGCGCTTTGTGCTTCCCTTGCGGTGCTACGCCGCTATAACATGGCCCGAAGCCAAGGCATTACCCCTCTCTGGGAATCACCCTATATCTGGGAACCTTTGTAGTGTCATACTACTGTAGCATGAGGCAACTGCCTCTTTGTAGTGCCAAACTACCCAGCATGAAGCCTTAGGCTCCTTTACGGTGTTACGCTGCAACAACATGGCTAGCAAGGCCGAGGCTTTATCCATAACCTGGTACCTCATCGTGGTGTCGTACCACAGTAACATAAGGAACTCCTCCTCTTTGTAGTGCTGACTACACCCCTCTTTATTTTAATATACAGTATTAGGCTAACTGCCTATTTGCGGTGCTACGCCGCTATGACTTGGCCTGCAAAGCCGAGGGCTTATCCTATTCCTGGGCAGCACCCCATATATAGGAACCTCATCGTGGAGTCACCCTACTGTAGCATGGAGTTTCACTCCTTGTTTTGCTGTTCTACCATGCTTCCTGCAAAGCATACCATGCATTCACTCTGCCTGAGAACTCATTAAGGTAATTAAGCCAACCTTCCCACAGGAACTGTTTTCAGCAAAAAAACAACAGTAGACAACAGTGGTTATAGGTCCGTAACCTCTCCATGCCCAATAGAACATGTACCCACTATTCCTGATATTCTTTCGATTAGTGGTCCTCCCTTGAACCATAAGCTAGATGCCTAGTAGATAAATCTTTGAACTAATAGCATAAAACTTTATGGTAGGAATACAATAATACAATATCAGAATGCCTTCAAGCCCATTTTACAAGCTGTGTTATCAACCAGCTGGCGCTTGAGGCCCTTGGTGAACGAATCTGCCAGATTCTCCTGACTCCGAACACCAATTACTGCAATAATACTTCTCTTGATAAGATTGTGTACTGCCCTATGCTTCAACCGCAAGTCCTCTTCTTCCCGTTGAAAATGTCATTTGATGCCACCGCCGCAGTCGCCTGGTTGTCGCAGTATATCGGTATCGCCGGTATGTGCGCCCCAACCACTGGAAGATCATATATGAGCTCTCAAAGCCATTCTGGTTCCTCGGTTGCGGTATCAAGTACAAAGAACTCAGATTCCATGGATGACCGTGAGAGCATAGTCTGCTTCTTCGACTTCCACGATATAGCAGCTCCACCCATTGTGAAAATAAATCCACCTGTGGACCTCTCGCTCTCCACCTCTGAACACCAACTGGCATCACTGAAGCCTTCCACTACCGGAGGATCTCTGCTGTAGTACAGTACATATGTCTGAGTCTTCTTGAGATATCTCATAACCCATTTCACAGCTTTCCAGTATTCAACACCTGGATTGCTCGTAAAACGACTCAGCATTCCTACGGCAAAAGCTGTGTCAGGCCTTGTGGCAGTAGTACCATACATCAAACTCCTGATTACGCTTGTATACTCCAGCTGCCTGACGCTTTCCTCTGAATTAGACTTCAGCTTCAGATCACACCTGTAAGGCGTATCGATCCCTGGAAGATCCCGATACCCATAACGAGTGATCATTTTCTCAATATAATGAGACTGTGACAGTGCTAGTCCAGTGTCTGTCTGGATGATCTTGATCCCTAAGATCACATCAGCTTCCTCCAAGTCCTTCAGCAAGTATACGAATGCATACTTTGAGAAGTCGTCGATGAAGGTTATGAAATACTTCATCCCGGCCTTTGTAGAGAACTGTTTGAAGTCACAGATATCTGAGTGTACTAACTCCAGAAGATCTGTACTTCGATTAACCCGAGAAAAGGGTTTCCTTGTGATCTTAGTTTGAGCACAAACCTCACATTTCTCTATTTTACCCCCACATTTGGAGATAAGTCCTAGACTAGACATTCTGTTTATTCATTTACAATAAACATGTCCTAGCCTATTATGCCACAACTCAAGAGTATAAGCAGAAGGAGTAATTTTATTGATCATATTAATTATATTGGACTGATTTACAAGCTGAATTTTGAACATTTCTTCGGTATAAAAAGCTTTCCCGAAATATGTTCCCTTGATAGACATCACCATCTGGCCAGCATTGATGTCCATCCTGAGGCCTACATTGCAGAGTAGGCCTCCCGAGATCAGGTTCTTAGCGATAGTAGGTACGTGCTTCACGCCTTGAAGCGTCAGAGACTTGCCAGAAGTTAGCTTCAGAATAACCGTCCCGATCCCTAGCACTTCAGCTTGTGCTTGGTTCGCTATCACAACCGCTTCAGAAATGGGTGTGTAGGAGGTGAACCACTCCTTATTGGAGCAGACATGGCAGGTGGCTCCAGTATCTACCCACCAGTCTGAATCAGATCCTACAGCATCAAACTGTCCAATCATAGCAATTACATCAGTAATCATTGAGACTTTGCTAGGCTCATATTGCTATGATTTCTTGGCCGGTGCTGTGCATTCACTTTTGAAATGGCCCAACTGGCCATACTTGAAATAAGGCATCTTTGCCTTAGATTTCTTTGACTTGAAAGAAGTTTCCTTAACATTCAAGTTGTTAGGGTTCTACTTCTTCTTCTGGAAATCTGCACGCTTTCCCTTTCCCTTTGGTTCCCTTGATGAAACCAAGTTTGCCTTAGCCATCTGCTTGGAAAGCGTGTCAACTTTATGTTGAGCCCTCATCTGGTCTTTAACATAAATTTCCTGCAGGAGATCTTCAAGGGTGATCTCCAGCTTCTTCCTATGCATGTTTGCATAGAACTTACTCCACCCAGCGGGGAGCTTTGAGACAATCCCTCCAATAACAAACTTGTCGGGGAGGGGCATAGCCTCATCTTTTAACTTCTGTCGCAGCTTCAGAAATTCTTTGACCTGTGGCAGCATGGACTTCTCATCCTCAAAGAGCCATTTGTGATATTTTTTAACCACAAATATTTTGCTCCTGTTCTTGTCTTCTTCGTACAGTTTTTCCAGAGACTCCCATATGTCTCTGGCAATTGGTTTCTTACTATAGGATTCTGCTAGAGAATCCTCCATAGCATTCAGGATAAGCAACCTGCAAATGCTATTCTCCCTTCTCCACTTGGCCTGAAGTTTAGTAGCCGCAGTGATTGCAGCAGCAGACCCAGTATCTGGAATAGTAGGTTCCCCTTCAAGCAGTACGTGATCAACGTCTCTAAGTTGAAGAGTGAGATAAACCTTCCTCTTTCAGACTTGATAATGCTCTCCATCAAACTTTTCTAACTTGTAAAAGTCAGTATTGAGGAGTGAAGCACTAATGTTTTCTATCGTAGCGATAAAGCTTTGAGATTGTTATTGCTGGGAACGCCGGGGCACACTTTTCGATGGAAAATACAGAAACTAAAACAGTTGTAAAGACAACGTTTCAAATACAATTCCTTAAATAAGGTTTTGCAACAGAGATCCAGAAGGATTCTACAAATTACGAGATCTAAAAAGATATCGTAATACACGAATAATCTAAAGAGATTTTCGTGATCGTAGTAAACTGGCAGTAGTGCATTCTAAAAAGAAGATACTGACAGAACTACTAAAGGCAACAGAAGGATGACATACGAGAGATGGAAATGCTGGGGTGAATGATTACCGTTGCTCAAAGCTTTATTCGCCCTCTGCGAACAGCTTCCAGGAACCAGCAAGGTTGACGGAAAACCTTGGAACACTCCTGCTCTTCTGACTCCTCGGAAGACGGCGAACTCCTCTAGCAATGGCTCTACTCTTCTCTCTCTGTTAGAAGTAACAGAACCCACGTGTACTAAAAAGTATTAGTGTTTGTGTTAAAGAACGCGCTCACTACTCTGTTGTGTTAAAGAACACTTAGAGTTTTTCTTCCTGGAATTTTGATTACTACTTCCCTCAGAAAGAGGAGAGAACCTGCATATATATCCCACGGGGCGGTTGCCAAGCAGTTGCTTGAACTTCAGGGTAGTGGCAGAACCACTCCTGAACGTGCAGCAACTGCTGTAACCATTCCCGCTCTAATATGCAGCCAGCCATACGTACATACGCGGACACGCGGGTACGTGGATACGCGGGTTCGTGGGTTCGCTGCGTACGCTGCCATACGCTACCATACGCTGCCTTACGCTGCCTTACGCTGCCGTATGCAGCCGTATGCAACCGTATGCTGCGTATACGGGTATTAGCGTTACTTATGCGTACTTTGCGACGAAGCTGACATGCTAAGTGCAAAGTCTGCCAATAAAATGCCACATTATGCCTCATGAGCCCAGAGCCCAAGTCCGAGTCCGAGTCCGAGTCCGAGTCGCTAAGCTCCTACGGAGCTTAGCTCCATGGAAATAAATTTCCAAGAGCAAAAAGCTTACAACTTCTTAATTGTTGATTAAGCCTTTATACCATTAATAATTAATCCCACATGGCACACACCCATGTGCACTACATGTGCATCTCCATAAAAAGAAAAGACTCACATATATGGAGATACACATTCCTTTCTAGCCGATGTGGGACTAAAAACCAAAACAAAAGGCTACAAACCCAATAATCCTCCACATATCTCTATATATATGAGTACGAGTGTTCCCACAGTAACTATCCATTATGCTTTTAGGATAGATGCTACTTAAGACTTGAATCTTCCCACGTGAGTCAAACAACAGACTACAAATACAAGAATGGACTAAACCTTGAATTCTGCATCATAGCTGAAATTCTCTCCACTCACATAATGTAGTGACATGTGCCTCTGGCTACACATTAATAGCCCCGTGCCAGCCTTGTTTCAGTGTATAATTTTGGGCGTCTACAAGTTTACCCTCAAGAGACGGCCTGAGATCTCTTTGTCCATACACTATAGGTGAGTTCATTATAAAGAGACATGGCATGAAGCGCTTTGCGCTTTCCTTGCGGTGCTACGTCGCTATGACATGGCCCGAAGCCAAGGCATTACCCCTCTCTGGGAATCACCCCATATCTGGGAACCTTTGTAGTATCATACTACTGTAGCATGAGGCAACTGCCTCTTTGTAGTGCCAAACTACCCAGCATGAAGCCTTAGGCTCCCTTGCGGTGTTACGCCGCAACGACATGGCTAGCAAGGCCGAGGCTTTATCCCTAACCGGGTACCTTATCGTGGTGTCGTGCCACAGTAACATGAGGAACTCCTCCTCTTTTTAGTGCTGACTACACCTATCTTTATTTTAACATACAGCATTAGGCTAACTGCCTATTTGCGGTGCTACACCGCTGTGACTTGGCCTGCAAAGCCGAGGCTTTATCCTATTTCTGGGCAGCACCCCACATATAGGAACCTCATCGTGGAGTCACCCCACTGTAGCATGGAGTTTCACTCCTTGTAGTGCTGTTCTGCCATGCTTCCTGCAAAGCATACCAGGCATTCACTCTGCTTGAGAACTCATTAAGGCAATTAAGCCAACATTCCCATAGGAACTGTTTTCAGCAGAAAACAACAGTAGACAACAGTGGTTATAGGTCCGTAACCTCTCCATGCCCAATAGAACATGTACCCACTATTCCGGATATTCTTCCGATTAGTGGTCCTCCCTTGAACCATAAGCTAGATGCCTAGTAGATAAATCTTTGAACTAATAGCATAAAACTTTATGGTAGGAATATAATAATACAATATCAGAATGCCTTCAAGCCTATTTTATAAGCTGTGTCATCAACCAGCTGGCGCTTGAGGCCCTTGGTGATCGGATCCGCCAGATTCTCCTGACTCCGAACATCAATTACTGCAATAACACCTCTCTTGATAAGATCGTGTACTGCCCTGTGCTTCAACCGCACAGTCCTCTTCTTTCCGTTGAAAAGGTCATTTGATGCCACCGCCGCAGTCGCCTGGTTGTCACAGTATATCGGTATCGCCGGTATGTGCGCCCCAACCACAGGAAGATCATACATAAGCTTCCGAAGCCATTCTGCTTCCTCGGCTGCGGTATCAAGTGCAAAGAACTCAGATTCCATGGATGACCGTGAGAGCATAGTCTGCTTCTTCGACTTCCACGATATAGCAGCGCCACCCATTATGAAAATAAATCCACCTGTGGACCTCTCGCTCTCCATCTCTGAACACCAACTGGCATCACTGAAGCCTTCCACTACCGGAGGATCTTCGCTGTAGTACAGTGCATATGTCTGAATCTTCTTGAGATATCTCATAACCCGTTTCACAGCTTTCTAGTGTTCAACACCTGGATTGCTCGTAAAACGCCTCAGCATTCCCACGGCGAAAGCTATGTCAGGCCTTGTGGCAGTAGTAGCATACATCAAACTCCCGATTACGCTTGCATACTCCAGCTGTCTGACGCTTTCCCCTGAATTAGGCTTCAGCTTCAGATCACACCTGTACGGCGTATCGATCCCTGGAAGATCCCGATACCCATAACGAGTGATCATTTTCTCAATATAATGAGACTGTGACAGCGCTAGTCCAGTGTCTGTCCGAATGATCTTAATCCATAAGATCACATCAGCTTCCCCCAAGTCCTTCAGCAAGTATACGAACGTATACTTTGAGAAGTCGTCGATGAAGGTTATAAAATACTTCATCCCGGCCTTTGTAGAGAACTGTTTGAAGTCACAGATATCTGAGTGTACTAACTCCAGAAGATCTGTACTTCGATTAACCCGAGGAAAGGGTTTCCTTGTGATCTTAGTTTGAGCACAAACCTCACATTTCTCTATCTTACCCCCACATTTGGAGATAAGTCCTAGACTAGATATTCTGTTTATTCGTTTACAATGAACATGTCCTAGCCTATTATGCCACAACTCAAGAGTATAAGCAGAAGGAGTAATTTCATTAATCACATTAATTACATTGGACTGATTTACAAGCTGAATTTTGAACATTCCTTTGGTATAAAAAGCTTTCCCGAAATATGTTCCCTTGATAGACATCACAATCTGGCCAGCATTGATGTCCATCCTGAGGCCTGCATTACAGAATAGGCCTCCCGAGATCAGGTTCTTGGCGATAGCAGGTACGTGCTTCACGCCTTGAAGCGTCAGAGACTTGCCAGAAGTTAGCTTCAGAATAACCGTCCCGATCCCTAGCACTTCAGCTTGTGCTTGGTTCGCCATCACAACCGCTTCAGAAGAGGGTGTGTATGTGGTGAACCACTCCTTACTGTAGCAGACATGGCAGGTGGCTCCAGTATCTATCCACCAGTCTGAATCAGATCCTACAGCATCAACCTGTCCAATCATAGCAATTACATCAGTAATCATTGAGACTTTGCTAGGCTCACCTTGCTCTGATTTCTTGGTCGGTGCTGTGTATTCACTTTTGAAATGGCCCAACAGGCCACCCTTGAAACAAGGCATCTTTGCCTTAGATTTCTTTGACTTAAAAGAAGTTTCCTTAACATTCAAGTTGTTAGGGTTCTTCTTCTTCTTCTGGAAATTTGCACGCTTTTCCTTTCCCTTTGGTTCCCTTGATGAAACCAAGTTTGCGTTAGCCATCTGCTTGGAAAGCGTGTCAACTTTATGTTGAGCCCTTATGTGGTCTTCAACATAAATTTCCTGCAGGAGATCTTCAAGGGTGATCTCCAGCTTCTTCCTTTGCATGTTTGCATAGAACTTACTCCACCCAGCGGGGAGCTTTAAGACAATCCCTCCAACAATAAACTTGTCAGGGAGGGGCATAGCCTCATCTTCCAACTTCTGTCGCAGCTTCAGAAATTCTTTGACCTACGGCAGCATGGACTTCTCGTCCTCAAAGAGCCATTTGTGATATTTTTCAACCAAAAATATTTTGCTCCTGTTCTTGTCTTCTTCGTACAGTTTTTCCAGAGGCTCCCATATGTCTCTGGCAATTGGTTTCATACTGTAGGATTCTGCTATAGAATCCTCCATAGCATTCAGGATAAGCAACCTGCAAATGCTATTCTCCCTTCTCCACTTGGCCTGAAGTTTAGTAGCCGCAGTGATTGCGGCAGCAAACCCAGTATCTGGAACAGTAGGTTCCTCTTCAAGCAGTACGTGATCAACGTCTCTAAGTTGAAGAGTGAGATAAACCTTCCTCTTCCAGACTTGATAATGCTCTCCATCAAACTTTTCTAACTTGCAAAAGTCAGTATTGAGGAGTGAAGTACTAATTTTTTCTATCGTAGCGATAAAGCTTTGAGATTATTATTGCCGGGAACGCCGGGGCACGCTTTTCGATGGAAAATACAGAAACTGAAACAGTTGTAAAGACAACGTTTCAAATGCAATTCCTTAAATAAGGTTTTGCAACAGAGATCCAGAAGGATTCTGCAAATTACGAGATCTAAAAAGATATCGTAATACACGAATAATCTAAAGAGGTTTTCGTGATCGTAGCAAACTGGCAGTAGTGCCTTCTAAAAAAAGATACTGACAGAACTACTAAAGGCAATAGAAGGATGACCGGCGAGAGATGGAAATGCTGGGGTGAATGATCACCGTTGCTCAAAGCTTTATTCGCCCTCTGCGAACAGCTTCCAGGAACCAGCAAGGTTGACGGAAAACCTTGGAACACTCCTGCTCTTCTGACTCCTCGGAAGACGACGAACTCCTCTGGCAATGGCTCTACTTTTCTTTCTCTGTTAGAAGTAACAGAACCCACGCGTACTAAAAAGTACTAGTGTCTGTGTTAAAGAACACGCTCACTACTCTGTTGTGTTAAAGAACACTTAGAGTTTTTCTTCCTGGAATTCTGATTACTACTGCCCTCAGAGAGAGGGGAGAACCTGTATATATAGCCCACGGGGCGGTTGCCAAGCAGTTGCCTGAACTTCAGGGTAGTGGCAGAACCACTCCTGAACGTGCAGCAACTGCTGCAACCGTTCCCGCTCTAATATGCAGCCAGCCATACGCACATACGCGGACACGCGGGTACGATGCTGCCTTATGCTGCGTATACGCGTTACTTACCTATTATTTATGCGTTACTTATGCGTTACTTATGCGTACTTTGCGACGAAGCTGACATGCTAAGTGCAAAGTGCGCCAACAAAATGCCACATTACGCCTCATGAGCCCAGAGCCCAGTGCCCGAGTCCGAGTCCGAGTCCGAGTCGCTAAGCTCCTACGGAGCTTAGCTCCATGGAAATAAATTTCCAAGAACAAAAAGCTTGCAGCTTCTTAATTGTTGATTAAGCCTTTATACCATTAATAATTAATCCCACATGGCACACACCCATGTGCACTACATGTACATCTCCATAAAGAGAAAAGACTCATATATATGGAGATACACATTCCTTTCTAGCCGATGTGGGACTAAAAACCAAAAAAAAGGCTACAAACCCAACAGGTTTGGCTTTGCTGGGTCAGAGAAGACCACACAAGTGGCAGCGGGTGCTGTAGAAGGGGGCCAAGCAGCAGATGGCCGAGCTCTGCTGGTTCATCTACACGTACGACACTAGGGAGTTACAGATCTGGGCGACGATCGTGGCGGAGAGGCTCGACGAGATCTGAACGTGGTCGCGTCAAAGTGAAGATGAGGATGGTGGATCTGGAGGCGTGTCCAGAGTTGTCGGGGAAGAGAGGTGAAGACGGGCGGAGGGGTGGTGGCGTATGCGGTGCTACCCGAAGATTTGTGGCGCTAGAGGTGACAGACCGATGGGGGGGCAGTTCTGGGGAGATCGATTTGGGCGGGGCACTCGAACGATCGAGGGAAAGGGTTACCGGCGACAGGTAAGTACTTGTGGTGATAGTTTTAGTGGTGTGAGTCAGTTTTGTCATGGAGGTGGTGTGACGGTGGTGTTAATTGTGTGGTATGGGTGTGGCCAAAACAGGGTTCTAGCGGTAGTAATGAGCGGAGGAGGCAGAGTTGGTGTTGTCCTCGGTGGGCAGTGGGTTGCTGGAGTTTAGGATGTTTGTCGTGGCTACGGTGGATATGTCCGGAAAGTGGCGGTTGGAGTCGGGAAGGAGTACGGTGGATGTGAGCAGATGGTTCGGATCTGGGAATCGGCTGGAGAAGCGGAGAAGGTAGGGACGGGGCTCGGCGACGGCCAGGGAGGTGGCCGACAGCTAGGAAAGTTTAGGATTTGGGTTAGGATTCTAATTGATTTTATCAGACAAGTGATAATAGGATTTGGGATGGCGTCCTGAGTGTCGGGCACGACATTGAATGTAAATGTCAAAGATAGAAGGAAATATTGGACATTGATGCGGTGCACATCACAAATGGTTGTGTTGCGATGATGGTGGTTGGTGTTACATGGTTGTGGCTAGATGGTTAGGAATTTTGGGTTGTGGAATAACAAGGGAGTGCCTCCTTAAATAGATGGAGAGTCCGATTGATAACCCCCCCATTTAGTTTAACTCAAATAATCTTTAAATAAAAATTATTTAAATCAAAATCTACTAGTAGATAATACTATTAATTTAAATCAACCATTTAATAATGTCTAATAATTTCAAACATACAAATTCAAATATCAAATAATTAATTATAATATTTTATGTCATCAAGATAATTAAAACATATTTTGTAAATCTAAATCTCTATTTAAAAATAAATGGACAAATTCTTTTATGGTTCAAAATATTTTTATGATTATTTTTCAAATCATTTTAAATAAACGATATGTTGGAAATTTAAAATGATATCCACCATCCCTTATAATTCTAAAAATACAATTCAATAAAAACATTTTTATTAAAATAAATTTGTACTTTCTAAATATTTAGTTTTTGAACTAGTTTTTGATAACAGAAATAATCATAAAATATCCTTCGCAAAGTTTTAATGAAAAAAATGACTTTTAAACACAAATAAATAAAATAAATAAAAATAATTTTGAAAATTCGGGAAGAGGGTTTACAGACCTAAATTTGAAATAGTTGGTAGGTGTCCACCTCCAATTGGAGCAAACCAAATGAAGAAAATACTTTTGGTCATGACTTGACCGGTCCAATACTACCCTCCTTTGCATGGTACTATGCATCATCATATAGCTACACTCAATTCTAGCCTTTCATTCAAGCTCCTACTTATCCCAACCACTCATCCCTTCATGACAACCCACAAACACTCCTATGAGTTACCTAGCCGACCCTAATCCCAATACCCTATCTCTCCTTCATTAAATACAACTCCCTCTCTTCCCTTTAAACCATTTGGCCATCTCCCCTTCATTTCTTCTTCCCATCTCCGCACCCGATCTTCACCTTTCATCTTCTTCCCTTTCACTCTATATACACATACACCCTCTATGGCAAACCACGTCTTTCTCCCTCCCATTCTTCTTCTTCTTCTCCTTCTTCTCACCTAAAACCTAAAACCTAGAGAGCTACCACCTATTTCCTATCAACTTCATCTTCTTCCACCTCTTTCTTCCTAGGGCTGTTGCTGCTTTAGCTATTTCTAAGGATGGCAAGACCATGCCGCCCCCAGTAGGTCGCACATGGCCCAGAAGGCCACCGTTCGTGCGACCCCCATTGCCGTAGTTGTTACTGCAATTGCTGTGTAGTATGTCATCGCTGCTGCGGCGTAAGCTAGCCGCCACTGCCCTCTCTCCGGTCGGTGCCAATCGGCACGTGGCCGTGTAGCTCCCGAGTCGACCATGTGACGCCCTATACGTACCGCACGCGACCACGTACCCATCTACGCGCGTAGTGCTACCATTGCACTAAGGCAGCTGTGCTGCTACAACTATACAAGCAGCAGCCACCGTCAGCCATCGATGTCTGTTGTGGCACTGGCCGCCACACGTGCCATCACCTGGCCGCAGTCTCCATGTGACCCTCCTTGTTGTAGCAGTACGCTGAGCATGCAAACCCTATGCATGATAGCGTACCCCTCCGGTGTGTTGCTTTCGACCGTGGCCCCGACATAGTCCTGTCCACCCCGGTGATCGCCTTAAGTGATTTCTGTATTTTGGAACCAATACCGTCGATACGAGCGAGGAACGCCAAGTCATAATTCGTACTATTAGCAACTTTATACATGTTTTCTGGGAGATCAGACCGTTATATCATCGAACTATTTCTTCTGTCGTAATCTTGGTATATAGTTCTACCTTCTCCTATATTTTTAGCCGTTATTTTTTCATTTGATCGGTTGAAATCGGCCACCAAGTTGCTTGAGTTAATTGTATCTATTTTAACATTTTTATGGAGCACACTTCGTGGATTTGTTTCTCCACCATCGCAGTTCCATTTGAAAATCCACTAGTTCCTGTGTACAGCTAGTATAACCCTCTTTTTGTGACAAAATTTTTATTCTATTCTGAGGTTGTTTGATTGGTTGAATTCAACGCCAAAGTTGTTCATCCGAATTCATAATTTCCAACTTGTAAAATTTAAATTTTGGATCCGTTACTCCGGATTTCAATTCTAACACTACCAGTAGACTCATGGCATCGTTCTACTAATAAGTCATATATAATTTATTGAATTTGGAGCAACATTGGCCCAACACGCATTTCGATGCAAATTAAGTCCCCCAATCTGAGTCAACGGGTCATTTTGCGATCAAAAAAATCGAAATCCAATTCTGGATATACCGTTGGGTTCGTATTGTCATTCTTAACTTGTGGACATATAGTTTGCTAGGTTTATAGAACATTTATCCTGGCATTTTTTGGTGCAATGTGGGTCCAACGGTAGACCGTATTTTGACCCGAAATTTCCATTTGCTCCTGTGTCCAGAATTAGGCTTCTGGGTAGTCTATCTTAGCTATTTTCTATATTTTAGAAGTGTTGATGATGTTTGTTTCAGCATTCGGAGACGTCTGTAGAATTCCCACTATTGTTGCTTTTTTGGCTTTATGATTTCGCCTACAGGATCTCATAAGATCATTGCACCACCTCCAGGCAAGTATACCTTGTCATTATATCATTTACATTTTTAGTTACAAATTATGATCTACTACTTTATTGCTGTATTACAATGCACGTCCAAGCATGACTCTGGGTGCAACCAACAAGGTGTGTTGGTCTTTATTTTCTAACCTAGGCCTTAGGAGACTACCCCTATACTACTGTGTAGATACATAGATATCTCGTAGGACCCTGATACTACTTTGGACACAAATAGATTGTAATGAGATATAGGACATGTAATCCCATACCCGACTGATCATCTGTACGATGGAACCTGTAATGGCATAGCTCATACTAGTCATTTCATTGTACTATTTACTGGACTTCGTATTAGGGATTGAACGTGACAAGGAATCGACATGTTCTAGATTCATTTGATTGGAAGGACAGTCACTAGACGTAGGGGCTACGAGTTGTGTTCACTTAACGTTGCTACATGACGGGTGCCCGGAGGAAGCACCACTGCACGAGTATCCTAGCTATCATAGACAACCCCATATGTCGAAAGTTGTCCTCATTGCATATATACATAGTTGCTAGAACACCGATGGACTCTTTTACTTTATGTACATCATGGCTTGTATATTATGTATTTTGATGCATCCCTCTGAGGACCTGGTTTCCTTCCAGGTTGGCTGAGTATATTTGCAGAGTTCTTTATTGGATTATTGCTGAGCACCCATTTCATTACAGGTATTTACTCTTTTGTACTATATATATTTTATTTCAATATTTCATAACTGCTTGATTGTATAGTATTTATAGACTGTCTTATTTCTCTCGAGTCTACTCGGACAAGTATAATTATTGGACTGTAGACTAGTATTTATATTTTACTTTTTTTTATACTTATGTTATATGGTTGAGCTATAGTGTCAATATGGTGATAGTAACACCATTTTAAACAACTTATACATATTCGAGTCGGACTAGAGTCTAATTGAATATATAGCTAGCCATTGGCATGTGGGTTGGTCTCGCGTATTTTGGGACTGGGGTGTGACAATGTGATATAAGCAATATGAATGCAAAAGTCATAGCAACACTAAGTGAGGTTGAAGTACCACATTATATATGTGATCGGGCTGAGGGATCTACCTGGTACGACTCAATCATATGTGTCGTGTATGATTATTCGGCAGGGAACTTGAAATATTGAATTTTGATCACATATATACTAAGGTACTTCGTGTCTAACTAGCAATCATTGATTCAAATCATGGCAAGAAACATGAATAAAGTTGTCATGGAAACAGAATAAACAGAAGCACAATAATCATGACTAGAATCCACAAATACTGATCTCGTGTAATGACCGTGACAATAATCATGGCATGCACATCTAGATCATAAAATATAATAACTATCAGAAAATGAGAGTATTCGCTATAAGTACTTGCTTTGGTTTGTTGTTATCGACGTATGCGACATGAACGTGTCGACACAAAAAGTATTACAATATAAAGGTCCAGAATAAATCCCAAGATCGTATCATCCTAAACCGTAGTCATCCAAGATCATAACGTCCAATAATAGTCCAATATCGTATCAGTCGTCCAAATAATCCAATAGTAGTTCATAGTCCCGTTGATTGATATAGAAGTAATCGTCCAAGAGTCACAACGAATGGAGCGCACGATTAATGATTTGATCTGACAAATCGAAGGAGAAAAGGCATAAAGAATAAGCCACGGAATGACTTAGGTTATTAAGAAATTGGTAATCATATATATATATATATATATATATATATATATATATATATATATATATATATATATATATATATATACTTAGCAAAAAAAAAAATATACTTAGCAAATAATAGTAAAATTTAGGAAAACGGCTAAAAGTATTTATTTATAATTTTTTAAAAATTGTTGATCAAAATATTATAATTTTAAAACTTATTTAGAAACATTTTTGGAAATATTTATAAATATAAATACATTTAATATATTCTAATTATACTAAAACCTGTATAATTTATTTAAGCCTATTTATATAGTTGAAAATATTTTAGAAATCAACTACTACATATATATACATATTAATACAGTTTTAGAAATATAAATATAATATTATATCAATACAAAACTATTGTTAAAATTTTATATGAAATTTATGTTACGTATATAAATTTACATACACACACACACACACACACACACACACACACACACACACACACATATATATATATTTTATATATATATTATATTATATTATATTATATTATATTATATTATATTATATATATATAATATATATATATGGCTTAAACCCACTGAATCTGGGCCTAGCCTGACCCACAGTTCAATAAAAATCGAACAAAATAATTAAAATAAATACAGGGCTTTAAGGCCCAAAGCCCAGCCAACATAAACATTTATAATAAAACTAATAGCCCAATTAGCTACTGGGCTTGAAGTCGAAGTCCACTAAAGGGTTAAAATCCTAGCATTTTCCTCATAGAGAAATATAGAGAAGAAAGAGTAGCAAAGAAAGTGAAGAAGATAGTGAGATGGGTTTGAGAGGGTCGAGAAGGAGCAGGAGATGGTCTCACCGACCGGGATGATGCCATTATGGAGGAGGAGGAGAGGGCCGGCGGCAGGGCGCTAGATCAGAAGTAGATCCGGTAGGAGAAGATATGGAGGGGAGCGTCCAGATCTGATGGCGAGAGGTGGTTTAGCGGGGAGCTAGGCAGCGTAGCACTAAGTGAGGCACACGGCGCTGTTCAGGAGGAACGGGAATCTGGAGGCACATCACGGTAGGTCGTAGCGGTGGAGTTGGAAGACAAGGAGATAGGTGGCGAAAGTCCGGGCGTGGAGTCGGGGATCTAGGTCGGTATGGTGGAGTTGGGTGGTAGTTTGGAAGACTGGCCAATCGGGATAGGGTGTTGGTGGTGGTAAGAGAGGGGTCAGCCGATGTCACGCCCCGCTCCCGCAGGAGCGATCGTCCTCGCTAAGGCGTGATGCCGCACGGGTCTAGGTTGCGCCCGTGCAAGGCTAGGTCCATATACGGCCGATTTGAGCTAGGCCACAGAGTCGCACAGAGTGTTCCCATTTGCAGCAGAAAGTAAATGAACACAAATTGAAGCAAATTCAATCTCTTTATTGACATTCAAGAAGTTTACAAGCGGCGCCAGGCCGAGATTACAAATCGCTCAAGATCTCTATCTCTGAAACACAAAAAGGGCGTGCCAAATGGCTTACAAGATGGAATAATTCATGGCGATGTTCCGATACATTATGTCCTGTATACGGTGCTTCAGCTCCTTGCGACGCTCCAAGGCTCCAGAGTTAGCTCCGTGCCTTAGCACGTTCGAGGGAAGCTTCGCACCCGATGACGTCTCCTGCATCCTGCAAGCAGTCTGTGGGGTTATCAGTACATTGTTATGCACTGGTGGGGAGGCTAGCTCGTCCACAATGCTATCATTACCAAACACGTTTCATTTACTTTTGTGCACCGACTATCATTTATTGTCTTTCTAATCTTGCCTTAGGATCAGTTTTATGGCATATTTCATAATCTAACTCGTGTTGCCGAATTCGAGTGTTCGCATGGAAATACATGCATGACTTACCCATACTTACCGTCCGGCCTTCCCTGTCCAAAGTAAAACCAAGTTAGTAAACAATTCGTGTATATCAACTTAACGTAATTTACGTAAACATTCAATGTCAAGGGCGTGTCCCTGCCTCAGGTCCTAGCGCGTCGTAGGCGTGTTTTCTAACTCGTTTGCTCGAAGTACTCTTGATCATTTTGTGTGTTATATTCAAGCCTATTCAGAAGGTTCTTTGTTCTGTTAACTTAGACTACTTTGATTTCAATACAAGGACTTGCACGTGGATTGCCACCAACAAAGCCCACTTAAATCTATATGCACCGGTCGCTGGTATCACAAGCCATTTTGGACATAACCATGTCGTGGTATTTCTCAACTAGCATAGGGTGCGGGCTGGCACACACCTTGTTAGTCTCTTGAAATATGCATGCACTTACGTCCCCTGGGTGGCCAAGCCCGCACCCAGGCAGCCCGTAAGCCATATTTTTTATTCCGCCTAAGCCGGCCACGATCCTCCCTTTGATCATGTTGCGGAATCCCTATCACTCGTGCATGAGTCCGTCCACGACCATTTCGTATTTATTGTCATAGGCTAACCCTTAGCCATAATGCGTTATCGACCAGGTTGGCATCCGTGCAGCACGGGTAGCGAGCCCCGTTGTACGTGCCCGTCATTTTGCTAACCATTCCTTTCTTTCTTATCTTTTATTCATTCTTACTTTTCTTTCTTTCACTTGTTCATTCGTTCATGGATTCATTCACACCTTCATTCATTCATTCGTTGATTCATTTATTCACTCATTCGTTCATTTTTTTCATTCATACATTATGCAACTCCCCTTGCGGGAGTCACCTTGGCGACCCATCGGTCCCGAAGTCTTTCAATGTTGCTATACTCTACTCGGAACGACTATGTCGATAGTCTTCCATTTCATTGTTGTAAATCATTCATTATTTCATTGTTTGAATGCATAAGGGACTTGAACATAAGCTTGTGCTTAGCACGAGCGTAGAGCGCGGTGCGGAAGTTCTCACATTTTTCCATGTTCTTTTCAATATTCTATACAAGTATACAAGATGGGATTATTCCCTTAGCTAGGTACGTTGAGTCATTTATTAGCATACACGGTGTTATCGCCTAGCGATTCTAGCAATAGTGTCCGTATTGTTATGTGTCTAGGCTAAGCAAAGACGGGTTCATCGGAGCCACCCACCTTAGCGATGTTCGCATCGGTCGAGCGATACTCCGAGCGCGCCTTTGAAAGTCTAAGTCTGGATTCATCTTCGACGGACCAATGTAAGCCTTGCATCGATTCTTCTTCAGGTCGATGCCAACTCTTCGGGTCGACGGCTCGTTTGAGTCGTTGCACTTGCCGTTTGAATCGGCGTTCCGCTAGGGCGGAGCGGGTCATTACATAATACACCACTCAAAATAAGTCTCGTCCTCGAGACTTCCTGAGTGTAGGTCATTCTACCGTTCCTTAACTTATATCGTGTACGTATCTTAGACAATTCCTATCGAATGGCTTTATTGTTCGATGGCACCGAACTATACTCGATACCTTTGTAACTTCCGTGTCACATACGTTTGGTCGATTTTATTGAATGACTTTTCACTCATTTTGGAGCTGATGGTACTTATTCAATCGTCGCGTTTCTTCGACTTGGTCGCTATTTCGACATATCATGGGACTGAAACGGTCGTACGAGGTGCGTTGTAATTTATCAAACTCGAGAGTCGTAGGCTGAGACAAAATCACTCATTCGTTCATGTGCATCGCAACACCCACTTGCAGCTGCATTCGAGTTTATCTTATCGCTGAGTTTGGATCGTACACGTATCCAACGCGTCCCCCAAATACGTACATTTCAATCAAGCTTAGCGATTAGCGAAGTCGGACAAGCTACTCATTTATAGTTTTGATTTGCCGATCGTTTTGCTAACTTCGATTTAAAACCGAACTCATGTGCATCTCACTATCGTTTATCTCGGTCATCGAGATGACCCGATTCGCTTCTCAAGTGTTCCTGTCTACGAAATCAATACGACTTCTTCTTAGCGGGATCGACCAAGTCTAAGTAATTCCCGTCCGATTCAAGACCAAGTATTACACTATCATCGAGTCCGTCTTCCTATCAATCATTCAATTTGTTATCCCAACTTTACTTGCGCATCATCCATTCCTATCATTCGCTTTGTTTGGGGCCAATCTCATTGTCGTTCACGTACACTCCCTGTTCTCCGTTGTACTCTAAGTATTGCTACCCCAAGTCTATCGTCCGTCCAGACGATACTGTAAGGTCAATTGCACAAGTTCAATCAATCGGCATAGGGTCGTCCGCCTATCCGCTAGGTCATCTCACAGGGTCATAGTTATAAGTCAAGTCCGTGGCTCATCGTGTAAGGTCGTTGCACGACGCTCGCCCCAAATCCTATGGTCAAACCATTTGTTCGTTTGTACGGGAGTTTCTACCCAAGTTCGCTCTACTCAAACTTCTAAACATGAAGTAGCGTTCATCCTATTCGCCTCAACACATTCTCCGTTCCAAGTCCGAGCTCGTTAGGAAAGTCATCCTATGATAGATTATCCTCAACCAAATCCTCGACATGTTAATATCGTACGTCCGCAATAACAATTCTTATAGTCTATCTCTTCAAGTATGTTTGATACAATCCACCTATCCATCCTATCCAATTCACGTAGTCGATCACAAGGTCGTCTAGCCTTGCAATATGTCGTGCCCCGATCTTACGCAAGTCTAATTTTCTACGGCGGACATGAATCACCATGTCAACATTCTCGCAGAATAGTCGTCCTCATCGGGATGTAACTCTTGCGTTGCGTCTAGACTTACTCATTTTCGATACGCAGATTGGGCCTACTCAATCCTCAACTTTACTTTGTCGTCCATCATAAGTCCTATCAATCCTCCAATTCGCCTTCGCTTCAAACCACAAGTCGAAGCAATCAAAATTGCCTTGTCAAGGTATTTCGAGTTCGACCATTCCCGCTGGATATGAATTACAATGCCAACGCTCACGCGGAATGATCGTCCCAAATCCGACGTGACGCATGTGCGAGGCTAGAGTTGCGCTCGCACAAGACAAGATCATTTTCGTTGTGGTTATCACCGAACAATCAGGTCAATCCCCAACATAACATCCTTTAACACATTGGCTTCTAACACGATCATCCTTCGTCGAATCAGAGTACCCCCGAGTTATTGTACTTCGATCTTTGATACACCTTAATACCATCGATGATGTACATAACCTGACGATCTTCCTTTTGCAATAAATTTTGAGTCGTGCAACTTAATTCCTCAATTCGCATTGTCTCGTGCCAACTCTTCATCGAGCAACATCAATCTCAATTTTTTAGTCATTCTCCTATCTCCAAACCAACGTTTTCCATGCACGCTATCTCCCGATCGTGCTATATTCGATCTCGTCTATGCGTATTTCACTTTAACTCAAGTTTCAAACCCTTCGACTAAATTCAAAATCGCATGCACGATCTTTTATGTTTTCTCGACCAAGATCTCCATTCGTTTCATCATTCGTACTACGCATTCCTAATTCGTCCGAACGATATCTCGTTTGAGACTATCAAAGTCAAAACCAACTAAGCGTTACTCGTTCTAAGGCTTTGTGCGATATCATCGCTTGTCGACATACTCGCTCTATCCGCAAATCCTTTAGTCTTGCTCGAACAATTTCTATAACGTCCATACACCACTCAGGGTTCGAGCCACTCGACTAGTCGTCGACACTCATTCTTACTCCTTTCCGAAGCTATCACATACACCACTCGGGGTCAAGTCATTCTACAAATCCTCAAATGATCATTCGATTCCCTCTCGATGTGTTCAATCGCACGTTCGTCCGTTCCTCAAAATCCAAATCAATCTTCTGTGTACGCCTAAGCGTTAGTTTGATAGCGTTCCTATCGATATACACTCTAAGTGTAGCTTCATTTCCGACCGAGCGGTACTTGATATCGCTCGCAACTCTTAGCCAAAAGGCCGTGTGCATTAGGGGTGAGCATTATTCGATTTTGGACCGAAAACCGAACCGAACCGAATAAGAGGTTCGGTTCGATTTTAAAAAAATTCGGTTCGGTTTCGGTTTTGAAAATACTAAATTTTCTTATTCGGTTTCGGTTTTGGTTTTGGGTTTCGGTTTCGGTCCAAAAACGAAAACCGAATAAGAAAATTTAATTAATTAATTAATTTATATATATGTGTGTGTGTGTGTGTACTATATATATAAGTATTAATATATATAGTTACATACTAAATATATATAGGTATATACTAAATATATCTATGTATATTTAGTTACTATATATATTAACAAAAAAACTCAAAAAAATCAAAAAAATATGAATAAACCAAAAACTGAACCGATTTAATTCGGATCGGTTTAATTCGGTTTTGGGCCAATTCGGTTCGGTTTCCGTTTTTCTTATTTGGTTTCGGTCCAATTTGGTTTTGGGTTATTCGGTTCGGTTTAAACCGAATAAACTGAATGCTCACCCCTAGTGTGCATAGCAATTCCGTGCGGACTATATTCGAGTTTGCACGCTCACTTATTCTCGTTCGAGCGATAATCGATCTCGCTCGCAACTCGTTCACACCAGAGGGTCTAGGTGCACGATACTCGGCACAACTTAGCCAAAAGGCTGTGTGCATAACCGTCCCGTTTGAACTATACTTCAGTCTCGCGTAGTCGTTCTCTATTGTCAGCGTAAGGTTATTCAAGCACGCCTTGCGTTTTGCTAACTCTCTAGAATTTTAGTTTTCTTTCGACTTAAGTCCATCGTGGTTTGGCACAAAGGCCTTCGTCTATCGATACCGTTCAACCGAGTACTTGTATGAGCGTTTGAAAATATTAGACTTGTTGTATGGAACATCCCAAGGCACAATAAGAGAGAGCGTACACTTCTTTTGTTTCAAAATGAGCTTTCAAAACTGGAAAATTGAAATAAAGTCCAAGGACGTAAAGCCGTGCTCTGATACCAATCTGTCATGCCCCGCTCCTGTAGGAGCGATCGTCCACGCTAAGGCGTGATGCCGCACAGGCCTAGGTTGCGCCCGTGCAAGGCTAAGTCCATATACGGCCGATTTGAGCTAGGCCACAGAGTCGCACAGAGTGTTCCCATTTGCAACAGAAATTAAATGAACATAAATTGAAGCAAATTCAATCTCCTTATTGACATTCAAGAAGTTTACAAGCGGCGCCAGGCCGAGATTACAAATCGCTCAAGATCTCTCTCTCTGAAACACAAAAAGGGCGTGCCAAGTGGCTTACAAGATGGAATGATTCATGGCGATGTTCCGATACATTATGACCTGTATACGGTGCTTCAGCTCCTTGCAACGCTCTAAGTCTCCAGAGTTAGCTCCTAGCCTTAGCACGTTCGAGGGAAGCTCCGCACCCGATAACGTCTCCTGCATCCTGCAAGCAGACTGTAGGGTTATCAGTACATTGTTATGCATTGGTGGGGAGGCTAGCTCGCCCATAATGCTATCATTACCAAACACGTTCCATTTAATTTTGTGCACCGACTATCATTTATTGTGTTTCTAATCTTGCCTTAGGATCAGTTTCATGGCATATTTCATAATCTATCTCGTGTTGCCAAATTCGTGTATTCGTATGGAAATACATGCATGACTTACCCATACTTACCGTCCGGCCTTACCTGTCCAAAGTAAAACTAAGTTAGTAAACAATTTGTGTATATCAACTTAACGTAATTCACGTAAACATTCAATGTCAAGGGCGTGTCCCTGCCTCAGGTTCTAGCGCGTCATAGGCGTATTTTCTAACTCGTTTGCTCGAAGTACCCTTCATCATTTTGTGTGTAATATTCAAGCCTATTCAGAAGGTGCTTTGTTCAGTTAACTTAGACTACTTTGATTTCATTGCAAGGACTTGCACGTGGATTGCCACCAGCAAAGCCCACTTAAGTCTATATGCACCGGTCGCTGGCATCACATGCCATTTTGGACATAACCATGCCGAGGACTTCTCAACTAGCATAGGGTACGGGCTGGCACACACCCCATTAGTCTCTTGAAATACGCCTGCACTTACGTCCCCTGGGTGGCCAAGCCCGCACCCAGGCAGCCCGTAAGCCATATTTTTGATTCCGCCTAGGCCGGCCACGATCCTCCCTTTGATCATGTCGCGGAATCCCTATCACTCGTGCACGAGTCCGTCCACGACCATTTTGTATTTATTGTCATAGGCTAACCCTTAGCCATAATGCATTATCGACCAGGTTGGCGTCCGTGCAGCGCGGGTAATGAGCCCCGTTGCACGTGCCCGTCATACCTGTCGCTAACCATTCCTTTCTTTCTTATCTTTTATTCATTCTTCTTTTTCTTTCAATCACTTGTCCGTTCGTTCATGGATTCATTCACACCTTCATTCATTCATTCGTTGATTCATTTATTCACTAATTCGTTCATTATTTTTCATTCATACATTATACAACTCCTCATACGGGAGTCGTCTTGGCGACCCATCGGTCCCGAAGTCTTTCAATGTTGCTATACTCTACTCGGAGCGACTATGTCGATAGTCTTCCATTTCATTGTTGTAAACCATTCATTGTTTCATTGTTTGAATGCATAAGGGACTTGAACGTAAGCTTGTGCCTTAGCACGAGCGTGGAGCGCGGTGCGGGAGTTCTCACATTTTTCCATGTTCTTTTCCATATTTTATACATGTATACAAGATGGGGTTATTCCCTTAGCTAGGTGCATTGAATCATTTATTAGCATACGCGGTGTTATCGCCTAACGATTCTAGCAATAGTATCTGTATTGTTATGTGTCTAGGTTAAGCAAAGACGGGTTCATCGGAGCCACCTACCTTAGCGATGTTCGTATCGGCCGAGCGATACTCCGAGCGCGCCTTTGAAAGTCTAAGTCTGGATTCATCTTCGGCGGGCCAATGTAAGCCTTGTATCAATTTTTCTTCTGGTCGATGCCAAATCTTCGGGTCAACGGCTCGTTTGAGTTGTTGCACTTGCCGTTTGAATCGACGTTCCGCTAGGGCGGAACGGGTCATTACAGCCGAGGTTGTGGCCGCTGATGGTCAGGATCTGGCCGGTTTGGCCGATGCTGACAGCGGTATGACTCAATTGGTGGGGATGCTTTTGGGGGGTTGAGCATGGTGGTGGCAGTGTGGCCATGATGGTGGGGTGGTGTAAACCCCCTAAATTTCTACTACGATTTTTTTGAAAAACGTTTTTGTATTTATTTTGTACGTCGTATCTGCACGTCGCATACAAGTTCGCATTGTTGTATTTGCGTAGCCTGCGAGATTTGCGTTTCGTATTTGCTCGACGAGTGCGAATATGTGTCGAGGTACATATTTTAGAAAAAATTATTTTTATTATAAATATTATTTTATATAGGAAAATACATGTTCAAATAAACGTGATAAATATTTTATTTTGTATAAAAGAGTTATTTTGTTCGTCGTTTAAAAATAAGTAATGATTTGAAAATTATGGTTCATATGAAATGTATTCCAAATATTTTATGAATTTAGAAATTTGTTTATTAATATATTTTGTTATTTGTAAAAGCTATTTTATGAGTTAATATTTAAGTAATTATCTTGATTTTCGAATTTAATTAATGCTATATTTTAATATTTATGAAAAAGATATTTAAAATTTTGTTTTAATTAATATTTGAATTATTTTTTTTTTGAAATCATATTTGAATTATTTTGATAATTTAAATTTAGAGCAGATTTTATTTTAAAGAGTCATTAATTAAAGGAGTTATCTAGATTGATTTGATTTTGATTGGTTAAATTCTAAATCGATTTAAATAAAGGATGGAATTATGCATCGGGGTTTAAAACATTGCAAGTCCTAATCCAACTGGAAATTCCCACCTCCTATATATGGAGAGGTACACATCCATAAATTTTTTATCCACAACTAAATCGTACATCGTGTCGGTGTCCTTCTATCTCATCCACTATATTCTTGTTGTACAAATACATTGTTCCTCCGTGCCCGACAACCCCGGACACAATCCATCTACATCCTCGTCGTCTCATATCCATCGCTGCCACCGTCAGCATCCCCGCCGACCACTACCGCAGGACATCTCTCCGGCATCAACCCCACTACCATCACCTCTTCTCCTGTCAATCACCCCGACCCCGTCTTCCCATCTCCGATCAAGCCCCCTCATCGTCGACACACCATATCATCACCACAGCCAACACCACCGCCATTACGGCCAATCGCCACTACAGTCCCTAACTTCCCATCTCCGACCGTCCCCCTCATCTGTTGACGCCCCACCAACCAAGACTTCCACCGCAGCAACCCGCCTCACCACAGTCCTGCCATCGCTCACCGCCATGCCCATGGCGGACTTCCCCACACCAGAACCCCACCATCGCCTCCTCCTCTCCCGGCCAAACCCCATATCACCACAAACATTCACCACCACCGCCTCACTTAAAAACTACCATCGCGGCCATCCCCGGTCGCAGTGACCACCACCACACCCTCTCCTCTCTGCCATCAACCCGACCACTGCCCAGAAATAAAGAAATGCAAACACAAAATCATCACCATCGCTTACCCCCGCCGCCGTGCCCGCATGTAATCTCTAGATCTGGAGAATGCCACAATCGAAGTCAACTACTCAGCCACCTCCTCACGATCCGCCGCCTCCGCGGATGGCGCCCCCGAATCTCTCCACCCGACGTCTGCAAGTAGCGCCTTCGCCGCGCGTGCAGCACACCTCCCGATGTGCCACCACCTCCGTCGCGCTCGGTGCAGTCACCGCACATCCGCGCCGCCTGTGCGCCGAGCTTCCTCCGCCGTCGTCTTCTTCCAGGTGGCCGGCCGTCGCCTCCGCACCGATCGTGCAGCCGCCTTCACGAGTCACCGTCGGAACCCGCTGGTAAGATCCTCCCCTCTCCTCACTCTTCCCTCTCCAAAACTCTCTCTCTCACTCTCTCTCTCTCTGTAATCGATTTGGGGGGGAAAGGAGCTGAAGAGTTATTTAAGGGTTATTATTTTAGTGTAATAATAATAACTATTATTATTACTATTATCATTATGTTTATTAATATTATTATATTACTGTTATTATTATTATTTATTATTATTATTATTATTATTATTATTATTATTATTAAGTATTATTATCTTTATTTTTATTATTATTACTGTTAGTAGCATAATTACTATTTTTTTACTAGGGGTTTCATCCCTTACAATATTATTGCTGTTATAAAATATCTACACATGTAAACTAATGTTTTCAAGAGATTGTATTATTATAAAATTTTATCATCTAAATAAAATATAGTTTTTATTAATTATTTGTTCTATTCAAATAAATAGCTATTTTGTTATCTACCAATTACAGTTTTGTCCTAGAAGGATTCTATTCAATATAGTAGGTTATTTTGACTTATAAAATACAGTTTCCAACTGCTATATATAAAACTATTATTTTTCAAGTTGATTTGTAAAATTATTTTAACTAATAAAACTATATTTTCAAGATATTTATCTAAATTATTTTAACTAATAAAAATGGTAATTTCCAAATTAAAAACTCATTTTTCAAGTATGTATTTATCTAAAATATTTTGGACTAATGAAATATATTTTTCAAAGTATTATAAATAATTTTACAAAATAATACATGTATTAATTACACAAATTCAATCGGTTATCAATTCTTGATCATGACTAAATCGTGCCTCCCTATTTTCTCATGGATTTCGGACCCTACGCCTCGATCATGGCTATTGGATTGTTGGGACATGACAGAACATCGCACCACCAGGAGACACCACGGGCAAGATACCTTGCCATTAAACTGTTTATATTCAGTCTGCATTTATTTATTACATATCACTGTTCATTATTTTCAGTTTCTTACAGTTCCTGATTTACTCCCTGCTCAGTGATTGTTAGTTTACTTTGTTATTAACCTTTGATTGCATATGAACCTAGAGTTAAGGGATTACCTTCTGTAGTATATCGCATACACCTTGACACAGTTGTACCACGAGGATGTGTGAGATGAGTAGCATATAGAGGTTCTTGCGTGTGGGCTGATCCTCCATGCGCATGTGTTAGGGCTAACTGCTAATAGAGGCATGTTAGGAGACTTAGCGGTTAGTAGAGGTGTATGAGACATGGATGTGACTCTGTTAGGCAATGGATGGAAAGAACAATTTATTAACGTATGGGCCATGTATGCACTTTCCTATTGCCGGTTATCTCCGTGGAAGATACGATCCTGGATCCTGATACCTGATTTACTGCTGGCCTCTGACATTCGATGAATATTATGGTTTGAGGTCCCTGGTATCCTGATGGGACCATACCTGAGATTACTGCTCCTGAGCCAGAGTGCCCATGCGTTGAAGGTTTGTTCTTATTGCATAAACACATTAGAATGGTCAGGTAACCCTCGTCAAATGTTATATCACCCCGTCCCATTAGTAGCTTGGGATAATATCTCATCGCGGTATAGTGTGCTACCCCTTGTCCTTGTTTGGTTGCAGGGGTAGTCCACTGTTTCGATGATGAGGTATTGGATCTTGTTACGAGTGGGATTATTTACTATACTTGTGATTTATGACATAGTATATATATTCAGTTATGTGGCATGTTCTTTATGTATCTTGTTACGTCCCTCTGAGGACCTGGTTATCTCGCCAGGTGTGTGCTCTTGTCTTTCGCAGGTGTTCTAGCCGTGACCATGATCATCTCTATTTCTTCGAGGATGATTGCACTTTGATCGTCTTTGCTTTCGCTCGCCAAACTCTTTCTTTTATTATGTATTTCTTTTCATAGATGGTAGTGGATTTGTCTCCGCCCAACTACATGTACCAATGACAATTCATAGTTGATTATATGATATTCTTTATTCTTTCATTTGTGGATGAGGTTAGTTAGTCTTGGTTTTACTACATTTATAGCTTATGTATACATACGAGAATTCCATATATAGGAGCATACTTCGTATGTATACAGCTGGCATGGATACGTACCCAGTCCTAAGTATTTTTGGATTATGGCGTTATAGGTGGTGGATGATGGTGGAAAAGAGGTGATCGAGGAGGAGGAGAAGAGAATGAGGAGGAGTAAAGTGAGACTGTGCTTCGCCGGAGTTGGTCGAAGCACGACGGTCGATCGCTGGAGCTCGACAGACAGGGGGTGCTGTGGAGAGTAGAAATTTTTTGTGAATAAAATATTAAGGGGTCCCTAATATTTTGAATATGAGAAGCATAGAGTGCTCTTCAAGCCTTAGTGGCACCAATGTAATTTGTAATATATCTAGGGACAAATAGTGGAATGGACTAACTAAATACAATTAACCATTAATAAATAATTGCTAAATAATCTACTAGTTTGTAACTAATTACCAACTATTAATTAATCTAATGTATGATCACACTAATAATTAGTACAAAAAATTAGAAATATAATATTAGCTAGTAGCCCATAATCCAAGTCCAAGGCTCGTTAGGCTAATAGGCTAGGCTTGCCACAATCCAAGACCAAGGCTTGGTATGCTAAAATAAATTTAAAATAAAATAATATTAAACCAACAATTTTAAAGGTCAACTAATTATTAAGTAATAATAATTTGAGCTAAATAATAATTTCATAAATGAGTTTAGAAAAAAGAATTTTATAGAGCCAAAAACTAGCACTAGATTCTCAAAAGTAGAAATTCAAATTCTAGGTAGTACAAGTTTACCTACCTTAAAAAAATTTTGTCCTTGAAATTTAACTTATCATGATTAATATAATTATAATCTAAATACGATCAAAGATGGTATTAATATCTGAGTACAAATATTAAAATAAGCAAAATCACTTGGGCGCAATCAAATACATGAATGATGCGATTTGGCACGAATGATTAATCAAGTAAAGAAATTTAGAAATAGTATGGTTTGGCACGATCAAAATCTAACCATGATTAAGGCATGACCAAGACTAAAAATCAAATCGGTTAGCACGATTAAAATAATTTGATTTGAAACGACTAAGGATAATCAAATCTGGTTATCAATAAAATTATCCAGATACGATCAGACCAATTTCACACGATGAAGATCATTATCGAAGTACAACTAAAACCATTTAGGCAGGATCATGTATAGCATGATTTAGGTACGATCAAGAATGGATTCGAAGTCATAATTCCAACCGTACATGCCCGATTAAGAATAAAATCCAATCTTTCAGGCATGAGCTAGTTACGATTGAAAGAATCAAATCGTTTAGGTGAAAATCATGATCATGTTGGAATCAAGTTACAATAGAATCAAAGTCTAAGCTTAGAATGATCTAGGGATGATCAGAGTCAGAATCAAAGTCATATAGGTGTGACCAAAGATCAAAGCTTAGGCATATTTAAGGATAAGTTTAAATATGGTCATGGTCAAAAGAATCTAAGTTATCTAGTCATGACCAGAAAGTTTATGCACAATCAAAGTAAAGTCATGATTATGAGAATCAAGGTCGTCGAGTCATACAAACAAAAGTCATCTAGGCATGACCAAGATTAAGATTTTGGCATGATTAAGAATAGAGTCATCTAGTCATGATTTTCAAAACCTAGTTAAGATCAAAATTCAAGTAATTTGGGTATAATTAAAAATTTGGCACGATAAAGATTATAAACAAAATTACAAAGTCATGATCAAATATGATCAAAATTTAGTAATTGAAATTCGAAGGAGCATTTCATAGGTAAGGAAATTAAAAAAAAGGATTTGCAGAGGGAAAATGAGGTAATCTTCATACTCTACTCTCCCTTCTACCATTGGTACCAATACTAAAATTTTGACACCTACCATAGGACGATTGCTACAAAAGTACTACACTATGAGTTATCTCTAGATTGATACCTATAGCTCACATGTCTAACCAGGAATCACTCACAGACTCACAAGCTATACTCCCAAAAAATCAACACTGATACTCAATGTCGCAAACCTACCTATAAGTTACCAACTACTACACTATCCATGGAACCTTAGGAACTAATACAATGAATCTCTATAAGGATCTTGACTAGAGAAACTAAGGATATACCTATTGCTGAACTAGAAAAAGTAATGAAAATGAATTCGATAATAATATGAGTGGAATGATAGAGATGATAGGTTAAGAACCAATTTTTAAGATACAATCTGATAACTATTTACGTCTATCTGTAATCATCTTAGCCGAATGTTCACTACGGCAGTAAGTATAGCTGCGATAAACGATATAATCCATAACTAAGGTATATACATCTATAATTATGTTATCTAGAATTTCTACCACGCCAACCGGTATGGCTTCGAAAAACTCAAAATTCTATAACTAAGATAAGTCCAAATCAGGATCTATATCCTTGTCATACTAGCTAGTATGGCTGCGATAAATTTGGACTCCATAATTAAAGCAGATATTTACCTTTCACACAGTCCTCTTCAAATATGCCATCAGAATAAACCTTAATTTAGTCAATAAAAGTAATCTCGATACAAAATCAAAGTCAACAACGAACACCAAGAATTAAATTCAATAACGAATCAAGGAAGAGCAGACGAAAACAAGTGAAAATGGATTTCAAGATAGGGTTTATAGTGAGATATTCTTGGGTCGTCCCAGGAATCTCTCAGGGAATCCTAATTTGTGATTGAGCATCCTCTCATCCTAATATCATATTTCCTAAATCCTATCGCAAGCTCGCAGTATTATAACTAAGTTGTTGCACTACCACGACATCACTCTAATTATGAAGACTGACCAACATGGGCCACCATAAAAACGTGTCACGACCCGCACCCAGAAGTTCGGGCACGAGTACGTGAAAACACATCTAGCCTACGTCGCATAGTCGACGATAGTATGTTGTCTAATCCTCAAGTAACATCAATAAGAATGTTAATCTCAATATCAAGAATCTAACTCAATCACAAGTACTAACAGGTAGATATGAAAGGGAAAGACGAACCGAGAATGTCAAATACATGAAATAAAGATATATGAATCCTCAAAATAGAGTACATCTCAATAATTTTCTGACAACAGAAATCTAATCAGCAAGTAAATGCTAATTTAAAACTAATCATCCTCCAATGGTAAGTCTTCGACTACATCTCCTGCATCCTCAGGTATACCATGATCAGTCTTAGGTGTGCCATAGTGAGCGGAACACTAGTTCTCTAAGTCATCGCCTAAAAATATGCTTATCCAGTCAGGATTGGAGAAATTACAATACATGAACTACTACTCATAATATTATAGAAACTATATAACATGAAATAGACGATAGAAAGCATAAAGTGAAACTAATCATGACAGATAAAATAGACATATGAAAAATAAGTAACCGGGACAAGTAAAATCATGGCATGTGACATAAGCAACATGAATACAAAATTTATAGCTACAGTAAGTAAGGTTGAAGTACCACTTTCTATATGTGATCAGGCTGTAGGATCTACTTGGTACGTCTCAATCATACGTGTCATGTATGATTAGCTATTCTGTAGGAAACATAAAATATTGGATTTTGATCACATATATATTAAGGTACTTCGCGTCCAACTAGCAATCATGGATTCAAATCATGGAAAGAAACATGAAGAAAGTTGTCATGGAAACATGATAAACAGGAGCACAATAATCCTGACTAGAATCTATAAATACTAATCTTGTGTAATGATCATGACAATAATTATGACATGCACATCTAGATCGAAAAATATCATGACTATCAGAAAATGAGAGTATTCGATGTAAGTACTTGCCTAAGTATGTTGTTGTCGACATGTGCGACACAAATGTTTCGGCACAGAATGTATCGGAGTCTAAAGGTCCAGAATAAATCCCAAGATTGCATCATCCCAAACCATAGTCGTCTAAGATCATAATGTCCAATAATAGTCCAAGATCGTATCTATCATCCAAATAATCTAATCGTGGTCCATAATCCCATTGATTGATTTAGAAGTAATCGTCCAAGAGTCACAAGAAATAGAGGACATGATTAGTGATTTGATCAGACAAATCAATGGGATGACGTAGATTATCAAGAAATTGGCTATCACCTTGTTAAATATATGTACTTAGAAAATAATATTAATATTTAGGAAAAAGGCTAAAAGTATTTATTTTCAATTTTTAAAACATTATTAATCAAAATATTAAAAATTTCTAAAACTTATTTAGAAACCATTTGGAAATATTTATAAATATTAATATAAATGCGTTTAATATATTCGAATTATACTAAAGCCCGTATAATTTATTTAAGCCTATTTATATAGTCGAAACATTTTAGAAACCATCTAATACATATATATACATATTAATACACTTTTAGAAATATAAATAATAATATTATATCTATATAAAACTATTGTTAAAATTCTATATAAAATTTATGTTATATATATATATATATATATATATATATATATATATATATATATGTGGCCTTAAACCCACTGAATCTGGGCCTAGCCCGACCCACACTTCAATAAAAATCAAACAAAATAATTATAACAACTACTAGGCTTTAAGGCCCAAAGCCTAGCAAACATAAACATTTATAATAAAACTAATAGCACAAGTAGCTACTGGGCTTGAAGCCCAAGTCCACTAAAGGGTTAAAACCCTAGCATTTTCCTAAAAAAAATATAGAGAAGAAAAAGAAGCAGAGAGAGGAAGGAAGATAGTGAGATGGGTCTGAGAGGGTGGAGAAGGAGACGAAGGTGGTCTCACTGATGTGGATGATGCATGTACGGAGGAGGAGAGGGCCGACGACGGGGTGCTAGATCTGAAGCATATCTGGCCGAAGCAGATCTGGAGGAGAGCGACAGAAAATGATGGCGAGAGACGGTCCGACGGGGATCTAGGCGATGTAGTGCTAGGTGGTGCACATGGATCTGCTCAGGAGGCATGGGAATATGGTGACGCATCACGGTGGGTCATGGCGGTGGTATTGGAGGACAAAAAGATGGGTTGCCAAAGTTCGGGCATGGAGTCGGAGATCTCGGTCAGCATGATGGAGTTGGGTGGTGGTTTGGAAGACTGGCCAGTCGGGAATAGGTGTTGGTAGTGGTAAGAGAGGGGGCAGGCGAGGTTGTGGCTGCTAATGGTCTAGATTTGGCCGTTTGGCCGATGCTGATGGCTGTGGGGATGACGCAAGTGGTGGGGATGATTTTGAGGGCGTCGAGCATTGTAGTGGCAGTGTGGCCATGGCGGTGGGGTGGTTGATGATGGTGGAGGAGAGGTGATAGAGAATGAGAAGAAGAGAAGGCGGAGGAGTAAAGTGAGGTTGTGCTTCACCGGAGTTAGTTGGAGCGTGATGGTCGATCGCCGGAGCTTGGCAGACAAGGGGTTGCTGTAGAGAACATGAATCTTTTATGCATAAAATATTGGAGAGTCCCCAATATTTTAAATAGGAGAAGCATGGAGTGCTCTTCAAGCCTTAGTGGCACTAATGTATTTGTAATATATCTACAAATAGTGGAATGGACTAACTAACTACAATTAGCCACTAATAACTAATTTCTAACTAATCCAGTAATTTATTACTAATTACCAACTATTAATTAATCAAAAGCCCAAGCCTACTAATAATTAGTACAAAAAAATTAAGAATACAAAATTAGCTAGTAGCCCACATTCCAAGCCCAAGGCTTGGTATGCTAAAATAAATTTAAAATAAAATAATATTAAACCAACAATTTTAAAGGTTAACTAATTATTATGTAATAATAATTAGAGCTAAATAATAATTTCTTAAATAGAAAACAAAATTTTATAACTCCAAAAATTAGCACTAGATTCTCAAAATAGAAATTCAAATTCTAGGTAGTTACAAGTCTACCCACCTTAGAGAAATTTCGTCCTCGAAATTTAAATTACCATGATCAATAGAATTAAGATCTAATACGATCAAAAATAGTATTAATATCTAAGTTCAAATATTAATATAAGCAAAATCACTTGGGCACAATAAAAATAGGAATAATGCGATTTGGCACGACTAAGACTAACTAAATAAACTTTTTAAAAATAATATAGTTTGTCACATCAAAATCTAACCATGATTAAGGCATGACAAAGAAAAAAAAAACTAAATCATTTAGGCACGATTAATAAAATAATTCGATTTGACACAACTAAGGATAATGAAACCTGGTTATCAAAAAAATTAATAAAGTACGATCAAACCAATTTGACACGATGAAGATCATTATTGAAATACGGTCAAAACCATTTAGGCACGATCAAATACAACATGATTTAGGCATGATCAAGAATAGATTCGAAGTCATAATACAAACCGTACGAGCACGATTAAGAATAAAATTCAATCTTTTAGGTACGAGCTAGTTACAACAAAAAGAATCAAATCATTTAGATCAAAATCATGTTCATGTTGGAATCAAGTTACAATAGAATTAAACTCTCAGCTTCGAATGATCTAGGGATGATCAGAGTCAGAATCAAAGTCATACAGGTGTGACCAAAGATCAAAGCTTAGGCACAATTAAAGATAAGTTTTAATATGGTCATGGTCAATAGAATCTAAGTTATCTAGTCATGACCAAAAAGTTTATGCACAATCAAAGTATAGTCATGATTATGAGAATCAAGGTCATCTAGTCACGCAAAGAAAAGTCATCTAGGCATGACCAAGATTAAGATTTTGGCATGATTAAGAATAGAGTCATGATAGAATCTAGTCATGATTTTCTAAACCTAGTTAAGATCAGAATTCAAATAATTTGGGTATAATTAAAATTTGGCACGATAAAGATTATAAACAAAATTACACAGTCATGATCAAATGTGATCAAAATTTAGTAATTGAAATTCGAATGAGCATTTCAAAGGTGAGGAAATCAAATAAATAGGATTTGTAGAGGGAAAATGAGGTAATCATAATACTCTACTCTCCCTTTACTATTAGTACCAATACTAAATATTTTGACACCTACCATAGGACGATTGCTACAAAAGTAGTACACTATGAGTTATCTCTAGATTGATGCCTATAGCTCACATGTCTAACCAGGAATCACTCGCAGACTCACAAGCTATACTCCCAACAATCAATACTGGTACTCAATGTCACAAACCTATATCTAAGTTATCAACTACTATACTATCCATGGATCCCTAGGAATTAATACAATGAATCTCTATAAGGAGCTTGGCTAGAGGAACTAAGGATATACCTACTTCTGAGCTAGAAAAAGTAATGAAAATGAATTCGATAATAATATAAGTGGAATGATAGAGATGATATGTTAAGAACCAATTTTAAGACACAATCTGATAACTATGTAAGTCTATCTGTAATCATGTTACCCAGAATCTTCACCACGCCAGTAAGCATAGCTGCGATAAACGATATAATCCATAACTAAGGTATATACATCTAAAATTATGTTATCTAGAATTTCTACCACGCCAACCGGTATGGTTTCGAGAAACTCAAAATTCTATAACTAAGATAAGTCCAAAATCAGGCTCTATGTCCTTGTCATGCTAGCTACAATGGCTACATAAACTCAAGACTCTATAACTAAAGTAGACATTTACCTTTTACACAGTCCTCTTCAAATATGCCATCAGAATATACCTCAATTTAGTCCATAAAATTAATATCGATACAAAATCAAAGTCAACAACGAACACCAAGAATCAAATTCAATAACGAATCAAGGAAGAGTAGACAAAAACAAGTGAAAACGGATTTCAAGATAGGGTTTATAGTGAGATCTTCATGGGTCGTTCCAGGAATATCTTAGGAAATCCTAATTTATGATTGAGCATCCTCTCATCCTTATATCCTATTTCCTACATCTTATCGAATGCTCGTAATATTACAACTAAGTCATTGCACTACCACGACATCACTCTAATTATGAAGACTGACCTATATGGGCCACCATAAAAATGTGTCACGACCCGTACCCAGAAGTTTCGGCACGAGTATGTGAAAACATGTCCAACCTACGTCACAGAGTCGACGGTAGTATGCTATCTAATCCTCAAGTAACATCAATAAGAATATAAATCTCAATATCAGGAATCTAACTCAATCACAAGTACTAACAGATAGATATTAAATAGAAAGACAAATCCAGAATGTCAAATACATGAAATAAAGATATATGAATCCTCAAAATAGAGTGCATCTCAAAAATGTTTTGGTAATAGAAATCTAATCAGCAAGTAAGTAAATGCTAATCTAAGTTATATAGGTGTGACCAAAGAACAAAGTCAGAATCAAAGTCATATAGGTGTGACCAAAGATCAAAGCTTAGAAACAATTAAAGGTATGTTTAAATATGGTCATGGTCAATAGAATCTAAGTTATCTAGTCATGAACAAAAAGTTTATGCACAATCAAAGTATAGTCATGATTATGAAAATCAAGGTCGTCTAGTCACGCAAAGCAAAGTCATTAAGGCATGACAAAGATTAAGATTTTGGCACGATTAAGAATTGAGTCATGATATAATCTAGTCATGATTTTCGAAACCTATGCAAGATCAAAATTCAAAAAATTTGGTTATAATTAATAATTTGTACAATAAAGGTTATAATCAAAATTACTCAGTCATGATCAAATGTGATCAAAATTTAGTAACTAAAATTCGAAGGAAGATTTCAAAGGTAAGGAAATCAAAAGATAGGATTTGCATAAGGAAAATGAGGTAATCATCATACTCTACTCTCCCTTCTACCATCTGTACCAATACTAACTATACTAACACCTACCATAGAACTATTGCTATAAAAGTATTACACTATGAGTTATCTCTAGATTGATACCTATAGCTCACATGTCCAACCAGGAATCACTCACAGACTCACAAGCTACACTCCCAAAAATCAATACTGATACTCAATGTCATAAACCTATATGTAAGTTACCAAATACTACACTATACAAGGAACCTTAGGAATTAATACAATGAATCTCTATAGGAGCTTGACTAGAGGAACTAAGGATTGCCCTACTCCTGAGCTAGGAAAGGTAATTAAAATAAATTCTATAGTAATATGAGTAGAATAATAGAGATGATACGTTAAGAACCAATTTTTAAGAAACAATCTGATAACCATATACGTCTATCCGTAATCATGTTACCAGAAACTTCGTCATGCCAGTAAGCATAACTGCAATAAACGATATAATCCGTAACTAAGGTATATACCTCTATAATTATGTTATCTAGAATTTTAATCATGATAACCGGTATAGCTATGAGAAACTCTAAATTCCATAACTAAGATAAGTCCCAAATCAGGCTCTATGTCTTTGTCACGTTAGCTAGTATGATTGCGATAAACTCTAAACTCTATAACTAAAGCAGACATTTATAATAAAATAAATAGCGCAATTAGCTACTGGAATTGAAGACCAAGTCCACTAAAGGATTTAAACCCTAGCATTTTCCTTAGAGAGAAATATAGAAAAGAAAGAGAAGCAGAGAGAGGAAGAAAGAGAATGAGATGGGTTTGAGAGGGTCGACAAGGAGAGGGAGGTGGTCTCATCGACGGGGATGATGCCGACACGGAGGAGGAGGAGAGGGCCGGTGGCAGGGCGCTGGATCTGATGCAGATCTGGCCGGAGCAAATTTGGAGGAGAGCGACTAGATCTGATGGCAAGAGGCATTCTGGTAGGAAGCTAGGTGGTGAATTGCTAGTTGGCGCACACGGTACTGCTCAGGAAGTACGAGAATCTGAAGGCGCATCACGGTGGATCGTTGCAGTGGTGTTGGAGGATAGCGAGATTGGTGGATGCAGTCCGGGTGTGGTGTTGGGGATCGGGGTCGGCATAGTAGAGTTGGGTGGTGGTTTGGAAGATTGGCCAGCTGGGATAGGGGGTTGTTGGTAGTGAGAGAGGGGTCAGGCGAGGTTGTGGTCGCTAGTGGTCTGGATCTGGTCGGTTTGGTCGATGCTGACGGCAGTGGAGATGACTCATATGGAGGGGATGATTTTGACGGGGTCGAGCATGGTGGTGGCAGTGTGGCCATGGCGGTGGGGTGGTGGATGATAGTGGATGAGAGGTGATCGAGGAGGAGGATATGAGAGGAAGGAGGAGTAAAGTGAGGCTGTGCTTCACCATTGTTTATCAGAGCACAACGGTCGATCGCCGGAGCTTGTTAGACATGGGTTGTTATAGAGAGTAGGAATTTTGTGTAAATAAAATATTATAGAGTCCCCAATATTTTAAATAGGAGAAGCATGGAGTGCTCTTCAAGCCTTAGTGGCACAAATATAATTTGTAATAGATCTAGGGACAAATAGAGGAATGGACTAACTAACTACAACTAACCACTAACAACTAATTGCTAACTAATATAGTAATTAGTAACTAATTACTAACTATTAGTTAATCTAAAGTCGAAGACCACTATAATTAGTACCAAAAGAATTAGGAATACAATATGAGCTACTATCCCACAATCCAAGCCCAAGGCTTGGCAGACTAATAGGCGAGGCTAGCCCACAATCCAAGCCTAAGACTTAATAGGCTAAAATGAATTTTGAATAAAATAATATTAAACCAACAATTTGAAAGGTTAACTAATTACTAATAAATAATAATTAGAGATAAATAATAAATTCATAAATGAATTTAGAAAAAGAATTTTTATAACTCCAAAATCTAGTACTAGATTCTCAAAAATAGAAATTCAAATTCTAGGTAGTTATAATTCTAGTATGATGAATGCCAGTGACCTTCATATAAATAGGGGCCGGTGGACTGAATAATGCAAGTACACAGATCCTGAACAAAGATCACTTATAACATGATAGAGGGAAAGATGGTATGCGTATTCATCTTGCATCAGTGCAAGGGTGACTATGTCAATATTGGTAAAAAGTTGCCACGAAACGACACAAGATTGATACATATTGCCTGCTTGCTTACGCGAATCAATAATTCATGTTTGCCATGAAATGCATGCTTTACTACTTTCAAATATGCCATAAAACTGATCCTAAAGCAAAGTTAGAAAGATCACTAAATTAAGCTGTAAGATGCAATATTACTTAATGTCAGTTTAGTTGAGTAGGTCTTATCAATACGCGAGAGGATTAGTACTGATCCCCTAATAGAGTGCTTGCAGGATGTAGGGAATGGTTTGCTCGTGGCAGAGCTTTGCTTGGTTGCGCTGAGGCATGGAATGCCATAGCATTTTCAGGCGTGCGACGGTATTAACGCTCATACTTGGAATATGATGATGCGGCCGAGATATAGATTATATGATTTATAACACAATGAAATCCTTTATGGGCCAGAGAAATCATGAGTCTTGTAAGGCAATCTGGCATATTTATTTAGGCTATTTAAAGCCTTTGTAATTATACTGCTTACTCAATAAAGAGATTATTTTGTATACACTGTGTAACTTCAATGTGACTCTGTTTTCTTCCACTGTGAATATTGAATTAACATAACCATATTAAAAAATTTTAAATTATCTAGCCTTGTACGAGTGCAACTCTAGACTTGTACGACATCACGCTCCAACGAAGATGATCGCTTCGGCTGAATCGATAAAAGGATAGATGATTCACCAGGTCGGGGCGTGACAAAGTGGTATCAAAGCTCTAGGTTCAATTTTCTCAGGACATTCTATTTTGTTTTAATTCCGAAGTTGCCCACGACGATCAAACAACTCTTGACTCTACTTGATGTTGCACTGGATGTTCCATACAATAAAGTCTATATAAGGTGGCATGTTTTTTTCGCAAAAGTTACAAAATTTACATGATGTTGCCGTGTAAAAGTCGATATAAATAATGTTGGTTTCATCGATATAATAAAACTCGTTGGATGTTGTTTCATCAATTGCAACGAGCTGATTATGAATGGTACGTTGCATATGAGCATGCATGTTGATATCAAATGTCATGAACGAATTTGAATAATGACATGAATGTCAAAAATAAAATGTTGCACGAGATGCAATGGGTGGAACTAAAATCTTAAATCGATATAAAAGAGTTGGTTCGATTGCGTGTCGAACTTGAGTCGACGAATGAATACATTGGCCAAGTTGTGTCAAATTTTGATTTAATCGAAATTTAAGTTGTGATCGGCATGATCACCATGGGATGGTTTGATCAAAATAAATGTTGATTCATACCGAGCAGGATGCGAGAGAAATGATTCTATTTTTTAGTGGTATATACCTTACTACTTATGCGATGAATGACTCAATTTCTGAGTGGTATATGCCAAACCACTTGTGTGATAGATTTCATCAAAATATTATGTGGATTACAGAAGATTTGTTCGCAATGGACACAATAGAACCGAGACTCGATTAGAAATTTGTATGATGGTATGTGTAGAAGCATGGAAATGAACAGGAAATCCTATACGGCTCAAGACTAGGAGAGTTTCATGTGGCTCAAAAGTTCATTAGAGTTTCATGCGGCTCAGAAGTTTCCAACGAGCCACGTGGCCTTATGCGGTTCAAAAAGTCCTTTACAAACCGACCGTAATTAATTTATGCAGCTGGCTCATTTAATGCCCTGATGCGAAGTGACAGCTCTGACACGAAGGTTTGACAGCCCTGACATAAAAGTGAAATAAGGACCCTGGCATAGTGGCAGGCTCCTAGGGAAGACAAGAAAATCTTCACAGCTGGCACAGTCCACCAACCCCAAAAAGCTTCCTATGCGGTCGCCACCCCTATGCGGCTGCTACTCCTATGCGGCTCGGATCATGGGGTCACCCCCATGTGGTTGCTACTCCTATGCAGCTGGGATCATGGGGCCATTCCCATACGGCTGCTATCATGGGGCCACCCCCATGCGGCTGCTATCCCTATCCGGCTCAGATCATAGGGCCACCCTCATGCGGCTCGGATCATATGTCCACCCCTATGCGGTTCAGATCATAGGGCCACCCTCATGCGGCTCAGATTAAAGGATTGCCATGCGGTTCAGATAAGGCCACCCTTATGCGGTTCTGACACGAGGCCACACTCATGCGGCCCAACCATGACAGTCCTCCATGGGGCTCGCAGCAGTTGGGACACGTGTCGGGATCTGATCGAATCTCAATAATTCATATTTATTGCAGTCAATAAGGGACATGTGGCGGGAGCTGATCGAATCTTAATAATTTATATTTATTGTAGCCAATGAAGGACACGTGGCAGGAGTCGATCAAATCTCAATAACTCGGATTTGCTGCAATCAACATAACCGTCCAGATTTGGTCAAATCCCAAAAAAATCAGATTTATTGCAATCATCAAAATTACCTAGATCAATCCCCAACAAATGATGCAGATTTGTTGCAATCAACCTAAAAGCAAGATCAGGGCAAATCCTTGATCGTCTTCTGTTTAAAGTGCAATCATTGCAAACCCTAATCATCATACCCCACTCCTATAAATAGCAAGGTGCCATTCCCTTGTAAAAAGGAGCACAAAGAGGGGACAGAGTGGACACAAGAGAGGAGAGCACAGAGATATACGCACAGAGCCAGACACAAAGCAATCTACAAGAGAATTTCTTCCCCGGAGCCGAAGCTACGTCCGATCGTCCAAGGAGTAAGGTAGAGCTTCCGTTGCTTTCCCGAGCCTCTACCGTCACCCCTCCAGAAAAAATAAACAATTGTACTTAGATTGCTGTACCAAGGTTTTTGTCCCTAGACTTTCTTTGTACAAGCGAGTTTGTATTGTGAAGTAAAAGTCCAGTCCTCCCATAAAACTGTTATGTTCTTTTATAATCAATGGCAAACACGATGGCGACTCTGTTAGGGACTAACTTCTCTAATCGGATGCAGCCAAACTTGGCTCCACTCAACAGATGCTGCTCGCCCAGTTCGACTAACAGACGTTTAAAGAAATGCTCTCCGATGGGAGCGCTGGCCCGGTCCAGCGACGAGCCCGCACGAAGAAGGCCTGTATGGAGTGGAGGCCCAAATCATTCGCTCCTCCCCAAGCTCTCGAAGGAGTACTCTCTGTTGCCCAAGACGGCGGAGAAGACTCTGCGGCCCCACTTCAGACCACAGAGGACTCTGCTGTCCCCAAGTCTGACAAAGGAAAACACTACGATGCTGGACTTGCAGGGGCAATGTAAGCCCCTAGATTTCAAAAAAAAATATAGTTTTTTATAATTTTTAATAATATTTAATTTTAATACGTATTTTGTAGCGTGTTTCGTATTTTCTTGGTTTTCGTAATGCTTTGAAATTTTTTCTAACTTATAGATTTTTCTTTGGCCGGCATACCGCCAGTATACCGGAGTATACCGACGACATACCGTCCAGACAGATTTTCTACATTTTAGATATTTTCGATTTCAGATATTTTGATGAATAGTGTTTTAGATATTTTGATGAATAGTGTTTAGATATTTTCGTGAATAGTGTAGATGCACCCTATTATCCAATGGACATTTGGTTTTGTTTGAATGGCCAAGATTGACTTAGATTTTGACATGGATCACGATCCGACGGCTAAGATTAATTCTTCCTTCTATATAAACCCTTTCACTTTCTCTCTCATCTCTCTTTTCATTCTCTTCACTCTCTTTCCATTTCTTCTTCATCTCTCTTCCCTTGGAGCTTTTCTAGGAGCTTGGCCTTGAGGTCTAGAGTGTGGTTTCGTACCCCTCTTGGTGGTGGACTAGAAGATTAGGCTTGGAGCTTAACCTAGGCAAGTGTATCTTGCTCGAAAGTGGCATGACCATACTTTATTTTTGTTTTCCATGGAAACTAAAGTTTTATTGGCCTATAATTTGCTTCTTTAAATTGTTAACATGTTTAGTATATAGCACTTTTGGTTTTGATCGACAGTATTGCGTAGATCTGAGTTTCTAGATATAATTTTCGAGTATTTTGAGGTTTTGATCTATCAAATGTTTTGATTTGTGAAAACTAATACTTCCATGTTGTAGGAAATTCAATTCTATTCAATTTTGACTTTTGAAAGTCCGAATTTCGATTTAAAACGAAGTTTTTATGGCCGAAACAAGTTTTGAGTTCAAAAATCAACTTTCTGCGACGGTTCGGAAAATCCGTCGGAAATCAGCGGAAATCCGTCGGAAAATTCAAATTTTCACCACAAAACTTGCTGTGACGGAACGGAAAATCCGCCGGTAATCCGCGATAATCCGTCGGATAATCCGGTTAGGCTGTTTTGCATTTTTTTCATATATTTTAAGTACTGTAAAAATTCTGGAAAAATTGTATTTAAATACTATGTTAATTTAGCTAATTTATTATAATTTTTTTAGCATTTAATAAGTACTTTTGGTATTTTATAAAAATAGGAAAACAGAGCTCATTTTCAGGATACCTATGTTTGTTGATTTTTAATAAATATTTATGAAGGTTTATAAATTCCAGAAAAATTAGTATAAATTCCTATAATTAACAAGGATCATTTTGGTGCTTTATTTTATATAAAATTGAGCATTTTGTCTATCTCAAAAATTGTTAGAACACAATGTACAGTTGATTTATTTATTGATTAATTACGACTTGCGACTTTTTGTATTGTTTTGAGTTATTGTAGTATTGGACCACCCGCTACACTAGTGTAATGTTGAACATAGCTTAGAACTGAGTTTGTATATCATTATTGACAGGATACCGGACATCTATATCTTCGTACTAGTATTCTTGCTTTGCTCGAGGCAAGTACTTTCTACGAACTTTACATATTGTCACATAAATGAACTGCAAACCCCACCATGTTATATACTGATCCTTGGGGTAGCAAGTTAGAAATTCTACATGTTGTACTTTCAGTTACTACCATGCTTAGAACTGTCTTTATGTATCTCTCACATGATAGAATACGGGTTATGGGGAAACTGATGGTAGAGTACGTGATCATGACCCCCCTATAGTAGCGAGCGAGGTCGCATTTTATATGCATACTTTGCCGTAGGCCATTATCCCGCATTTCTGTACGGATGTACACCTATGCTTGTTGACTTGTACGTATGTATATTTTATTTATATGTACCACAGTATATTGTACATCTATTGACCGATCACGTACCTGCTACAGTTTTAAACATTACATATACATCTGTCTCTATGACATATGTGTCCTTGCCATGATAGATTGAGTGATGCTATGCTTTCCAGTTATTTTTTTCATGTTCATTTCCATGTTTCATATGCTAGTTTGCTAGATTTAGTGCTTGCTCCCGTCCTGACAGGATAACGTTGTAGGTGTCCTTACTGAGGAGGAGTTACTCTGCGACTCATACTATAGGATTACTGCCGAGGACCCGGCTCTGCTTTACGAGGATGTTCCTGCAGGGAACCTCGCCTAGTTGTCTTTTGTTTACTTAGACTTTTGAGAGTAGACATGTATTAGACTACATCATTTTGTAACTGGACATGTATCCAGTTTTACATTTCAGTTCACTTGTACTTGGATATTTTACTATATACGACGACTTTTGTGTTTGGAGCATTTATGATTCTTCTTCACTTATAGAACTGTTAGCACATTTAGTCTTATCCTATTGTCTTTAGAACAGCTTACTACGTTTTATCTCAACGTAGGCTGGGCATGACTCGGCCTGGCCCAACAATTTAGGTAGCGGGTCGTGACATGTTTTAGTGGTGGTCCACGCAGGTCCTGACTAAACTGTTTGGTTACGTTATTGTACCAAGCATGCCTGCAGTTAGGAACTTAAGGTAATTAGACAACATTAGGAAAGACGCTTAGAACACCTAGAGGAATACTTGGATTGCAACATAGGAAATACATCACATGCTCGCTATTATAATTAGATTCTCTTGTCTATGATTGCTTACCTTAACAAGTCTTTATAAGTCATTTTTTTATTGTAATTAGATGGTGCTTACTCGTTCATCCCAGTATGTTACACCCGAGAATGGGGCCCTTCTTATCCAGTCGGCTGACCAGTCGACTGATACACCTCCACCTACCACACTCTCCCACTCCACAAATCCACAAACCCAGATACCACAACCACCTTCCACATCACAGGCCCAGCAGGACCCAATACTTCCACCACCCCCTATCACTATACCTACCCAGGCTTCCGTCACACTCGACGGGAACCAGCTGCTCACACTGATTCAGGGGTTCCTAACAACCCATCAGGAGCAGACTACCCTACTCCGCCAGAGCATGGAGCGTTCTGAGGGACGTCCCGTGGTCCCACCACCTGTAGAGCTACGGCAGAGAGCGGGGACGATCAAGGACTTCATGGGTCTAAATCCCAAAGAGTTCTCGGGGACTGAGGGCATAGTAGTAGCAGATGACTGGCTAGATTCGGTAGAGAGGAAGCTTCTGGGAGTTAGGATGCCGGATGACCTCCAGGTCGAGGCAGCAGGATTTCTGCTGATAAACCTAGCAGGAGTCTGGTTCCGGAATGAGCCATTGTTTGCGAGAGGGAGAGCCACTTGGGATCAGTTCAAGACCCAGTTCAAGAAGAAATTCTTCTCGACCACTGCTAGAGTAGCCATGGGGCTACGATTCCAGAACATCCAGCAGGGGAACCGTTCTGTTGATGAGTATGCGGCAGAGTTTAGTCGCCTGAGCCGTTTTGCTCCTAGTCTGGTTGCAGATCCAGAGGAGATGACCCGTAGGTTTTGCCATGGTCTAGTTCCAGACATTGGCATCCTCATAGTGGCGAACGGTACGACTGACTACTACCAGAGCCTAGAGTTAGCTCGGAGCATCGAGGAGCATCTTCTGTCATGCAAGAGGCCGGCTTCTGTACATCATGAGGGACCGTCCAAGCGTCAGGCTTTCCAGCAGAAAGCACCGACGCCACCCCAGCAGACTTACCGTCCCTCTACACCACATCATCAGACCCCGCCAGTTAGAGCCCCGGGACCCCAGCAGCAGCAGCAGCGAGGAGCTATATGTTCTTTCTGCGGAAGACCAGGGCACGACAGGTCCGTTTGCAGGAAGAGATTGGGGCAGTGTTTAGTTTGTGGGTCTGCCACCCATCAGCTTCGGAACTGTCTAGCGGCGAAGGGACCTAGAGGACCACTCCCGACTCAGCAGCAGAGGTTTGGGCAGCATCTGCAGCAGCAGAAGGGACCTCAGGGGAAGGTCTATAGCCTAGCCATTGAGCCGGAGCCGGAGCAGGTTTCGGAGCCGGATTACTTAGCTGACGTCATCACAGGTCATGTTTATTTGCATACTTTTCTAGCTGTATGTTTGTTTGGTTCTGGTGCATCTCATAGCTTCCTATCATTAGAGTTTATGCATAAACATCATCTAGTAGCTACACCTACTGCGGAGATTAGTAGAGTGATGACGGGAGGAGGACCAGTGCCTATTAGATCTATCTATAGATGTTCTATTTTTATAGCCGGGAGAGAGTTCAGAGGGCGATTCTTTGTGATGCCGCTCCCCGGTTATGATATCATATTGGGGATGGACTGGCTTAGCTATGCCCATGCATCTATAGATTGCCATGAGGGTAGTATTGTGTTCAGTCCCCCAGGCACAGCACCATTCAGTGTCAGGAGGACAGGGCCGGAGATCAGCCTAGAGCCAAACTGTTGTGCGACAGTCGGGGACGCAGTACCGCCACACCCTATCATTAGGGAGTTTATGGATGTATTCCCAAAGGATCTTCCAGGACTTCCGCCTGACAGAGATGTGGAGTTCACTATAGATCTAGTGCCGGGTTCATCACCAGTATCCCGGGCTTGCTATAGAGTGAATCCCAAGGAGGCCATAGAGATGAAAGAGCAGTTTGATGACCTGTTGAAAAAGGGTTTCATTCGATCCAGTACTTCTCCATGGGGAGCGCCAGTGCTCTTTGTGCCTAAGAAGGATGGTACAGTCCGGTTGTGTATTGATTACCGGGCTTTGAATGCCATCACTATCAAGAACAAATATCCTCTGCCCAGGATAGATGATTTGTTCGACCAATTGAGCAGGGCGAAGGTGTTTTCCAGGATAGATTTGAGATCCGGGTACCACCAGGTGAAGGTTAGGCCAGCAGACATCCAGAAGACGGCGTTCAACACGAAGTACGGGCAGTACGAGTTTCTGGTGATGCCATTTGGTCTCACAAATGCGCCAGCTGTCTTTATGAACTTGATGAATAAGAAATTTCACCAGTATCTGGATAAGTTCGTCTTAGTATTTATTGACGACATCCTGATATACTCGAAGACACCGGAGGAGCATGCAGAGCACTTGCGGATAGTTTTGGGGATTCTGAGGCAGGAGAGATTGTTTGCCAAATTGCCGAAGTGCGAGTTCTTTTTAGACCGAGTGGAGTTTCTCGGCCATGTAGTCACTGGAGATGGAATCTCGGTGGATCCCAGAAAGATTGCTGCAGTTGAGACGTGGAAGGCTCCGACGTCAGTTTCAGAGATCAGGAGCTTTCTGGGTTTAGCAGGCTATTATAGAAAGTTCGTCCAGGACTTTGCTAGGATAGCTGAACCCATGACGAAGCTGACGCGGAAGGACGCAGAGTACATTTGGTCAGAGGACTGCCAGGCGGCATTTGAGGAGCTGAAGAGGAGGCTGACAACCGCTCCAGTTCTGACTTTACCTTCAGGTTCTGGAGGTTTCACCATATACAGTGATGCTTCTAGGAAGGGGCTAGGATGTGTCCTACAGCAGCATGGGAAAGTAATTGCTTATGCATCTAGGCAGTTGCGGACTCATGAGAGGAATTATCCTACCCATGACCTCGAGTTAGCTGCGGTGATCTTTGCACTCAAGTTATGGAAACATTACTTATACGGAGAGCGTGTGGAAATCTTTACTGACCACAAAAGCTTGAAGTATGTGTTCACGCAGAAAGAGCTGAACATGAGGCAAAGACGATGGTTGGAGTTGATGAAGGACTTCAACATCGATTTACAGTATCACCCCGAGAAGGCAAATGTGGTGGCAGATGCGCTGAGCAGGCATCCGATGGCATGGTACCTGATGATTGATCGGCATTTGTGGGAGGATCTGGAGATGCTCGGTATCGAGCTAATTCGGCCAGGATCAGTGATACAGATGATGGCGCTTGACATACAGTCAGGTTTGATGGAGCAGATCCGGGAGGCACAGTCTACAGATGAGAGCCTTCGCAGACTTCGACCCCAGGCTTTAGCTAGATTGCTGGATGATTTTACTATAGCAGAGGATGGATCCTTGAGGCATGGCAGCCGATTGTGCGTGCCGAAGGGAGAGCTGGTAGAGGCAGTCTTGCAGGAGGCACACCGATCGAGATATTCTATTCACCCTGGTGCTAACAAGATGTACCGTGACTTGCGGAAACATCTTTGGTGGCACGGGATGAAGAGGAATGTCTCACGTTTCGTATCGAGATGCCTAGTTTGCCAGCAGGTCAAGGCGGAGCGCCAGAGGCCAGCTGGGTTGTTGCAGCCGTTATCCATTCTCGAGTGGAAGTGGGAACATATTACGATAGACTTCGTCTCAGGGCTTCCTCGTTCCCAAGGAGGGAAGGATGCCATTTGGGTCATCGTAGACAGGCTGGCGAAGTGTGCGCACTTCATACCCTTCAAGGTGGGGCTTTCCACCGAGAAGTTGGCAGAGCTATACATGCAGCAGATAGTTCGCCTACACGGAGTACCAGTGAGCATCGTGTCGGACAGAGACAGCAGATTCACATCCCACTACTGGAGGAGCTTGCAGGAAGAGTTGGGCAGTAGGCTCAAGTTCAGTACGGTGTACCACCCGCAGACAGATGGGCAGTCCGAGAGGACGATACAGACACTGGAGGATATGCTGAGGACTTGCGTGCTGGACTTTGGAGGATCTTGGGAGAGCCATCTGCACTTGGTAGAGTTTTCATACAACAACAGCTACCAAGCCAGTATCGGTATGTCTCCTTTCGAGGCGCTATATGGACGACGATGCCGCACACCGCTCTTTTGGGATGATGTCGGAGACAGAGTTATGCATGGGCCAGAGATGATCACGGATGCAGCAGAGAAAGTCGGGATGATCAGAGACAGGCTCAGAGTAGCTCAGGATAGGCAGAAACACTGGGCTGATGCTAGTCACAGACCGATAGAGTTCGCAGACGGTGATATGGTGCTAGTGAAGATATCACCTACTAGAGGGACGATCCGGTTCGGACGAGGAGGGAAGCTGAGCCCCAGATACATCGGGCCGTTCGAGATACTTGGCAGGATCGGAGAGGTAGCTTACAGGGTTGCACTTCCACCCAACCTAGCAGGAGTTCATGATGTCTTTCACGTATCTCAGCTGAGGAGATATGTTCCAGACCCCAGTCATGTGCTAGATCATTCAGAGTTGGAGATCGGGCCGAGCCTTACAGTTTCTGAGCAGCCAGTGGAGATATTAGACAGGAGGGAGAAGAGGCTGAGGAACAAGGTTATACCCCTAGTACGAGTAGCTTGGAGCCGTCACTCCCCAGGTGAATCTACTTGGGAGAGGGAGTCGGACATGAGGGAGAGATATCCTTACTTGTTCGACCCAACCGCTGCGAGGGAACCACCCGTTCCCGCTTGATACCTTAGAGGTTAGTCTTAATCATAGTCTTAGTCTTTTGTTTGCATTGCTTGTTATATTAGAATGTTTGTAGAGTCTTCTACCCTTGTAAATTTTGAGGACGAAATTTTTCAAGAAGGAAAGATTTGTAAGCCCCTAGATTTAAAAAAAATATAGTTTTTTATAATTTTTAATAATATTTAATTTTAATACGTATTTTGTAGCGTGTTTCGTATTTTTTTGGTTTTCGTAATGCTTTGAAATTTTTCCTAACTTATAGATTTTTCCTTGGCCGGCATACCGCCAGTATACCGGAGTATACCGACGACATACCGTCCAGACAGATTTTCTACATTTTAGATATTTTCGATTTCAGATATTTTGATGAATAGTGTTTTAGATATTTTGATGAATAGTGTTTAGATATTTTCGTGAATAGTGTAGATGCACCCTATTATCCAATGGACATTTGGTTTTGTTTGAATGGCCAAGATTGACTTAGATTTTGACATGGATCACGATCCGACGGCTAAGATTAATTCCCCCTTCTATATAAACCCTTTCACTTTCTCTCTCATCTCTCTTTTCATTCTCTTCACTCTCTTTCCATTTCTTCTTCATCTCTCTTCCCTTGGAGCTTTGCTAGGAGCTTGGCCTTGAGGTCTAGAGTGTGGTTTCGTACCCCTCTTGGTGGTGGACTAGAAGATTAGGCTTGGAGCTTAACCTAGGCAAGTGTATCTTGCTCGAAAGTGGCATGACCATACTTTATTTTTGTTTTCCATGGAAACTAAAGTTTTATTGGCCTATAATTTGCTTCTTTAAATTGTTAACATGTTTAGTATATAGCACTTTTGGTTTTGATCGACAGTATTGCGTAGATCTGAGTTTCTAGATATAATTTTCGAGTATTTTGAGGTTTTGATCTATCAAATGTTTTGATTTGTGAAAACTAATACTTCCATGTTGTAGGAAATTCAATTCTATTCAATTTTGACTTTTGAAAGTCCGAATTTCGATTTAAAACGAAGTTTTTATGGCCGAAACAAGTTTTGAGTTCAAAAATCAACTTTCTGCGACGGTTCGGAAAATCCGTCGGAAATCCGCGGAAATCCGTCGGAAAATCCGAATTTTCACCACAAAACTTGCTGTGACGGAACGGAAAATCCGCCGGTAATCCGCGGTAATCCGCCGGATAATCCGGTTAGGCTGTTTTGTATTTTTTTCATATATTTTAAGTGCTGTAAAAATTCTGGAAAAATTGTATTTAAATACTATGTTAATTTAGCTAATTTATTATAATTTTTTCAGCATTTAATAAGTACTTTTGGTATTTTATAAAAATAGGAAAACAGAGCTCATTTTCAGGATACCTATGTTTGTTGATTTTTAATAAATGTTTATGAAGGTTTATAAATTCCAGAAAAATTAGTATAAATTCCTATAATTAACAAGGATCATTTTGGTGCTTTATTTTATATAAAATTGAGCATTTTGTCTATCTCAAAAATTGTTAGAACACAATGTACAGTTGATTTATTTATTAATTAATTACGACTTGCGACTTTTTGTATTGTTTTGAGTTATTGTAGTATTGGACCACCCGCTACACTAGTGTAATGTTGAACATAGCTTAGAACTGAGTTTGTATATCATTATTGACAGGATACCGGACATCTATATCTTCGTACTAGTATTCTTGCTTTGCTCGAGGCAAGTACTTTCTACGAACTTTACATATTGTCACATAAATGAACTGCAAACCCCACCATGTTATATACTGATCCTTGGGGTAGCTAGTTAGAAATTCTACATGTTGTACTTCCAGTTACTACCATGCTTAGAACTGTCTTTATGTATCTCTCACATGATAGAATACGGGTTATGGGGAAACTGATGGTAGAGTACGTGATCATGACCCCCCTATAGTAGCGAGCGAGGTCACATTTTATATGCATACTTTGCCGTAGGCCATTATCCCGCATTTCTGTACGGATGTACACCTATGCTTGTTGACTTGTACGTATGTACATTTTATTTACATGTACCACAGTACAGTGTACATCTATTGACCGATCACGTACCTGCTACAGTTTTAAACATTACATATACATCTGTCTCTATGACATATGTGTCCTTGCCATGATAGATTGAGTGATGCTATGCTTTCCAGTTATTCCTCTCATGTTCATTTCCATGTTTCATATGCTAGTTTGCTAGATTTAGTGCTTGCTCCCGTCCTGACAGAATAACGTTGTAGGTGTCCTTACTGAGGAGGAGTTACTCTGCGACTCATACTATGGGATTACTGCCGAGGACCCGGCTCTGCTTTACGAGGATGTTCCTGCAGGGAACCTCGCCTAGTTGTCTTTTGTTTACTTAGACTTTTGAGAGTAGACATGTATTAGACTACATCATTTTGTAACTGGACATGTATCCAGTTTTACATTTCAGTTCACTTGTACTTGGATATTTTACTATATACGACGACTTTTGTGTTTGGAGCATTTATGATTCTTCTTCACTTATAGAACTGTTAGCACATTTAGTCTTATCCTGTTGTCTTTAGAACAGCTTACTACGTTTTATCTCAACGTAGGCTGGGCATGACTCGGCCTGGCCCAACAATTTGGGTAGCGGGTCGTGACAGGCAAAGGGTAACTCTACACGGTCCAGGAAGAAGTCGCAGAAGGGCACTAGCCGCATGAAGACTCATGCGGCCACAAAAGCCAGCCAGAGACAGAAGGCTCATGTGGCCAGAGCTGCCAGCCGCATGGAGGATGCTCATGTGGCCACAACGACTTCCAGCGGCATAGAAGAGGCCCATGCGACCACTACAGCTCCCATCCGTATACATACTGCCAGCCGCATGCGGACGGCTTATGCGGCCATAAATGCCAGCCGCATGCATGCAGGCTATACGGCTAACAATCCCAGCCGCAGGCAACCTGCTTCATGCGGCTCGGGCTCAGTCTTCGACCGCCTCTCAGGCGATCCTGACCCCAGATGCTCGCATGTGCCAGTCTCTGTGGACTCTTCCTACTATGCACTCTCAGGTGCTAGAAGGAAGAAGTCTCTGGCAGCACAGGCTCGTCGAGCTCAGACAGCTGTCCCAACTTCTAACTATCAGGACGGCCCACTGACTATTACGCGGGCCCCTGATGAAAAGTTGTATAAAACTATCCATGTCCAGCCCCCGGCGGCTAACGAACGGGATAGTTATCAAGAATCTCCCAACAATTATCAGGGGCAAGTACTCGTACTACCTCCATATCAGGGAGCAGGTAGGATGCCAACACACTCATGTGCTCAGGACTCCCGGGCCCACAAAGCGAGTGACTTGCACAATGTGATTCTTCACAAACGTAAGATACGATGACTTGGTGTGCAGAGAGTCCTTTCATAGACATTACTGTACTCAAGTCATTGTCAACTGCTGCTGCAGCAAGGCGGCTGCACAAGTGGAGTGTCGATCCGTCTTCCAACGACAGCAACACCGAAGCTCGGAAGACGAGGCACTTCGCGTTGCCTCCTGCAATTCTGCTTAGAAGATCCTTGGCAGTGGGAGAGGGAAGAAAATAAACGTCACCGGCCCAAAAATCTCAACCAAGTGGTTTTCCACGATCGTTGCGGGAGGAGTTTTTCAAGGTACTCGCTCGAAGATGAAATCTGCCAAACTTGGAGATTCGTCGTCCACATCTCTGGGAGGCGCTGGAGCCGGGGGTAGCACTCCACCAAACATCCATGACAATCCGGTGTTCCAAGAAGATAATCCAGGAGAAACTGTTCCCCCAACAAAGGCAGCAGGTTCCGACGTCCCCGAGGACATCCACAACTCTCAAGACGAGGCAAGCTCTAAAGCTGAGGGTACCACTCCTTCTGAGTCCGAACCAGAGGAGAACATCCCACATACCCTGACAATTTCTCTGCACAAGGGTATGACTCAGAGTATGCGTCCTCCACCGTTCCTTTCATCTCTCCTCATGTAAGGACGATGTTCATGATGGACAGCAACCAAGACGGTCCCAGTGATCGCTAACGCATCGAAACTCTGGAGGCCATACTACATACCATGGTCAAGTTCGTGGACGAGATCAAAGCGGTCTTTCCAACTCTGCAAGAAAGAACACTTGGCCAAACAAACGTGGGATCTGCGGTCAATGCGGACTCGAACTCAGCCGCACCAAATTCGGTTGATAATCCTCCTGAAATATCGGCCCCCACCGCTACAGACGAGGCCAGGGAGGCAAGAAGAGAGGTCTAGGAGCTCCGAGCCATGTTCCACGCCCGAGAAAACTGCCAGGACCTCAGGATACGACAACCATATCCTGCTGTATGGAGAGATGTCCCCTTCCCACCAAGATATAAACCATTCAACATTAATCCATATGATGGAAAGACATCTACAAGTAGGTACATCACCTACTTCAAAGTCACAACCGACCATCTGCCTCATGATGACGCCATCCTTACGCGGTTGTACATTGGAGCATTGGAAGGGGTCGCCTTCAACTGGTATCGCAACTTACCGGACAACTGTATCCATTCCTTCGCCGGCTTCAAACATATATTCCTGGAGAGGTTCTACGAAGTAGGACAAGACGTGACAATGCCCACTCTCATGGACGTTGTTCAGGGAGAAAAGGAGCTGACAAGGAACTATATCGAGCGGTTTCGTCAAACCGCGATGAAGTTGCCTTCCAGTAACCCTGATTCCTCCTTAATTGAAATTTGCCAAAAGAGGCTGCTTCCCACAATCAGCCTCTGGATAGGCGAAAGTCAGTTTAAGGATTGGAAGAAGTTCATCATCAGTGCCACCAGCGCAGAAGACAAGTTGAAGAAAGCTCGCTAATTAGGATTGCACGTCTCGGAAGGAGAGGACAAGGGCAAACGCCCTAACACCAACAACAACAATGGTTGTAACCCCTCCAACAATCGAGACAACAAGGGCAAACAAGCTATGGTGGCCGACATAGCTCCGAAGCCTGAACCGAAGCCGACAGAGAAGAAGTGGCCTCAGATGACCTATTCCTTCGAGGACGGCCATGTCAAGCCCATCTTGGACATGCTCATACACGAAGGTCGAATTCAGCTCCCTCCTCCAAGACGTGAACCTCATCCTGCAGAAATGGAGAGCCCAAAGTACTGCCACTACCATCGCTGTGTCCACCATGCTACACAAGACTGCTATCAACTGAAGCGATACATCCAGCATTTCATCGATTCTAAGGCCTTAGCCATTGATTTCGAAGAAGTGACCGTAGCAGCCAACATGGTGTCAGTACAATTCGACAGTTTCCCTTCGATAAAGACTCAAGATGGAGTAGTGCCCGTCCCCAGAGCAATGATGGAGGTCGCTAACCTTCCAACTCCCCGAGACCAGGCTGCTGGTCTAGTGCCCCTTACCACATCACGAGGGGAGGTCATGTGGGTCCATCCGGACCTGGTACCTAAATTGACTCAGTTTGCACCACCCTTCACCAGCAAGAAGAAGAGTGGGAAAGTTAAATCATACTGCACAATCTCGGCAGAAATTGAAGAAGCTACTGCTATTGTTACCCGATCCGACGTACAAACCCAACCCCCACCGGGTAACTCGGCTGAAGATCATTAGCCAACAGTTGCTGATGCCCCAGGACCTTCTCAGCCTTCGACGACCGACAAGCCTAGGTCGAAGGAGACTCGCTTTGACTAGCCGCTCCGAAAAGAGATGCCTCATGGGCTGGAGAGGCCCTACAACTTTGACATCTTGGCACAATTGGCCAACACACCAGCCAAATTATCGCTATACGAGCTCCTGAGACTTTCCAAAGAAGTTCGCGTCGTACTGAGTTAAGTGCTCCAGAATGCCGACGTATATCTGGCTCAGTCCAATCGAATTGGGGAGAGCTCGCCTGCAGATCTCCAGGATATTGCTTGCACATGCGCAATACCCAACATCGTCTTCACTCCGCAGGATATGCTTATCAAGACCAACCTACACGATCGCCCTCTGTATTATACTGGGTACATTAGCTATATCAAGGTTGATTAGATGCATATTGATCCCGGTTCTGCCATAAGCATCATCCCGAAGAGCCTACTACACCATCTGCGCATTCCAATGCATCGCCTGACGCCGATAAGCACTGCTATCAGCGGTTTCAATTCAGTCATAAGCTATCCGATCGGAAAGATTCGCCTGAAGTGCCAAATCGGCAACCTTCAGCCGAAAGTGACCTGTTATGTCATAGATGCAGAAACTTCCTATAATATTCTTCTGGGGCGTCCTTGGATACACGATTACATGATCGTTCCTTCCACACTGCACCAATGCTTCAAGTACGTCGATAAGCATGGCTTCGTGAGGACAGAATTTACCGACGTCGATCCTTTTAAAGGGGTTGAATCCTACTACTCTGACTCATGCTTGTACGAGAAGTCGAAAAGACACCTTACCGAAGGAGATATTTAAGATCAAACTGAGGCGGCAGCTGGATCAGAAGAACCTCTGACAATCTACCTCCAAGTTCGTAAATTTGGCAGAACTGCAACCCTTACGGCCACTCTGCGTAAGGATGCAATTAGCCTCTCTGCACAAGAGGGGCAGATGATAATCCGACTGCCAAGGTCTGTCCAAGCGCCAAGACCCACGACAGAGACACTGACAATCAGGCTGTCTAGAGATAGCCAGCAACAAATAGAGGAGCTCAATCCTTTTGTCAAGCCGATGACGATTCGTCTTTCAAGAATAAATCGGCAGCCGAGCGCTAAGCCGGGGACTGCTAGCAACCAACAACTCCCCACCCAGCACCGAGCACTAAACTGGATGTGGCTAGTACGCCAACGACTCCGTGTTCTGCTCCACCCATGGAGCCCCTGATGATTAAGGTGCCCAAGCCATCCTCCCAGTCTTCATTGACACAGGGGGTGGTTAAAGAAGAGCCAGAGCTGGCCAAGTATATCGCTGCTCACACTGATGTTCCATCCACAGATGATGTAATCCTACTGGAAAAGATACCTTATTTCATCAATAAAGGGCTATCTTTGAACTACCTCGAGCTTAATAAGCTTTGTACAATGTATGCTATGGAACACGGTATAGGCACTCACCTACACACACAGGTGACAAATGTCTACACCGTAAACCAACTTACTCTAGTGGAAGATGCTTACCGCATAGTTGAGGGAGAGGATCATCCAATCATCTTTGGCCGGAAGAATGATCCACAACCCTTCAGGATAGAAGAAGTTGATCTTGAACTCGACACCGGGAGATTGCCCCTTTATCTGTATAGTTCCCGATCTAAGCACCTCATATAAAAATGAGGGTATGATCTGGAACCTACACCAGGCTTGAACTACGACACTGGACGGGGATTACCCTTACAATTGTCGGTCCCAGCTGGAAAACCACGAGATTATTACAACAAAACCAAACGTGGGCTAGGTAATGTTACACCGGTAACGACCCCTGAAAGCTCAGACGAGGAGTGCGACTGGCATTCACACTCAACCGGATCACCCACTTTCGATTCAGATGTCAGCATCGGGGACGTATTCAGGAAAATCTTGTCCGTCAATATGGTATTTGCCGACACTTTCAAAGAAGATGAAGACATTCCAGAACTTCTTGAGTTAGAGCCGTGGGCACAACAGCTAGATGCGCAATAGGAGAAGCAGTTCGAACAAAGTGAGCCTCCTACCGAAGATGAGGTTGTGCAAGTTGATCTCGGTGATGAGTCCTCTCCAAAGCCCATCTTTGTCAGCAAAAATCTGACAGACGAAGAGAGGGAATCGCTACTGCAACTCGTCAGAGAATACTCGACGTGTTCGTCTGGAGCTACGAAGACATGCCAGGACTGAATCTTGAGGTTGCACATCACAAACTCAACATCCGTCCGGACGCAAAACTGGTCAAGCAACAGCAACGACGGTTCCGCCCTGACATCATAAATTCCATTGAAGCTGAGGTCAATAAACTGATAGCCAGCGGCTTCATCCGCGAGGAACATCATCCAGACTGGGTCGCCAACATAGTACCAGTTCTCAAAAAGAATGGAAAGATTCGAATCTGCATCGACTTTTGCACTCTGAATGAGACGTGTCCTAAGGATGAGTTTTTCCTCTCTATCACCGACATCATGATTGACAACATCTGCGGCTTTGAGCGTATGTCATTCATGGATGGTTTTTTGGGGTACAACCAAATCAAGATGCTCCCTGATGACGAAAAGCATACATCATTTCGAACACCAATTGGCACATACTACTACACAGTCATGCCTTTCGGTTTAAAGAATGCTGGTGCCACCTATCAAAGATCTATGAGTGTCATCTTTAGAGACCACTTATGCAAGATAGTGGAATGCTACGTTGACGACATCGCCGTCAAGAGCTGCTCTAAAAAAGATCATCTGCATGATCTGAGGACAGTGTTCGACCTGATGCGAGCGCACAATTTGAAGATAAATCTCACAAAATCCTTCTTGGGCGTATCCAGTGAAACGTTCTTGGGTTTCATCATTACTTTCCAGGGTATCCACATAGACCCTGAGAAGACGAAGGCAATCATGGAGATGGGTCCCCCGAAAAATCTCCGTAAACTTCGAGGCCTTCAAGGGAGGTTGGCCTACATCAGGAGGTTTATCTCCAACCTCTTCGGACGATGTCAGCCATTCACCCACCTCATGAAGAAGGGCGTTTCATTTGTATGGAATGAAGAATGCCAGCGCACCTTCGACAGCATGAAAGAATATCTATCAAACCCTCCAGTCCTAGTGGCCCCGGTTGCTGGAAAACCATTCCTGCTCTATGTGCGAGCAATGGAGCATTCTTTCGGTGCTTTACTAGCGCAAAACAATGATGCAGGCCATGAGCAGGCTATATATTACCTCAGCCGAAAGATGATGGGGCCGGAACACCGATACACTGCCATAGAAAAGGAGTGCCTTGCTCTGGTCTTCGTCATTCAGAAGATGCGACACTATATCACGGGACAAACCATCCATGTCGTATCAAGAATCAACCCACTCAGGGTCCTCATGACTAAGCCGGGTGCACTCAGCTCTCGTCTCACTACCTTGGCGATATTAATGTCTTCCTACCACATGATCTTCGTCCTGCAGAAGACTGTTAAAGGTCAAGCTCTGGCAGACTTTTTAGCAACTCATCCAGGTTCGGAGTCAACCAGAATAGACGAAGAGATTCCAGATGAGGTCGCCAACTCAAATATGGTCTCCCATGATACCATCTGGCGAATGTTCTTCGATGGCGCTTCCAGAACTGGGCCCAAGGACAATATCGTTGTTGGAGTTGGAGTGGTGCTAATTTCTCCTTCTGGGCTGGTGATCAATCGGGCCTACTCCCTCACGAAGTCCTGTTCAAACAATGTGGTCGAGTACAACGCTTTGGTCATTTGGCCTCCGACTTACAAATGAGCTGGGGTAGAGTATCTGGAAGCATACGGCGATTCACAGTTAATCGTCAATCAGATCCGGGGTTCATACGAGGTTCGCCATGAAGATATGATCCCCTATCACCAATTAGCGGTTGACATTATCTCATCCTTGGAAGGGTTCTTCATAGAACACGTTTCCAGCCTCCAGAACATTGAAGACGATGCCCTAGTAGGTCTGGCCACTTCCCTAGCAGTACCGAATCATGCTCATCATCTGGTTGACATAATAGGCCGTGAATTGGTCTGTCCCAAGAATAATATTCAATGTGTGGAGAGTTACTCCGCTCTGGCTGTTGAAGAAGCACCAGACTGGAGACAGCCATTCATTGACGTCGTAGTCTACGACATCCTGCCAGAGAATTCGAAGGAAGCCACTTCTATCAGAAGACGTTCCTTAAGATTCTTCTTCGATATAGAGACAAAAATGCTGTATCGGCGATCATACGATGGATTGCTGCTTCAGTGTCTGTCAAATACAGAAGCCAAGGAAGCTGTACGTGAAGCTCACGACGGCGTCTGCGGGGCCCATCAGCCTGGCACAATGTTGCAAGACCGCCTTCGCCGAATGGGCTTTTACTGGCCCACGATGGTTGCCGATAAGATAGACTATGCAAGAAAGTGCAAAGCCTGTTAAGTCCACACAGATTTCATCCACCAGCCATCCGAGTTTCTACATCTGACGGTGGCATCCTGGCTATTCGAAGCATGGGGAATGGACATCATTGGTCCAATCACTCTGTCTTCGTCCTGAGGACATCGTTTCATACTCGCAATCACAGATTACTTCTCCAAATGGGCGGAGGCTATTCCGCTGGCAGAAGTAAAGACTTCAAACGTAATCAGCTTCCTCAAGCATCACGTCATCTATCACTTCGGACTGCCCCGAAGGAACATCTACGACAATGGTCCGCAGTTCGCAAGCCACGCCTTCTATCGATTTTGCGACAAACACCGAATCCAGAATATTGCTTCAACACCGTACAATCTGGCAGCAAATGGATTGGCAGAAGTATTCAATAAAACTATAATCAAGCTGCTCAAGAAGTTCATGTCATTAAACAAACACGACTAGGATGAGAAGCTCGACGAATGCTTATGGGCGTACCGTACTACAGTACGGACAACCATCGGGAACACACCATTCTCTCTGGTATATGGAAGTGAGGCAGTTCTCCCACTGGAGACTCAAATCCCCTCACTCTGTATCACATTCACCTATCGGTTAACCACAGATGATAATCACCATCGCCGACTACAAGAGTTGGAGTCCCTAGATGAGAAGCGCCTGTTAGCTCAACAACGAATTGAGCTGTATCAAGCCCGAATCTCCGGAGCTTTCAATAAGAAGGTTAAAATTAGAACATTCCAGGTAGGCGATCTCGTTCTGGCAGTCCGGAGGCCGATGGTTATGACACACAAAATCGCCGGCAAATTTCAGCCAAAGTGGGAAGGTCCATTTGTTATTGAGGCTGTATTCTCCAATGGTGCTTATCGCCTCGCAAAACAAAATGGAGACTTGCTCATGTTTCCCATCAACGACAAGTTCCTAAAGAAGTATTATGTCTGAAACAACATCATCCAAATTTCCCAGTTTGTTGAGCTATGTACCACCTGGTACCACTGAGCTCACATTCCAACTCCAAATTTCCCAAAATGATGAGTTATGTACCCTCTGGTACCACTAAACTTATATTTTGACTCCAAATATCCCTGATTGATGAGTTATGTACCCCCTGGTACCGCTGAACTTACATTCTGGCTCCAAATCTTCCTGATTGTTGAGTTATATACCCGTAAGTACCGCTGAACTCACACTCTGGTCACTACAGATGAATCTATATCGCATCTTTTAGGTAGTAAGTCATGTATGATCATATCCCTGAACTTTCTTCCTAAAAGAGCTCCCTTCTCATGATCCAATACCCGCACTTTCAGTGCATAAAAAGGGTAACAGATCCACAAATTTCCTGAAACAACCACGTCATTATTACCTCTGAGTTGTTTCCCTTCCATCAAAAATAAACCACCCCTCACGTAGAACTTCTACATCCTCATTACCTCTAAGTTGTTCTATGTACCCTTCATGGAGCCTACTTCTGCCACGTCCTCATTCCCTCTGAGTGGGAAGGCTCCATCGAAGAAACTCTCATATTTACCACGTTCTCATTACCTCTGAGTAAGTATGTTGGTTTTTCTCTCGACTTATTATCCGTACCCAAGACCGGAGTACGCCAAGGATAATAGACCCACAAATGTCCTCTGTTGACAACAAATGTCCACCATGTACCACAAATGTTGTACTAAGTTTTCTAGTACATGCGCCTCATTCCTCATCATGTCCCGGGAGCCCAGCTGCTGCATAGCATTCTTTCTTCCGATACCAGGAACTTCCATGGCCACCTTACTGTGAAATTGTTCTAAGTATCCTCATCAAACTTGTTATCCGTACCTAAAACCAAGGTATACCAAGGGTAGCAAGTCCACAAACAGTCCCCCAGTGGGGCAAATACCACAACACCACAAACGCAATAAGTAATACAAATGAAGGGTAAAATAGAACATACTCTTTTATTTGAAAGTCAAAGGTACTACATGTTAAGGGACCACATCCCTCTCAAGAAAGGAAAAGAACGAAAACAAAAGAAAAAAAAAGGTCGACTATGGTTCGACGATACATTACTCTATGAGACGGTCCCTCAGCAAGACAGTCGACCGCTCAAACCGCTGCTTGGCCCGGTGCTCGGCCTCCTGAAATAGCCGCTCCGTATCTTTCAAGTGCACATGAGCCCGCCAGCCATCCTCAAGCTTCTTCAGAGCACGCTCCAGGCTAGCAGAAGCTCGAGTGACCTTTTCGGCCTCCTGAACGATCAGCTCTTTATCCGCACGGGAGGTTTGAGCTCATATTCTAAGAAAGCCAGCTTCCTCTGGAGTTCGAGGATCTGCTCCCTTGTATCGACTATTTCGCGGAAAGCGACCGCTTTCCGAGCCATGCAATCCTCGCTCCTGCGGCTCAACTGGTCATACTGGAGAGATAGGTCGCCGAGGTCTTTTATTATAACCGGCTTAGACTTATCTCGTACAGCCGTTACCTTCTCCATGGCAGTGGTGAGGAAGTCACGCTCTTGATCTATGGATACAGACAAATCAGCTTGCCGCAGCACTTGAAACTAGGTCACGAGCTGATCAGCCTCCAGCAATTTGGGCTCCAAAAGCGCAACTATCTCTGTCCCACCAGGGAGAATTTTAAGAATTTCAATTTGGCCGCGAGCACATTGTCGGGCCAAGACAAAGGGGGTCCCCCGCTCCACAGCAGCTTCGACCCCTCTCTTCAAGTGGCGGTAGAAACTGTCGACCACATCATGTGACATCTCATCCAGAACTTCCGTAGAGGACAACGTCAAAGGAAGTGTAGCTGGCAGTGTCGAAGGAGACGCACCAGAACTTGCCACCCCTGCCACCAGGGAAACAAATTCTGAGCGAAAAGACGCTTGGATAGCAGCTAACTCCTCCTCCGCGGCCCGAAGAACCTGGATACTCGGCAAGGCGGAGAGGTCGACCCCCGAAGCTACATGAGCAGAGGAAGACGCAGGGACCATTGCTCCTTGCCCCGGCAGTGCCGCCATCCGATCGCCCGAACTCGGTCCAGCGGAAGGCCCCACAATATAAGTTGGAAGGGGAGGGGGCACACTCACCTTCACCAGATCCCCGCTGGCAGAGCCTACCTTGACAATATCCATCATTGGCAGTGAAGAGGCAGGACCTGTATGTCCAGAGCAACCATCAATCAGCCTAACCCGAAGGATGTGATGATAGAGCAAATGAGCCTTCTCACTAGTCAAGATTTGGCTTATCTTACCAAAGGAGGGTTGTGGAGGCTGAGGTTCACTCACAGCCACCGTAGTCTCCTCACCAGCGACTTCCAAGCCGAATTCAGCTGGTTCCTCTGCCCCAACCGCCCCGGAAGGAGATACGACTGGGTCAGCGTCACCCTGCCAAAATTCGGCAGTCTCAGGGACGGGTTCAGGGGAGCCCCCGTCGCCCTGAGTCGAGACCTCATTAACGTGAGATCCCTCAGCCGCCGTCGAGGGAACCCCGACAGAAATAATCTCGGCACATATATCACTAATCAAAGTGGTCAGGGCCGGATTGACTTCAGAAACAGCGACCGGTTCTCGAGAGTCCGACTCTTCTGACGCCTACAGAGAAGAGAAAAATAATTAGATCATAGTTCAGAAAAAGAAAGAACTAAAGAAGGAGAGGGTTGCAATTCAATTCACCTCCGAAACGGTGTCATCACCTTCGCCTCTCTCCTAAATGAGCAGCCCGCGGCGTCTTACCGCAGCCCGCTTCACGGAGAAGGATATGCCACCAATAGACTCACGCCTGCCTCGCTTGCATGGAAGGACAGGCGTAACAGGCGGTTGATTCGCCATCACCTCATCTGGCACAACAGGCGGCTGATCAACTACCATCTCTTCTGTCGGATGGAGAGAGTTATCGGCATCATGCTCGTTATTCTCTTCGTCCACATTGGTGGACTCCGAGTCAGGCACACGAACTATGTTCGCCCTCCACTTCCTCGTCTTAGACCCCTTGGGCTTTTCCGCTAAGCCAGTACCCACAATGAAGCTGGTACTCGGGTCAAAATTAACGGGAGGCTTGCTCGTCGTAACATGGTATAGGGCCTCCATATACAAAATCTCCCCTGGTACCTCACCATCAGGAACCGAAAAGCTGGTTCAGGTATGAACCGTGTCATAATAATGTCATGCCCTGATACCGTCCAGGACGCTACTTTCAAAGCCCAGATAAGAGCTGGGACTGTCAAAGAATAGCTGGCTATACCCGAACTGGCAGGAGAACCTGCTGGACAAGTTGGGCTCCAGGTAGACGTTGTTGCGGTTACGATATACTAGGTACGATAGACGGATATTTCGCAGCCAAAGGAGCATCTTCTTAGGCAAGAGGTGAGGAGGTCCGGTACCATCAATATGTACGCCCCTCACTACTTCAGCGGTAAAACGAGGAACAGACACAAAAAAGTTGTATCCGTCCACTCTAGCCAGCGCCTTCCGACAGGCTAGCATGGTGCTACACTCCCAGGGCTGATGGTGGTATTGGAAAATGAAAACATCATCAGCCGTAACGCCGTCTTCTGATCCAGGCCTCATCAAAGATCGGCAATGCATTAACAGCCACTCCATCAGATAATGGTATGGCAGCTCTATGCGCTCAAAATCCATCGTCGTGTCACGGGCGATGACCTTGGACGAAAAGGTACGAAGGCCGTGGTGTATGCTACACACCATGTGTCACGTCCCAGAACCAGAATACTGGAGAGCAGGGGCAGACATAGCCAGCTACGTATATGAAATGGGTTCCATCTCGCTATACGGTCACGGCTGTCTAGATACATGAGGGTTTACTACAAGCCAACAGTCTCTTAAGGTCATGAACAAGCCTAGTGTCTCAATCATAGGCAAGTAAGTAAAGTCACAAGAAGTATGATCATTAAATATACAATAATAAGGCGTCCCAAATATTACATATTCAGCTGATCATGAAGCTAGTCGTTACAAAATGTTAGGACTAGCAAAAGTTTAGTCATACATGATCAACCCTAGGATCTGTCAATCATGTTACAGCCCGTAGGCAGACAGTAAGTAAGTACAATTGAGCTAAACAGGTGCTCGTCGGCTAAACGCCTCAAGAGAATATTTTTACAATAGAGTGGGAGAGCCAAAAATAACCCACTCGTTGCCCTAGTTACGCCTGGTGTTCACCATCGGGCTGAAAAAGCGGTAGATCCTCTGAAGCTGCTCCAAAATCTGGCCATACAAAACCAGCTGGGTCAGATCCCAGAAAGAGCAAGTGCCACAAAGGAAGCTTCACTTAGGAACTAAACCAGCAATCAGCATAAGAGTATAAATAAAAGTAACAACTAGAAATAAAAAAAATATATCAGGATGATATACGACGAGATAACCATGGAACTATTCAGATAACCAGGTTACAACCCGTAAACCAAACAAGGACCGGGGTTGTAACCCTTCGTTTGAACAGAACTTGGGATTCTCACCATTTATCGGTAAAATAAATACAGGCATTCAGGTCATGCAGTAATCTGGAACAGAATCAGGTCAAGACTAGACTGGTTAGACTCCATCCAATCATTTCACGGCCAGACAAGAATTACGGCTTGATACTTTAACTAACTAGGGTTATCACAGGCCTAGTTACTAGCAAGATGCAGTGAGATTATTCTACAGCCACAAGCCCTGCAGACCATCCAGGTTACCCGGGTTGAAAGATTTAGAGTTGAATTCAGGTGGGTACATCGTCCAGAAAACGAATGTACCCTTAGGTAGCTTGAAGGGTGCAACACATGACAGTGTGCTAGAAATGTGCCCTACTCGACGACAGGCTACAGATCCCAAGGCGTGCCCAGGTAACGGGATTGCCTGTAGCTGGGAGATCTCTTTATGACTAGTGTATTAATCTAGTTATTAGCCTTAGTTCATTTCAATAGGTACTCCTGACCGTGGTACTCAGGAGTCCCCTCCTAGACATGATGCAAGACAGAACTGAATTATTGTACAAGCACAATCGCCCACGGTGTCCAGGTTAATTATATAGGTCATGTCATGTCAGGTAGCCGTCGCAACTGCTTATCAAGATATATCATGTCAGGTTATCATGTCGAGTGTACTTGTCAGGAGTGCACCACGACGGGCCACTATCATGTCATGTCATGTTTACTTGTCACACCATGCCATGTACAATTGCCATTTCAATCATGTCAATCAAATCATGATTTATCAAGTTCAGGACAAAATGCGTAAGGATATAAAATGGGCATAAAATATACCATAGGGGTTCCAAGGCATGGGCAAAATAATAATAAAATAACAGTACACAGGGCTATAGGAGAATCATGTGGCTGAAATGAATTGGGTCCATGCGACGAAGAGAAAGGCAAGCTCATGCGGCAGGAGGGGAACAGTCCATGCGGCTACGGAAAGAGGGAAGCACATGCGACTGAGGCAACAATCCATGCGACAGGGACAGGTGCGGAGCCATGCGCTTATGCGGTTAGCGGGGTCATGCGCTTATGCGGCTACAAGTGGACCAAGTTCATGCAGCTCGGGAAGAAGTTCTCATGCGGCTGGGTCCAGTAAAGTCCCATGCGGCCAGCGGAAAGAGAGGGCGCATAAGACTAAGTCAGAGCATTCATGCGGCTGGAAGAAGCGGGGTCCTCATGCGGCCAGGGAGGGCGCATGTGGCTAAACGGGTAACGTCTCATGCGGCTCAAGAAGTGTAGAGTATATGCGGCTGGGGATTGAGCGAGTTATGCGGCTAGATGAGTTCGACCATCATGCTGCTCAAGTACTTCCAGCCATGCGGTTGAAGAGAACACTTGCCGCATAAAATATTCATGCGGTCAAGTCAAGCACAGTTCATCTTCTCCAAAATCTCGAGAAGAAGAACACCATGAGAGCCAAGTTCTCAAGCTCCATAACTCCATCATCCGGAGCCAAAATCTGAACTTTTATAGGTTAAAACGGGTCAGAATGAAATGCTCTACAACATAGAACCATCAAAACTCAGAAATAACAAGATTAAGTAGATCAAAACCCAAGAATTTCCGAAAATAAGTAAACTTAGATCTACAAGAATCTAGCCATGGAAAGTGGAAATGCCAAGTATTAAGGTAAGTTAAAATGCTGTAAGTAAGAGAATGAAGTAATAAAATTGGAGATCCTCCATGAAGCAAGTTGCACTTGCCTAGGCCTCTCTCTCTCTCTCTGGTAGGTGAAGTAGTAAATGGAAGAAGAAGAAGAGGTTAATGAAGAGAGAGAAAGAAGAATGGGTTAATAAATGGTAGTGGTGGTGGTAGGTAGGGGGTTCACTATTGGTTCATGATGAACCAATATCAATCCCAAACCGAACCAAGCTAACCCGAACCAAGAATAACCCAAGCCAGGATGGAAACTAAGCAAGGAAAATTATGCAATACGAGATAAAATACGTACACGTATTCCTAAATACGTAATACGAACCACAGGTATTACAACTCTATCCACCTTAAAATAATTCCGTCCTCAGAATTTAATTAAGAGGCTAGAGAGAGGAGGACAAGCTATATTAATCACAAGCAAGCTATAACTAGGCAGGCAATCACTCATTCAAGCAAGGAATCGAAGGCATGAGGCATAAGGAAGACATTATACCTCACGAGTCAAACAAGTCGGGATACCGCGATCGGATGTCATCCTCACGCTCCTACGTTGACTCACCCAAAGAGTGATGACCCCAAGCAACTCGGACTAACTTGATAGTCTTGTTCTTGAGGGTCTTCTCTCTCCGGTCCAATATAGACACGGGCCTCTCCTCATACGAAAGGTTGGTACCAACAACCAATTTTGAATGATCCAGAATGTGGCTCGGGTCTGGGATATACCATCGCAGTTGGGATACATGGAATACGTCATGCACCTCACGTAGTGATGGTGGAAGAGTGAGACGATAGGATATATCTTCTACTCGCTCCAGAACATCGAACGGTCCTATATACCTAGGACTAAGCTTTCCCCGTACGCCGAAATAAATGATGCCACGGGTAGGCGAGATCCTAAGGAATACATGGTCGCCGACAGAAAATTCAAGGGGTCCCCGATGAGAATCGGCCCAATGACGCTAGCGATCTTGTGCAACTCGAAGATGATCTCGGACTCTTCTGACCACTTCGACTGTCTGGGCAATCATTTCTGGACCAAGCATCTGCCTTTCTCCTACATCATTCCAGGCTAACGGGGATCGACACTTCCTGCCATACAGTGCTTCGAACGGTGCCATCTGGATACTGGCTTGGTAGCTGTTGTTGTATGAGAACTCCACCAGGTGCAAGTGATCTTTCCACGAACCACCGAAGTCAAGTGTACAGGACCGCAACATATCATCAAGAATCTAGAATGTGCGCTCTGACTGACCATCTGTCTGCGGATGATATGCTGAACTGAACTGGAGACGAGTTCCTAAACTCTCATGCAGGCTACGCCAAAAGTATAACATAAATCTTGAATCTCGGTCCGAAGTGATACTAACTGGCACTCCGTGCAACCGGACAATCTGCCTGAGGTACATCTCTGCTAACTGAGCTGTCGATTGACCAACTCTGAACGGAAGGAAGTGAGCTACCTTCGTAAGACGATCAACTATTACCCAAATAGCATCTCGACCAGCTGGGGATCTAGGCAATCCGGTCATAAAATCCATGGTCACATGTTTCCATTTCCATTCTAGGATCGGCAGGGGCTGAAGAAGTCCAGCGGGCCTCTGATGTTCAGCCTTAACTTGTTGACAAACCAAACACCGAGAGACAAACCGGGCTATCTCCCGTTTCATGCCATTCCACCAAAAGTGCTGGCGGATATCTCGGTACATCTTCGTACCGCCCGGATGAATGGAATACTGCAAACTGTGGGCCTCTGTCATGATCTCTTGTCTGATATCTCCACTGGGTACACAAAGATGCTTACCATGCCTAAGTGTACCATCTTCATGAATGCATAACTCTGGTCTTCGTCCTGCCTCACACTCTGCTTTGAGTCGCTGAAGCTTGGAATCTGCTGACTGCGCCATTCGGATCCTCTCGACTATAGTAGACTGAACTTGCATGCTGACCATCAATGCTACACTGGAAGGGAGAACAACTTTAATACCCATTTTCTGAAGATCTGCTAACAGCTCTGGTTACGCTGTTAGGAAATAAGCTCCGGCTCTCTTGCTCAATGCATCTGCAACGATGTTGGCCTTCCCGGGATGATACTGCAAGTTGACATCATAATCCACAAGAAGCTCCAGCCACCTTATCTGTCGCATGTTAAGATCCTTCTGGGTAAAAACATATTTCAGGCTCTTATAGTCGGTGAAAATCTCCACCCTATCTCCGTACAAGTAGTGCCTCCCCAACTTAAGTGCAAACACTACTGCTGCCAGCTCCAAGTCATGGGTTGGGTACTTCCTCTCATGATCACGAAGTTGTCGTGAAGCATAAGCTATTACCTTCTCATGTTGCATCAAAACACATCCTAAACCTCTGCCTAAAGCATCACAATATACTAAGAATCCTCCGGTTCCATCTGGAAGCGCAAGAATGGGAGCCGTCATCAAGCCTCGCTTCAACTTATCGAATGAATCCTGACATTCTGCTGTCCAAGCAAATTGTACCTCCTTGCGGGTCAATTGGGTCAATGGCGCTGAAATCTGAGCAAAATCTGAAACAAACCGCCGGTAGTAGCCGGCCAATCCAAGAAAACTGTGAACTTCTGTAACTGTGTTGGGCACTGGCCATGACTCAATGGCCACAATCTTCTGGGGATCCACTTCCACTCCTCCTCTGGTGATGATGTAACCCAAGTACGAAATACGATCGAGCCAGAACTCGTATTTACTGAACTTGGCATACAACTGGTGCTCTCTGAGAATCTGAAGAACCACGCGGAGATGCTGCTCATGCTCCGCCTCGCTCCTGCTATAGACCAGGATGTCATCCAAGAACACAATCACAAACTGATCCAAATAGGGCATAAAAATACGATTCATGAGATCCATGAATACAGCCGACGCATTGGTCGCTTCAAAGGGCATAACAAGGAACTCCCAATGCCCATACCTCGATCTAAAAGCTGTCTTCGGGATGTCCTGCTCTCTGACCCTGATCTGATGATATTCTGAGCGCAAGTCAATCTTCGAGAATACTGCTGCCCCTTTGAGTTGATCAAACAAGTCATCTATCCTCGGAAGAGGGTATCTGTTCTTGATTGTCACTAAGTTCAAGGTATGATAATCAACACATAACCTGGACGTACCATCCTTCTTTTTCACAAGAAGCATCGGGGCTCCCCAAGACGATCCACTAGCACGAATGAATCCTTTGGTTCGAAGTTCTTCAATCATCTTGTACAAGATCTCCAATTCTGAAGGCGTCATCCTGTAGACTCTCTCTGATACTGGGGCTATTTCGGGAATCAAGTCTATGGTGAACTCGATCTCCCGCTCTGGTGGCATACCTGGAAGCTCCTCTGGGAAGACATCTGGAAACTCTTCGACTATCCGGGGCAACTGTACTGCTGCTACTGCCATCCGCAACACCGAAAGAGAAGGCTCAACTGCGCCTCTGGAAAAGGAAAACTCTGGCTCGCCTGGAATGCTAAAAACAACCCTACCAACATGGCAGTCTATTCTAGCAAACTGGTTCCTCAACCAATCCATCCTTAAGATCACATCATAATCAGCCATCAGGAATTCTATCAATCTAGCGAGAAATTCCTTACCGCTAACTACGATCCGACACGAGGAAAACACTCTATCGACTCCCACAAGTCCGTTACCAGTAAGTATATTGAGCCTTACTGATAATGACTCGGGCTCGATTCCTATCTGTGTCGCGAATCGTACAGACAAAAAAGAATGTGATGCACCAGAATCAAATAAAGCTGAAGCTGGAAAGGAGTTGACAAGAATAGTACCTGCCACTACCTCTCCTGGTGCCAATCCTTCATCTGCGGTCATCACCATAGCCTGACCATGCCATCGGGGTGCTGGTCCCCTCTGCTGAAATCCTCGCTGCCTATTCTGACTCTGGGCCTGGGCTTGAACATGCTGCTGGGGGTTCTGCTGCTGGAATACCTGGGACTGTGCCCTGCTGTCACGACCCGTGCCCTAGAGTTAGGGCACGAGAACGTAACAACGCCCAGCCTACGCCGCAGTGTCGACGGTAGAACGCTGTCCTAGGTCTCAATACATCTAACAGTATAAGACTAAACAGTTTATACTCCCCGAATGGGGGTGACATAGCAGATACAGTCTCAATCACATCTAAGGTAGAGCATGATAAAGATAGATAAAACATAAAATCTAAAATAAATACAGGAGATAGAAGTCTAAGTGTCTAACATACATAAACCCAGAAATACATCTCAAAACTCAAATACAGAAATCCACAAAGTAAATACAGCTCCAGACAAAATGAAATAACTACCTAAACAACCTCTACTGTGTCTCCTCTAGGCTAGCAGACAATCCCCAAGCTATCTGTAAAATTTATCAACAGGTCCAGTCAGGACTGGAACGAGCATATTACATCTCAACAGTTTATAGCAGGTTAGAAAATATAATCATGCAGTAAAGTAAGATACAAGATCTGAAGAAATACAGTATGTAAATAGGGAGAGAGAACTGTAATAGAAATATCTACTATAAATAGAGAACTAACAGTGGCTAGTGAGTCAGAGTACGAGATAGCACATGTGAACAGGACAGATTTGCACAGGATATCGAGGTTGCACAGGAATCTACACTACAATGGAATTGTTCACACGACTACTAGCACTCCCCCGTATCCCCAATCAATACACAAGGATCTAAACAGGTTATGTTGTTGCACAGGATATCACATGGGGGCCCATATAGGGTGCACATGATAGTATACATGGGGCTCCGTGAACATGAGAGTACAAGATTCACAGGAGTGCACATGTAATGAAAGCACAGGAGTACACGATGAAAGTGAAACGCACATGACACAATGTACCCGATGCTCCCGAGGGGGATAACATCGCATGAGAAGATCTATATAGTACTAATCCGTGATAATGTCGTGACAGCATCAAGTATAGTAATCTAAAGCAGGAATATAATTCTAAGCAGGATATGAAATGATCAGAGAATGTACTCGCCTCAATAACCTGAACAGCTGATAAGTATAGGGGGTCCCACTGAAGCCACAGAGTCCTATTTAAACAGGTTACAAGGTGTTCAAGTTGTAATAAATGAATCTCTAAAATCAATCTATATTATTCTAGGTGCTTCTAAGTCAAAACAACTCTAGGTCGACTCCGGTCAATAATTTAGTCAAACTAGGTCAAGTGTTGACTTACAGTTGACTTTGGGTCAACTGGTCAACTCTGGTCAATCAGGGTCAATTCTAGTCTAATATAAAGTGTACTTCGTATTTGTACGTCAAAACTTACGACACGCAAATCGAGATAAGAAGATTATCGGTAAGGTTGATAATCTTATTATAGTGATCCACGTGTCCAACTTGTCAATTTCAGCAATGTGAGATCACTGGAATTGGCTGATCTCAGTTTCGTTGTACTAATCCTGAAATACGAACATTATATGAATTAATTATTAATTAATTATAAAAAGGTTAAACTCAGAGAAATTATCAACAAACATTGTCGGACGATGAAATAAACATCGCCAACGTGTCCAGAACGGTCAAATTAGCTAGGATAGCCTACCCAACGGTCCAATTTGGACACAAGGGCAAAAAGGTAATTTCGTGTCAAAACGGTGTCCGTATCGGAGCCGTTTTGCACCGAAAAACGTTCAAGAAAACAAGTCTACAAAATATAACAAATTATATGTCCACGAAACCAGAATGTCGATACGAACCCAACGGTATCTCCAGAATTGGTTTCCGTTGACCCGATCTCAATTTGGCCCGTTGACCAGAACTTGGAATTTCGGTTTGCACGGAAATGCGTGTCGGAGCCAAAGTTCTCAAAACTCAGCAAACTACCTGTCAACGAGTCCAGAATGACGATACGAACTCAACGGTATATCCAGAATTGGATTCCGATGAGCCGGCGTCAAAAAGTCCCGTTGACCCAGAAAGTGGGACCCGCCTTGCACCGAAAAACTTGTCCGGGCCCACGTTCTCCAAATCTAACAAATTTTATATGAAAACATGCCAGAACGATGCCACAAGTCTAATGGGGGTGTCAGAAATAAAATCTGGAGTCCCGTGTTCAAAAATGGAATTTTACAAGTTGGAATTTACGAATTCGGACGACCAACTTTGGCGTCGAATTCAACCAATCAAACAAGCTCACAATGAAACGAAACTGAAGGGGTAGTAAGAGGGTCATACCAGATTCACACCGGAACTAGTAGCACACCAAACGGAGCTGCGGTGGAGGTGATACAAGCTGACGAAGTTGGCCCCGCGAAACTGTCCAAATTTAATACAATTTAAATGGTCAACTTGGTGGCCGGTTTTGATGTATCAAACGATAAAATTAACGGACAAAAATTGACAGAGATGAAGGTGGATATACCGAGATTGCGACGGAGCGAAGAAATTGCCGATCCAACGGTCGGATCTCCGGGAAAATATGTGCGAAGTCGCTACGACGGGGCATCAAAACGAACTCGATCCCGCGCGCGTCACGACGGGACGTCGTTCAAAACGCACGAATCGCCTCGACGACGCATCCCCGAGGACGTTGGCTGCCATGGGAGGACGGCCTGGGTTGCGCCCGGAGGGGGCCAGCCACGGAGGGGGTCGGTCACGCCGGAGCAAGGGGCGACGGCGTGCCGTTCGCGCGCGGCTAAGTGCACCGCTGTGCACTGTGCTGTGGCGACGCTGCTGCACTGCTCGTGGCGGCGCGGCGGCCGACCACTGCGAGCAGCGAGGCGGCGACGGGCCCACGGCGAGGTGGTGCGGGGGCTGCGCGAAGCCTACGGCGAGGTGGGGGTGGTTGATGAAGTTGATGGTGGTGGCTCGGTGGTTTCAATGGAGGAGAAGGAGGAGGAAGGAGGAGCTGGAGACGCGGGCTCGGCCAGGGTGGCCGGAGGTGGTCCAGCCATGGGCGGCCAGGGGATGGTCGGGCATGGTGTGGAGGTGGAGGAGGTCGGCATGGTGATGAGGGTGGTGGTCGCGGGATGCTAGGTGGAGAGAAGGAAGGATAGAAGCATGGTGGTGGTGTCGTGAGGTTGAAGAGGAAGGGGGGAGGATGGACTGAGCTCTGTGTGTGGCGGAGGAGGTGAAGGCCGAGCTCGGCCATGGGGTGAGGTCGGGGAAGCTCTGTGAGAAGTTTGCTTGGTTTTTGTGTTGTTGATGAAGTTGTGTGAGTTGTTGTAGGAATAGTTGCATGAAAAAGTAAGAGATAGAATGAGAGATGAAGTTGTGCCATTAATGAGAGAGAGAGAAAGCAATTTTGGGAGTTAGGGTCGGCACATTAGGTTGGCTGTGAGAGTGTGGAGTGGAGGAAAATGGATGGTGATGATTTATTTAGGAATTCAAGGGCTAGGATTAAATAGGGAAAAGTTGGTCATTCCATGGATTAAAAATCAATGTAAAATTTCTATCAAATATAGAAAAATAGACAAAATGGGTACTTGATATTTTTGGGCAAGAAAATATGAAGGTATCATGATGGAGAAAATCATGGAGCTGGACTGGACTCGGTGGAGCCGGATTGGGTCAAAACTGGACATTGTGCGAAAATCAAATTAAAATTAGGAATCGATGATCATGTGCAAATAAGTAGCACATAGGGATTCCAATAAATGGGACACAAGTGGCGGACGGATAGTAGGCTCAAAGTGGGCCATGTCCATAGTTGGGCTGACAGGTTTTGGTCGACAGGGGACCCACAAATCAAGTTGGAAATGAATGTGACGCCGTAGAGTGAAATAAAATCGGGTCACATGTCGGGAAAGTTGTGCGAATCAAATGGAGCACAAAATGACGTGTCTAAGTGGGACACGAAGGTCATGGGTGACGAGCGTCTCGTGTAGATCATCAATGAGGAGTTGGTTTCAAGAAACTGACTGGTCTTGCGCTCCAAAATTAAAAGTCACGGTAACGTGTTAAAAATGATCAAGGAAAAGAGTGGGAAAATCAATTAATAATCAAACGGTCTAATTCGACCCGAAGTTCAGCGAAGCAAAAAGAGCACAAGGGAACAAGTTTGGGTGGGACACCATATACCGTCATGAAGGTAATCGTGTCCACTCCAAAACTCGTGAAGAAGATTTCCAGAGTTGAACATCCCTGATACTCCAAATATCAATGGCACGGGAAAGTACACTTAAGGAAAAATAACAAAATAAATTATTTATCAACCAATCAATCAGAAAATAAAATAAATGAAAAAAAATCAACCCGAAATTCAGGGTGCTAACATCCTACCCACCTTATAAATATTTCGTCCTCGAAATTAAAATATCCCTACTCCCTCTAGGTCAAACCCCCTCAATCAAAGTCCCAGAACTTAAACAAATCATACCATCAAATAAAAGAACGGCATACAGGGTCATGGCATACGGTGACAATGAAGTCTCATCTAGGTTTACTAGTCATGCTAACCAACGGTCATAGGGTATCAAACACACAAGCAATCCAGGGTGCTAAAATAAGAAAAAAAAAATTTTAGAAATGACAATCATCAAAACTATAAGGCAGTCTACCACCCCATGTAAAAACTGGTACCCATCAATAAAGAAAGGTAACTACCAATCACCTGAAAAAAGAAGTACTATACCAGGAAAATCAAAATCACAAGTTAAAGAATCGAAAGTCACTTGCATTGAAATCCAATCACAATATATATATATAGAGAGCGTTAGAGAGGAAAAACTAGCATTATGTAATATTATGTGGTTTGTGTGTGTATGGGTGTACGTGAACAGGTTCATATGGTTAGATAGTAGGCGTGTGTGTACGTGAATACATGAAGGTGTATATGAGGATTGTGTTTTAATTCAATGGCTATCAAGTTACACTAATCATGGCATATTGGTTAAACAACCTACAATACGCAACTTATTTACTCATAACATGCATGGCTAACCATATATATATAAAAAGGTAGAACTTAGTTATGTATTTATATATATTATAACATGTATGCCTAAGCTCTATATACATCTATCTAGATATACAATCATAACATAGAGGGGAAAGGTAAGGTTAAATGACAGTATATACTATGTTAGAGTGTGTGTCCTTGTACAGGGTTATAGCTTAGTATTGAAAGGTAAAACCAGGTTTAGTTCAGCATGTACATATAAAAAATATCTGAAGATAAGCTAACATTTAAACCAATGTAATATTAACATAATGCACTCTCAGATTTTAGGGTTTTGAAACATCACAACAAATCTCAACGCTCCCAATATCCTAACATGGTAGAGAAGAAACCCTAACATACTATCCATACATTTACCTACGCATACAGTTTAATATTACATGTTAAATCTGAATTTTAACTAAACATGGAAACCAATGTAAAAATGTTAACATGTAACTAGTTTTTAGGATATTAGAGAAATTTTAACATCAAACCCAACTCAATGTTTATCACAACTAACATGTAAAAATATGAAATCTAAATTTATATCCCTACTTCCCACAAGGTATATAGCTCAAATGTTCCATTTAAGAAAATAAAACAGCAATTTAAACTAAACATTTAGAAACTCAGCATTAAGGTTAATATGTACACAGTCTTAAATTTGACAAATTTAAACACAAATTTTCAACCAAAATTCTTTTGAATTGAAACCCTACGTATAACATACATGAGCAGTGATGTAAACCTAAATAATAACATGAAATTTATATTTAAATTACGAATTTAACATGGAAAAGCAGAGAACCAGAAATATTGGTTATGAAAATTTGGACATCAACAACCTATCAATATGTATCTAGATATGTGGAAAAATCAAGTGTAGCATGCATACGTGTTAGACAAAGTGTCTGTTATATAAATATACTCATATATTCTCATGTCCCAAAAAAAAAATTAATTCTACGTTAAGACTAACATTTAGATCTCTACCAAGATTGCAAGCATGTGATTGACGTAATCAAGACAGCTTTATTATTATCTAATACAAGAAAAAAATAGCAAGAAAGAATAATGATAAAATCTGTTTTGCTTATCTGTTTAAAGAAGGAACCATTTTGAAACCCAGCGCTAAATTATCGAATCCAAGATAAAATCTAGCAAAATTATCGATTCATTGTATTATGAAAACTCCTAGCAAGAAATTTCACAAGGTTTATAAAACCAACTAAACTTACTCCTGAGTTAAATAATAGGAAACTAGACAAAACAACAAATAATAATAAAAAAATTTGAATGACTGAGAAAAAGTAGAGAAAATATGTTCAAAAATATTTAAGGTGCAATCCGATAATCATATGCGTCTATCCAAAATCATGGTACTCTAAATCCTCGTCATACTAGTAAGCAAGGCTACGATAATCACAGAGCCCTTGACTTATGCACATACCTCTAGAATCATGGTATTTAACATTTTTGCGGTGCCGCTAGCTTGGCTGCGAAAACCTTAAATTCCTACACCCGAGAAATATATCCAGAGTCAGACTATATGTCCTCACCATGCTGGCTAATGTGACTATAGAAGACTAGATTCCATAACATAGATGACCTAGCCCATATAATTTCATCTTGCCAAAAATTAAATTAAATCAACAATGAATACTCAAAATCAAATCAATTTATCAACGAATCATCAAAATTCAAAAATAAACAAAATCCATCAAAACACAAAATCTGATGCAATAGCTATCATCAAGATTCAAAATTCAACAATCAACTATCAAAATCAATGAATATAAACTCAATTTCAACAATAATCCATTTAAAATCAAATTCAACAACAGAAATTAAAGATAAAACAATTTAAGGAAAAAGAGTTTTCAAATCGAAGTTAAATAAGACTCTCCAGGGTCGTCCCGGAAATCTCTCAAGGGTTCCTAACTGTGATTGAGTACCTTCAAAATATGTCCTATTCCTAGTGCAGGCTGTAGTGGTACTCTAGTTCGAATACCACTACACTTTAGTCTCGACCTGCATGAACCACCACTAAAAATGTGTCACGACCCGCGCCCTAGAGTTAGGGCACGAGAACGTAACAACGCCCAGCCTACGCCGCAGTGTCGGCGGTAGAACGCTGTCCTAGGTCTCAATGCATCTAACAGTATAAGACTAAAGAGTTTATACTCCCCGAATGGGGGTGACATAGCAGATACAGTCTCAATCACATCTAAGGTAGAGCATGATAAAGATAGATAAAACATGAAATCCAAAATAAATACAGGAGATAGAAGTCTAAGTGTCTAAGATACATAAACCCAGAAATACATCTCAAAACTCAAATACAGTAATCCACAAAGTAAATACAGCTCCAGACAAAATGAAATAACTACCTAAACAACCTCTACTGTGTCTCCTCTAGGCTAGCAGGCAATACCCAAGCTATCTGTAAAATTTATCAACAGGTCCAGTCAGGACTGGAACGAGCACATTATATCTCAACAGTTCATAGCAGGTTTGAAAATATAATCATGCAGTAAAGTAAGATACAAGATCTGAAGAAATACAGTATGTAAACAGGGAGAGAGAACTGTAATAGAAATATCTACTATAAATAGAGAACTAACAGTGGCTAGTGAGTCAGAGTACGAGATAGCACATGTGAACAGGACAGATTTGCACAGGATATCGAGGTTGCACAGGAATCTACACTACAATGGAATTGTTCACACGACTACTAGCACTCCCCCGTATCCCCAATCAATACACAAGGATCTAAACAGGTTATGTTATTGCACAGGATATCACATGGGGGCCCATATAGGGTGCACATGATAGTATACATGGGGCTCCGTGAACATGAGAGTACAAGATTCACAGGAGTGCACATGTAATAAAAGCACAGGAGTACACGATGAAAGTGAAACGCACATGACACAATGTACCCGATGCTCCCGAGGGGGATAACATCGCATGAGAAGATCCATATAGTACTAATCCGTGATAATGTCGTGACAGCATCAAGTATAGTAATCTAAGGCAGGAATATAATTCTAAGCAGGATATGAAATGATCAGAGAATGTACTCGCCTCGATAACCTGAACAGCTGATAAGTATAGGGGGGTCCCACTGAAGCCACAGAGTCCTATTTAAAGCAACACAGGTTACAAGGTGTTCAAGTTGCAACACAGGTTATAGTGATCCACGTGTCCAACTTGTCAATTTCAGCGATGTGAGATCACTGGAATTGGCTGATCTCAGTTTCGTTGTACTAATCCCGAAATACGAACATTATATGAATTAATTATTAATTAATTATAAAAAGGTTAAACTCAGAGAAATTATCAACAAACATTGTCGGACGATGAAATGAACATCGCCAACGTGTCCAGAACGGTCAAATTAGCTAGGATAGCCTACCAAACGGTCCAATTTGGACACAAGGGCAAAAAGGTAATTTCGGATCAAAATGGTGTCCGTGTCGGAACCGTTTTGCACCGAAAAACGTACAAGAAAACAAGTCTACAAAATATAACAAATTATATGTCCACGAAACCAGAATGTCGATACGAACCCAACGGTATCTCCAGAATTGGATTCCGTTGACCCGATCTCAATTTGGCCCGTTGACCAGAACTTGGAATTCCGGTTTGCACAGAAATGCGTGCCGGAGCCAAAGTTCTCAAAACTCAGCAAACTACCTGTCAACGAGTCCAGAATGACGATATGAACTCAACGGTATATCCAGAATTGGATTTCGATGAGCCGGCATCAAAAAGTCCCGTTGACCCAGAAAGTGGGACCCGCCTTGCACCGAAAAACGTGCCCGGGCCCACGTTCTCCAAATATAACAAATTTTATATGAAAACATGCCAGAACGATGCCACAAGTCTAATGGAGGTGTCAGAAATGAAATCTGGAGTCCCGTGTTCAAAAATGGAATTTTACAAGTTGGAATTTATGAATTCGGACGACCAACTTTGGCGTCGAATTCAACCAATCAAACAAGCTCACAATGAGATGAAACTGAAGGGGTAGTAAGAGGGTTATACCAGCTTCACACCGGAACTAGTAGCACGCCAAACGGAGCTGCGGTGGAGGAGATACAAGCTGACGAAGTTGGCCCCACGAAACTGTCCAAATTTAATACAATTTAAACGGTCAACTTGGTGGCCAGTTTTGATGTATCAAACGATAAAATTAACGGACGAAAATTGACAGGGATGAAGGTGGATATACCGAGATTGCGACGGAGGAAAGAAATCGCCGATCCAACGGTCGGATCTCCAGGAAAATGTGCGCGAAGTCGCTACGACGGGGCATCAAAACGAACTCGATCCCGTGCGCGTCACGACGGGACGTCGTTCAAAACGCACGAATCGCCTCGACGACGCGTCCCGGAGGACGTTGGCCACCATGGGAGGACGGCCTAGGGTGCGCCCGAAGGGGGCCACCCACGGAGGGGGTCGGCCACGCCGGTGCAAGGGCCGGCGGCGGCGACGACGTGTCGTTCGCGCGCGGCTAAGTGCACCGCTGTGCACTGTGCTGTGGCGACGCTGCTGTACTGCTCGTGGCGGCACGGCGGCCGACCACGGCGAGCAGTGAGGCGGCGACGGGCCCACGGTGAGGTGGTGCGGGGGCTGCGCGAAGCCTACGGCGAGGTGGGGGTGGTTGATGAAGTTGATGGTGGTGGCTTGGTGGTTTCAATGGAGGAGAAGGAGGAGGAAGGAGGAGCTGGAGGCGCGGGCTCGGCCAGGGTGGCCGGAGGTGGTCCGGCCATGGGCGGCCAGGGGATGGTCGGGCATGGCGTGGAGGAGGAGGAGGTCGACATGGTGATGAGGGTGGTGGTCGCGGGATGCTAGGTGGAGAGAAGGAATGATAGAAGGATGGTGGTGGTGTCGTGAGGTTGAAGAGGAAGGGGGAGGATGGACTGATCTCTGTGTGTGGAGGAGGATGTAAAGGTCGAGCTCGGCCATGGGGTGAGGTCGGGGAAGCTCTGTGAGAAGTTTGCATGGTTTTTGTGTTGTTGATGAAGTTGTGTGAGTTGTTGTGGGAATAGTTGCATGGAAAAGTAAGAGAGAGAAGGAGAGATAAAGTTGTGCCATTAATGAGAGAGAGAGAAAGCAATTTTGGGAGTTAGGGCCGGCACATTAGGTTGGCTGTGAGTGTGTGGAGTGGAGGAAAATGGATGGTGATGATTTATTTAGGAATTCAAGGGCTAGGATTAAATAGGGAAAAGTTGGTCATTCCATGGATTAAAAATCAATGTAAAATTTCTATCAAATATAGAAAAATAGGCAAAATAGGTACTTGATATTTTTGGGCAAGAAAATACGAGGGTGTCATGATGGAGAAAATCATGGAGCTGGACTGGACTCGGTGGAGCCGAATTGGGTCAAAACTGGACATTGTGCGAAAATCGAATTAAAATTAGGAATCGATGATCATGTGCAAATAAGTAGCACATGGGGATTCCAATAAATGGGACACAAGTAGCGGACGGATAGTAGGCTCAAAGTGGGCCATGTCCATAGTTGGGCTGACAGGTTTTGGTCGACAGGGGACCTACAAATCAAGTAGAAAATGAATGTGATGCCGTGGAGTGAAATAAAATCGGGTCACGTGTCGGAAAAGTTGTGCAAATCAAATGGAGCACAAAATGACGTGTCTGAGTGGGACACGAAGGTCATGGGTGACGAGCGTCTCGAGTAGATCATCAATGAGGAGTTGGTTTCAAGAAACTAACTGGTCTTGCGCTCCAAAATTAAAAGTCACGGTAACGTGTTAAAAATAATCAAGAAAAAGAGTGGGAAAATCAATTAATAATCAAACGGTCTAATTCGACCCGAAGTTCAGCGAAGCAAAAAGAGCACAAGGGAACAAGTTTGGGTGGGACACCATATACCGTCATGAAGGTAATCGTGACCACTCCAAAACTCGTGAAGAAGATTTCCAGAGCTGAACATCCCTGATACTCTAAATATCAATGGCACGGGAAAGTACACTTAAGGAAAAATAATAAAATAAATTATTTATCAACCAATCAATCAGAAAATAAAATAAATGAAAAAAATTAACCCGAAATTCAGGGTGCTAACACCTGCGGCACTCTGTCACTACATGGCCTGGCTTCCCACAATGAGAACATCCCACTGCGGAAGACTGCTTCTGCTTCTGCTGCTGAGGGTACGTCGGGGCTGAATGCTGAACCGACGTCACTGAGGCCGCCCGCCTCGGAGCTCCAATAGTCAAAGCCCTGGCTGCCGGGGCTGGAGCTGAAGACTAATTCATCTGGCCGTGGGATCTCTTCTGACCTCCGGTCATATCCACAATCCTCTGGGGGGTATACTCATGCCTCCTAGCTGCTCTCAAGACTGCATCAAAAGTCTGATGCTCAAACTGCTAACTGCTAACAAAATCTCCTGGTGAAGTCCCTGCTGGAATCGCTGGGCTCTATCATACTCGGTTGCCACCAAGGTGGGAGCAAACCGACTGAGTCTCGAAAAATTGGCCGCATATCCGTCGACCGTTCTGCCCATCTGCTTCAGATTGGTGAACCTCGTCTGTAGATCGTACCGAGCTACAGCATCAAAATACTTGGTCTGGAATCTCTCTCTGAACACCGCCCAAGCAATGGGTGCTGCTAATACAACAGCTTGAGCCGCCCACCAGCTACGGGCAAGATCTAACAACTGCAGGCGCACCACATCTACCTTCTCGTTCTCTGGGGTCCTGGCTGCTTCGAGAATCACCTCTGTGTCCTGAAGCCAAGCATCTGCAGCGATAGCATCTTCACTACCGTCGAAGAAGGGAGGGTTCAAGCGCTTGAAGTTGTTGGCCGCGCTATTACCCTGATGACCTCCTCTGGTCAGAGCATCCGTCACTGCCTGGTGCAAGGCATCTCCACGACGATCTTGGGAAGCTATCAAGGTCCTGACAAGACCTACCAAAGTGCCATTATCAGGCTCGGCATGCTGAACTGGCTGGACTGGTGGCTCTCCGTCAGAAGGTACGACTCTGGAGGCTACTCCGGAATGCTGGGCTTGATCTCCTGGTTGTTGTTGATCCGCGAGAAGTGCTCCGCCTTGCTGACCGGCGGGCCCAGGAATAATACCACTGAAGAAGATGACATGGGGAACAATAAGGAAGGACCAAGACAGATCAACGATACAAGCATATGATCAGGACAAGAATCCAAGGATTCAGAAGATACGAGCAGAGAACAAGGGCGAATACTGATTGAGACATCTATTCGGTAAACCCTCACATATTCTGATTTACAAGACCTGCATAGGCCACCACTTAAACCATGTCACGCCCCAGAACCAGAATACTGGAGAGCAGGGGCAGACATAGCTAGTATATGAAATGGGTTCCATCTCGCTATACGGTCACGGCTGTCTAAATACATGAGGGTTTACTACAAGCCAACAGTCTCTTAAGGTCATGAACAAGCCTAGTGTCTCAATCACAAGCAAGTAAGTAAAGTCACTAGAAGTATGATCATTAAATATACAATAATAAGGCGTCCCAAATATTACATATTCAGCTGATCATGAAGCTAGTCGTTACAAAATATTAGGACTAGCAAGAGTTTAGTCATACATGATCAACCCTAGGATCTGTCAATCATGTTACAGCCCGTAGGCAGACAGTAAGTAAGTACAATCATGCTAAACAGGTGCTCGTCGGCTAAACGCCTCAAGAGAATATTTTTACAATAGAGTGGGAGAGCCAAAAATAACCCACTCGTTGTCCTGGTTACGCCTGGTGTTCACCATCGGGCTGGAAAAGCGGTAGATCCTCTGGAGCTGCTCCGAAATCTGGCCATACAAAACCAGCTGGGTCAGATCCCAGAAAGAGCAAGTGCCACAAAGGACGCTTCACTTAGGAACTAAAACCAGCAATCAGCACAAGAGTATAAATAAAAGTAACAACTGGAAATAAAGAAAATACATCAGGATGATATACGACGAGATAACCATGGAACTATTCAGATAACCAGGTTACAACCCATAAACCAAACAAGGACCGGGGTTGTAACCCTTCGTCTGAACAGAACTTGGGATTCTCACCATTTATCGGTAAAATAAATACAGGCATTCAGGTCATGCAGTAATCTGGAACAGAATCAGGTCAAGACTAGACTGGTTAGACTCCATCCAATCATTTCACGGCTATAAGCTTGATACTTTAACTAACTAGGGTTATCACAGGCCTAGTTACTAGCAAGATGCAGTGAGATTATTCCACAGCCACAAGCCCTGCAGACCATCCAGGTTACCCGGGTTGAAAGATTTAGAGTTGAATTCAGGTGGGTACATCGTCCAGGAAACGAATGTACCCTTAGGTAGCTTGAAGGGTGCAACACATGACAGTGTACTGGAAATGTGCCCTACTCGACGGCAGGCTACAGATCCCAAGGCGTGCCCAGGTAACGGGATTGCCTGTAACGGGGAGATCTCTTTATGACTAGTGTATTAATCTAGTTATTAGCCTTAGTTCATTTCAATAGGTACTCCTGACTGTGGTACTCAGGAGTCCCCTCCTAGACATGATGCAAGACAGAACTGAATTATTGTACAAGCACAATCGCCCACGGTGTCCAGGTTAATTATACAGGTCATGTCATGTCAGGTAGCCGTCATAACTGCTTATCAAGATATATCATGTCAGATTATCATGTGAGTGTACTTGTCAGGAGTGCGCCACGACGGGCCACTATCATGTCATGTCATATTTACTTGCACACCATGCCATGTACAATTGCCATTTCAATCATGTTAATCAAATCATAATTTATCAAGTTCAGGACAAAAGACGTAAGGATATAAAATGGGCATAAAATATACCATAGGGGTTCCAAGGCATGGGCAAAATAATAATAAAATAACAGTACACAGGACTATAGGAGAATCATGCGGCTGAAATGAATTGGGTCCATGCGGCGAAGAGAAAGGCAAGCTCATGCGGCAGGAGGGGAACAGTCCATGCGGCTACGGAAAGAGGGAAGCGCATGCGGCTGAGGCAACAATCCATGCGGCTATGGAAAGAGGGAAGCGCATGCGGCTGAGGCAACAATCCATGCGGCAGGGACAGGAGCGGAGCCATGCGCTTATGCGGTTAGCGGGGTCATGCGCCTATGCGGCTACAAGTGGACCAAGTTCATGCGGCTAGGAAAGAAGTTATCATGCGGCTGGATCCAGTAAAGTCCCATGCGGCCAGCGGGGAGAGAGGGCGCATGAGACTAAGTCAGGGCATTCATGCGGCTGGAAGAAGCGGGGTCCTCATGCGGCCAGGTAGGGTGCATGCGGCTAAACGGGTAACGTCTCATGCGGTTCAAGAAGTGCAGAGTATATACGGCTGGGGATTGAGCGAGTTATGCGGCTAGATGAGTTCGGCCCTCATGCGGCTCAAGTACTTCCAGCCATGCGGCTGAAGAGAACACTTGCCGTATAAAATATTCATGCGATCAAGTTAAGCACAGTTCATCTTCTCTAAAATCCCGAGAAGAAGAACACCGTGAGAGCCAAGTTCTCAAGCTCCATAACTTCATCATCCGGAGCCAAAATTCGAACTTCCATAGGTTAAAACGGGTCAGAATGAAATGCTCTAAACATAGAACCATCAAAACACAGAAATAACAAGATTAAGTAGATCAAAATCCAAAAATTTCTAAAAATAAGTAAACTTAGATCTACAAGAATCTAGCCATGGAAAGTGGAAATGCCAAGTATTAAGGTAAGTTAAAATGCTGTAAGGAAGAGAATGAAGTAATAAAATTGGAGATCCTCCATGAAGCAAGTTGCACTTGCCTAGGCCTCTCTCTCTCTCTCTCTCTCTCTGGTAGGTGAAGTAGTAAATGGAAGAAGAAGAAGAGGTTAATGAAGAGAGAGAAAGAAGAATGGATTAATAAATGGTAGTGGTGGTGGTAGGTAGGGGGTTCACCCTTGGTTCATGATGAACCAATAGCAATCCCAAACCGAACCAAGCCAACCCGAACCAAGAATAACCCAAGCCAGGATGGAAACTAAGCAAAGAAAATCATACAATGCGAGATAAAATACGTACATGTATTCCAAAATACGTAATACGAACCACAGGCATTACACCATGGCCAGAAGAAGGGCCAGTCTGGCCCCAAAGACCAGCTTTACGGCAGGGAGGATAAAGTGGCGGTTGATCCTCTCAAAAGAACCTGCCCCTCCTAAGACCACGCAGTTTCGTAGCCACACCATCAGGAATCCTGCAAGGAGCGCCTTCTCTGACAGTCGCTGAGTACCATATTAAAAATAACTAAAGGAGTCAGTTTGACTCCCAAATGTGTCGCCCATGGACCTCGATCTCTTGGCAGTCGATGCCAGGTTTTGTACCTCCTCCTGGGTTCAAGGATCTCGTGAAGAGACCTGGCCTGAGGCGCCTAGTGTGAAAAGGTATGAGACCCAGGACGTGGTGTGAGGAATGCTCCCTTCCGAGCTATTATCCTTCTTGATGGCCGTCTGGTGACAGGTACTGTGGTGACATAACAATTCCCGATATACGGCAACAAATCCCGGGAACTGCCGATCCAAATCCTCGAGCTCTTCGCTCGTAGGGGTGTACACTTCAAAGACTTCTCCCCCCAAGGGCAGCTTGGAAATGACGTACATCTCGTGGAGAGCGAGTCCCAGCTCCCTTCCAGGCGTGAAGAAGGTTCCCGTCCGCCGGTTGTACATCTCCAGGAGAGCCATGAACAACGACTTATTTATGGGTAGACCATGACAGGTGCCCCGAATGGCGTGATAGAGACCGATCTCATGCAGGGGAGTCTCATACCTTCGTATAATCTATATGGTCAAGTTATCCCACGCAGGGATAGGGTTTATCTAGTTCAGCAATGCCAACCGGCCGACGGGATAGGACCCTTTCCGAGCAAGCTGATTCAAGAAGGTGTCAGCTTGAGAGAACGTAAAATTGGGACCCGATGCATTTATGAAGGTACCCGGAGCCAGTCCCATCACGTACCGACTGACCGGTTCCCTTTCCGCATACGCTGACCCCAAATTCCTGTTGTAATGGATGTTTTCCACAATCATCCCCGACCTGCTTGGAGTCAAGGAGTCCACCATCTTTCTGTCCAGCGAAAACATGTTGAACCATGATAGAGGAAAATGACGCTCTATCGGAGGGATATGGATCTCCACCCCGTCAAGAGTAAAGTCCCAACTCTCGAATATATCCAGCAATCGTGGGTCCTTTACAGACAAAGCATCCCCAAAGAGAAACGTCGGCTTCAGGTATTTCTCCTTCAATTGCCCCGAGTTCATCAAGGCACAGAAAAAGTAGAAGGGCCGGTTCTTGATAGCATTCAGCATCTTCAAAGGCTCGTCTGTGGGAAGCTAGTTCGTCATATATTGGACTAAGTGATCGAATCGCACACCCACAGCAGACTGCGTCGAACCCACCAGGGGTTCTTTTACTGGATTGACTGGCAGATTCACGGGAGAAAGACAAAAAGAAACCAGATTAAAAGATGGCTAAACAAAACCAACTAGTGTTTTTAGGCTTATGCGGCCCAGTCCACATGAGCTTATGCGGCTCTGTTTAGCGCGAGCTTATGCGGTTCTGTTTAAAAGAGCTCAAGCAGCTCTGTTTAAACATGAGCTTATGCGGCACTAATTAGCGTAAGCTTATGCGGTTCTGTTTAGCATGAGCTTATGCGGTTCTACTTAGCGGAGCATTATGCAGCCCAATTCAGAGGAGCTTATGCGGCTCGGTTTAGCACAGCCTCATGCGGCCCAGTTCAGATGAGTTTATGCGGTTCTGCTTAGCAGGGCATTATGCGGCCCAGTCCAGATGAGCTTATGCGGCCTTGTTTGAGGGGGGCTTCATGCGGTTCGATTCAGAGGAACTTATGCGGCTCTGTTCGACGGGTCATTATGCGGTTCAGTTTGCGAAGTATTTATACGGCCAGTAGACAACTCCCATGCGGCTCGGACATGGGGTATACCCTCCATACGGCTCGGACATGGGACATACATGCGGCACATACAATTTGAACAGTTCGATGAAGACGAATGACGCATTAAAGGCTTGTGCATAAAACATGCAACAGAGCCAACTTTGTTAGGGTTTTTGAAGCATACGATCCTCCCAAAATCCTTACCAGCGATGGTGGGGTGAACGTCGGAATGAACTTCAGGTGCCGCAATCGACGTAGAAGCCACTTCCTTACCCTTTATCACAGCCTTGGAAGTCTTGGGGGCCATCGTTGATCGAAGAAGAAGAAGAAAAAGAAGAAGACGGCAGCCTAGGGCAAGAGAGGTTCAAATAAAAAAAGAAAGTAAAGAGTTTCTATAAGAAAGTTACTTTTATTTATAGGCGGACAGGGGCTCATAAACCAACGGACGCTTCGATTCGCGGGCCACCTGAAGAACAAAATCGACGCTTCGGTCATCGAAGAAAATCTGACCCTTGGGATCCTGCCCCCAAAAGACGGCCTCAAATCAAAACGAATCAAAGAGCAATTAATGACGCCTACGTGGCAGAAAAGTCAGTATGCGGCCAGAGCGGTCCATGCAGCCAGATCGGTCTATGCGGCTAGACAGTCCATGCGGCCAGGCAGTCCATGCCGTCAGGAAGGCCATGCGGCTAGGAAGTCCATGCGGCCAGAATATCTTATGCGGCCAGGAAAGCTTATGTGGATATAGCCATGCTTCGCATTCAAAGTATTTTAATTTTTCAAATTGAAAACATTGAAGGGGATCTTGTAGAGGCATGGAAATGAACAGGAAATCCTATGCGGCTCAAGACTAGGATAGTTTCATGCGGCTCAAAAGTTCATTAGAGTTTCATGCGGCTCAGAAGTTCCTAGCGAGCCACGTGGCCTTATGCGGTTCAAAAACTCCTTCACAAACCGACCGTAATTAATTTATACAGCTGGCTCATTTAATGTCCTAATACAAAGTGACAGCTCTGACACGAAGGTTTGACAGCCCTGACATAAAAGTAAAATAATAACCCTGACATAGTGGCAGAATCCTAGGAAAGATAAGAAAATCTTCACAGCTGGCAAAGTCGACCAATCCTAAAAAGCTCCCTATGCGGCCGCCACCCCCATGCGGCTGCTACTCTTATGCGGCTCGGATCATGGGGTCACCCCCATACGGCTGCTACTCTTATGCGGCTCGGATCATGGGGCCATCCCCATACGGCTGCTATCATGGGGCCATCCCCATGCGGCTGCTACCCCTATGCGGCTCAGATCATAGGGCCACCCTCATGCGGCTCGGATCATATGGCCACCCCTATGCGGTTCAGATCATAGGGCTACCCTCAAGCGGCTCAGATTAAAGTATTGCCATACGGTTCAGATAAGGCCACCCTTATGCGGTTCTGACACGAGGCCACACTCATACGGCCCAATCATGACAGTCCTCCATGCGGCTCACAGCAGTTGGGACACGTGGCCGGAGCTGATCGAATCTCAATAATTCATATTTTTTGCAGTCAATGAGGGACACGTGGAGGAAGCTGATCGAATCTCAATAATTCATATTTATTGCAGCCAATGAAGGACACGTAGTAGGAGTCGATCAAATCTTAATAACTCAGATTGGTTGCAATCAACATAACCGTCCAGATTTGGTCAAATCCCAAACAAATCAGATTTACTGCAATCATCATAATTACCTGGATCAATCCCCAACAAATGATGCAGATTTGTTACAATCAACATAAAAGCAAGATCAGGGCAAATCTTAACAAATCCTTGACCGTCCTTTATTTAAAGTGCAATCATTGCAAACCCTAATCATCACACCCCACTTCTATAAATAGCAAGGTGCCATTCCCTTGCAAAAAGGAGCTATACGCACAGAGTCAGACACAGAGCTATCTACAAGAGCATTTCTTCCCCGGAGTCGAAGCGGCGTCCGATCGTCCAAGGAGTAAGGCAGAGCTGACGTCGCTTTCCCGAGCCTCTACCGTCACCCCCCCAGAAAAAAATAAACAATTGTACTTAGATTGCTGTACCTAGGTTTTCGTTCCTAGGCTTTTTTTGTACAAGCAAGTTTATGTTATGAAGTAAAAGTCCAGTCCTCCCATAAAACTGTTATGTTCTTTTATAATCAATGGCAAACAGTATATTGATGCAAGTGTTCTTCAATAATCGGTTAGAAAGGTCAGGCGTGGACTTGTATCAATGAATGATAAGTCGGATAAAAATTTATAAGTCGGTCGAATGACTGAGAATAGCAAAATGATTATGCTTTGAGGTAATAGTCTGATCGGATGATAGGAAACTTAGAAGTTATAATTGGGTAGCACGACTTGTGAGCTCGATGAAAATATTGGTTATATTAAGACAATAGTTGGTTAAGTTGAGATAAAACTCAGTTGAATACGACTGAAATGCTTGAAACAAAAAAAAGTATGATCATATAACCCGAAGGTTCAATGTTGGATAATCGGTAAGTGTAGCGGGATACGGCGATTAGGGAAACGATGTGATGCGTATAGAAAAGTTTGTTGTAAAATTGGATCTATGCGATGCGAGTTAAGTTGATGTTGATACAAATTCAAAGTTGACACTTGTGCTATCAAAATTGATATGCAAAAAAACATAAACACAATGTGAGAATACAAAATGGAGCGGGCCTACAATATCAAAAATTTGTAAAATACAATACGAGAATATCAAACTGGTTGATCGTAAACATTATGATTGATTAGGGCGAGAATATAAATTTATCGACGATTGTTTCGATGTGTATAGCATCTCAGATGTTGACCTTGAGTAAGATAGACTCAAACTCAATACGAGTAGATGTTTCGTGAATTGCAAAATCATCAATGGTAGTGCATAAATTAATCGGAAAATAGTTGTGCCTCTGTTCTGTAGGTAAAAATGGTTATGTTTAGATGTGAATAGAGTCCCATAGAATTTGTCAGAACATAATTTGGCTCTAAAATAATATATAACAGGGTTTGTAGTAATTATCCTTAATGATCTACAATTATTGAGCCTAGTTTTGGTACAACTGACCTTAGAAGACTTGACGCCAAATCAAAGTAAATAATGGAGACCCATAAGATGACCCAAATGATGTTTCACATGAAATTGCATCGAGAACGAATATGATATGGTACATATTGATGATAAGTCTAGGCGATCGAATAATTATTTCAAAAATGGATGGAACAACTTTAGTTGAAAATAATATAGTCGGATTTTAAGGATTGGCCGAATGAATGCTTGAATGATTATGTTGTTCGACGATCCAAATTGAAATTCACAGACGAACAATGTTATACAAATAGGCGATTGTGAGAATCGTTCTATGCACGAGAGCGAACGATAATAGAGTGACTTACAAGTTGTGTCGTGGATTTGGATTCACCTAGTAATTGATCTTGTATAAATGGAACTTATATTCGATAAGGTAAGACGGACAAGTTAGAAATTTGGCTAGAAATTTCCTACTCGATAGGAATCGAACATAAGACGCATCATAGAGACCTTTGTGTCAAAGTGATTATTGCCTTTGAGTACTATTGACTCGAGCTAAACTTTTATATCATAAAGACCGTTGCCATTGAGCTTCGTTAATTTGAGTTGCGTCGGAAGAATTTAAGCATAATGTCTGGTTTAGTTGCCTAGTGGGGGTAGTCCCGGATGTTGATGCATTTGCAAATCAACAAAGGGAAATCGTATCGAAATGTGTTAGAAGGTGAAGCTTCAGAAATAATTACGCAGCGACTTCGAACACAAAGGCGTTGCGGAGACCCTTTGCGATTGGATGCACAATAGTTTAGTGCAACGCATAGGTTTAGATGCACAATGGTCGACTTCGAACAAAAACTATCACTCAAAGGTGTTTCTCTCAATCGTAGTGCACAATAGTTTAGATGTACAAAGGCATTGTGGGCCACAACTTTCGTTTGATGATCATGTATGTATCGAATATGCATATACGATAGAATTATGAGAAGGAACACTAGAGATCAAGTCCGATCGAGAGTATGAGATGGTAAGTATTTGAGGATTGAAATACATATATTTCTAGAACACCTAAAATATGTGTATAATCCAAACAAAGTTGTATGCTGAATTCAAGTCGAGCTGCAGGAAAAGATTATGGTATGTTAGTGAAAGCTTGCACAAATATTTGAAACAAAATAATAATAATGGGATGAGATCATAAAACGATCGAGAGAAACACTTGGATTGAGTGATAGTTTTGGTTCGAGGACGAACCTTATTTTGTGTGGTATATTATGTAATATTCTGCTCCGTACGGTGCATTACGATTAGTCATTGACTCATAGAGATACGTTCACCCGAGGAATGCATTGAGTCGGATCAATGCAAGTGCTAAGTTGACCCAAAAAAAGTGCCGAGTCGACTCAAAGATCAAGTGAATCGAATCGATACAAAGCATAAGTTCAATTCGGACAATTATTGATTTTAGTTGATTTTATGTGCAGGCTAAGCTTTTAGCTAAATTATAAGAGGTCGATCTTATGCCTTATTTGTAACAGAGTTCACCAAAACCAAAGCATCGAATCGCAATGGACTAAGGCATAGGAATGGTAAGCCAAATCAGTCGAATAGTTTAATGGAGCACGAAGTGCTCAAATAGCCAAGTCAAAAGAGTTGGTCATGTAACTAAATTAAGAATCGAGCCGCATTGCTCGACAAAATAATAAGGCAAATCAGCATAAGGTGGGAGGACTTTGACCCTTCTTTCTTACTCCGTCATGCTTAATAAAATGTACCATTATATGCTAAGTTATAGAGTCTACATGCATTGTTCGATTGATAGAAATCGTAGTGCATGTCGAACACTAAGATAAAATAATTGAATTAAAATGTGCATTAAATGTACTAGTCGCCATAGAACATCAAAATACTACAACGGTGAGTGCCTCATTGCACGAGCCATATGAATATGGATAACTACATAGACGAGTGCCTTAGTGCATAAACCATAGAATATTGAACAGTCTATCGAGGCATACCACAGTGAATGAGTCAAAGGGAATGAACATAAATCTAGAAATTGAAAGATTGTGTTGAGACATGCATCAATGTACGAGTAGGAGAACATTAAACCCTAAGGCATAGAACATGGAAATATGATATCGAGACATGCATCGGATGTATGAGTCAAAGAATAGAGAATAACTATATCAAAGCATGCGTATGTGTACGAGACTTATAAAATATAGCTTCGTTGCGAAGATGATAGTTGTGGTACGAATATGATGGAACTACTAAATATGACATGGTATTTCAAAATATTCGGGGCCTTCGGGTCATTAGTTTGATGAACATTTAGTTGGGGCATGGTGCCGCAAAACAGTGAAACGAATTATAGAAAATAGAGATGAAAGAATAGTTGGTAAAGTGAGATGATGCGAAGTTCAAGTTTCGAACTCAGACAATGGTTGGTCATATAAGTTAGGGTAAAATGGACTTGTATAGAGTTCATGCACGAGTTTTGTTATCCCTCGAATGAGGTATGCCGGGGTGCCGAGACCGTTCGGTCTACAAAGGAATTAAGATAGGTATTATGTGGGATATTTCATTCTTGTGACCTACGATTGCAAATGGAGCACACAAATACCGATAAGGTTCTGGGACCTTCAGAAAGTGGATTTACAACCTATGCTAAAGTTATCGTCGTTATACCATTGAGAAAATAGTCCATTCTAGCAAAATGAATGCCAGTGACCTTCATATAGATAGGGGCCGATGGCTGAATGATGCAGGTACATAGATCTTGTACAAAAATTACTTATAACGTGACATAGAAAGTTGGTAGGCGTATTCACCTTGTATCGGTACAAGGATGAGTGCGTCGATGTTGGTAAGAAGTCACCACGAAATAATACGAGATTGATATATATTGCCTACTTGCTTAAACGAATCAATAATATATGCATATTGCCATGAAATACATGCTTTACTGCTTTCGAATATGACATGAAACCGATCCAAAGGCAAAGATAGAAAGATCACTAAATTAAGCTACATGATGCAATATTACTTAATATCGGTTTAGTCGAGTGGATCTTAACAATATGCAAAATGTTTAGTACTGATCCCCCACTAGATTGTTTGCAGGATGCAGTAAATAATTTGCTCGTGGTGGAGCTTTGCTTGGATAGCTGAGTCATGAAATGACATAGATTTTTGAGGCTTACTACCGTATTGACGCTCGAACTTGCAACATAATGATTAGTACTGATCCTGCAAGACTATCATTCAGGTGATGGGTCATTATCGCGAAAGGAACAAAAACCTTACTTATACGATGATTATTCCAATCATCTTTCTGAATTTCGAGATTGATCTATCCACTTGTGCTCGTGACTCTGAGCCCAAGTATCTTCAGCTCTCTCGTCGTAACACAACTGTTCCTTCTACTCCTCCTACTGCACCACCTCCACCTGCACAGGACTACCCTATGTCCTATGAGGGTATTAACTAGCATCTTTATGAACTGTGAGCATTTATTACTAACACATAGAGGGAACGCAAGTTTTAAGATGCTAGTTGGTTTCAGGCTCTCGCAAATTCCTTTGCGGATCTGCAATTTGCTTAGACGGGTCATTCTGCCAGTTTTCTCTCCCAATATCCAGCTGTATCTGGCTACCGATATGAGGATAAGGTAGTTCGTTACTTCTTCGAGCCTGGTAACGCTTATGATTGGTACCGTGGTTCTGGTGCTACTCTACACCCTTCTCATGGTGCTGGCACTTCTGGAGCTGGTCTATATAGATATGGTGGCATTACTGGCACTGTTAATGATGATTCTGAGGATTTCTGATCTAGACGTTATGTACTTTGTCTAGATGTTATCTAGCTAGACTTTATTTTGTCTATATATGCTTAGAAATACTCCAATATTCCAAGATAATACTTTATCTTTCCTTATTTTAGCACTGAGCCTTTTATTGCTGAGTTGATGTATTTGGAACATTTAGTTATTATTATCTTATTAGTATGCATTCCAGTGTGTATCGTACTCTCTCTATTATTCTCTGTATACATTTTCCTATTCTATGCGTAGCATTACCTATCTTAGTATATGCTTCTTACATAGAACTGCCTACGAAATACATATTATTTTGTCTATATTTTTTTGTATTTCTTCAACTTTTGTTTCTTATGCATGAATTGCGGAGGAGCTTCTCTCTTTGCAATTATTTTGCTAAGTGACAATGTGGGAAAAATAAGATCTAACATCTATTACATGATACAAGAATTTTTTTTAGATACAGTACCATACTAGCTGAACAAGTATATTATAATTTTGATTCTTTTCAAATTAAAAGATCGAGATGTTATATCAGTCAAGGTTTGTCAATTATTAAAATAGAGGAAATTTTTGGCCCATTGGTCATGGTCAAATCTGATTTTAATAATTGATCTAACCATGTCGTGATATAAGGGATACTTGGACAATTACTAAAGATCTGCTACTGCTATCGTTCAAGACTGAAGCCGTTTTGCCACTTGAGTCTATATTTCATGTTTAATATAATTTTTATATTTTATTAAATTTAGGAATACGATGTACACTGAGTCGTACTGGCAAATTGGCTATCTTAATTTTTTTTAAAATATCTTTTGTTTTAAAAACAACCCATTTTATAAAAAGCTCCTAAACTGCTTAAACTTTTCAAAAGGACAAAAATCTGATTTGCAAAAATTTGATTTGCAAAAATCGCAAAAATTAAACTCTGGACCCCAGGAGATTTCGGCCCGAGTTTGGCTCAAATTCTGACCGAGTTCGGTTAGTGCCTATTAGATTTTTAACTTGGTCATCCCGTGCTTACGGATGCAATGGCTATTTTTTGAGATTATCTGAAAGAATTCTGCCCGAATTCTGCCTTTGGAAAAACTATAAATAAAGAAGAATTTCCCTCATTTCAATATTTCAACACACCTCTCTCTTCTCTTCTCTCTAAGCTTAATACGTTCTTCCAAAGTGTTATAGGCTCTTTCATTTTCAAATTCCAAGCTAGTTATAATCCTCTAGTCGATTTGCCAGTAAGGTACGGTCTAGAAGTTTCAGAGTGATTATAAACAGAGGCTTGATTGAAGAAAGACACTTCACAATTGAAGTTGGTCGAGTACTTCGAATCAAAGCTTACGTTATAGAAGTTGTAAGAACTTCAGAGGAAAACTTACAGCATTTTTTCATAGTGGATTCAATTGGAAGCTAAAGTTCTTCCGACTGGAATAGTCCTCACAAGAGGGAAACCAGTATACATCCTTGTGTTTACGTTTGCTCTCTTCTCTCTGATTTTTATTTATATACTTGTGATATATATTCTGTAATCATACTGCTAATAATTTTTTATTAGCTAAATTTCTACTGCCTACTCTATTCACCCCCTCTAGAGTATAGCACTTTACATTTCGTTCCTATAATTGGTATATGAGCGGGTTATACAGGTAAAACGAGGTAACATGGTTATTAAATTCTTATTTATACTGCTATATAGATCACTATATGACACATGACAACTATAAAATTCACAAGTGATGGCCAGGCTACAAATAGACCTCCACTGTTTAACGGTACAAATTACACATACTAGAAAACACGCATGAGTTTCTTTTTGAAATTTTTAGATTTTGACTTATGGTCTATTGTGATTGATGGCTATAAAAAGTATGTACGTATGTTGATGGAGAGATGGTTGAGAAACCCCAATGACAAGTATACTGAAGCTGAAAAGAAATAGGCCAATCTTGACACACGTGCTATTAACACTTTGTGCCTTAGATAAGAATAAATTTAATAGGGTGTCTACATGCACAACATCAAATGAAGTGTGAAAACTTCTCGAAGTTACTCACGAAGGTACGACATAAGTCAAGGAGTCAAAGATCAGTAGACTTACTCAGGAGTATATGGCGTTCAAGATTAAGCCAAACGAATCCATCACTCAGATGTTTATAAGATTTCTAGATATTGTAAATCCTCTGTCTTCATTAGGCAAGGAATACAATAACCATGAGAAGATTCATAAACTTCTATGAGCTCTCACGAAGAACTGGATTCCATAGGATACAACAATTATTAAAGGAAACAACCTCACTACTATGTCTCTTGAAACACTCATGGGTAAGCTACTCACTCACGAGCTGGAACTTCAAGACTTTGAAGAAGTTACACCAGACGAGAAGTCGATCGCCCTCAAAGCCCAACACAAAAGATCTATCGTAGATGATTCCAACGACAGTGACTCTGACTCTGAAGATCAAGCTATCCTAGTAAGAAAGTTCAAAAAGTTCATGAGATTCAATAGAAGAACAAAAGAGCACAACAGCAGCAACAGCAGCAACAAAGAAGATCCAATCTGCTACGGTTGTAAAAAGAAAGGACACATCAAGAAGAACTTTCAACAGCATCATCATAAACCAAAAAAAGTAGCAAGTATGACAAGGGTTACCTGAAGAAATCGACATCCAGAAGGTATGCCAACACAAGCATATGACATGAAAGCGAAGCTAACGACTCAGAAGATGAACAATCAGACGATGCTGCAAATGTATGCTTAATGGTATTTGATCAGGTAAACACTAACCCCTGTTTGATACATATGATGATTTTACCTTTAAACATTTATGTGAAGCCTTTAGTGACCTCTTAGGCAATTACAGAAAACTCTGTAGCAAATACAAAACTCTAAGAAGGTACTCAAAGAGTACAAAGGTGAAATAGGAAGACATACGACCTACTAGCTGAGGTTTAAAGTAATAATAATTCTAGTAAGGTAGGTAAGCTTTCTTCTGTGAAGTTACAGTTATACGAGACCACAAGACTATCCGAAGAGAAAGACAAGACCATTACCAAATTGAGAAAGACCTACTTAAAAAGAAGAAGAGTCTTCAGCATGCAATAGTCAGAAATGATGCACTCACTACTGACTATAATACACTATATAACACTTCCAAAAAGTTTGAAATTAGGTTAGGAAAATAGCTTGATGTTGCTGCTTCCTACCCTAACATGTTTCACTTATCGAAACACCAGTACACTATCAAACCCAACACTGTCAGACCAACCCAACCAAACCTTTCCCCAAGAAGACTAATAGGCATGCATTTTATTATAAATATCCAACTAGAAAACCAAGACCTACCAATCATGTACAACACACTGCATCTAACACTCAACATGCTAGATGTCATTATTGTGGCACCATTGGTCATATCTCTCCTTTATGTAGAGTAAGAAAGCTAGTTGAGTTGAAGATATGTGTATGGATACCGAAGACTAACATTTCTAGACCCTACAAGAAATGTGTACCAAAAGTTTAATCTACAAATTCTTTTGTAGGCGGGACACCCTACGCATGCTAGAAGTAAGTGGATCCTCGACATCGGTTGCTCACGGTACATGACAGGTGATGCTTCATTATTCGCAACACTGTCGAAGAAGAAAGAAGGATACGTCTCCTTCGGTGATAATCTTAAAGGGTATATAGTAGGTATCGACAATATTGGTAAGGCTCCCTATCCTGTGATTAAAGAGGTATTCCTAGTAACTGAGTTAAAATATAATCTACTCAGCATAAGACATTTAGCTGACCATGCTTATGGTATTAACTTTGTCAAAGACAAATGTACTATAGTTGATAGCTCAGCTGGCAGTACTATCTTTGAGGGTATTAGGGAAGACAATATATATATTTTTTATCTATTGGAAGAGGCTAACAAAGCAGGTAGATGCTTAATTGCCAAGAATGATGAGAGTCAACTATGGCACATGAGACTTGGTCATGCAACATGGACACAATTTCAAGACTATCTATAAATAAGTTGGTACGAGGCTTACCGGACATCACCTTCAAGAAAGATACGGCATGTAGTGAATGTGAAAAGAACAAAGCTACCCGATCCACTTTTAAGTCCAAGAATGCTGTAAGTACCACTAGACCTCTAAAATTATTGTATATAGAATTATTTGGGCCTAGAAGAATTGCTAGCCTTATATGAATTTGTAATAGTAGATGATTTCTCTAAATATATATAGGTATATTTTCTTGCACGCAAAAATAATGCATTGTCTGAATTTATCTCCTTTTGTAAGAAATTTTAGAATGAAAAAGGATTCATGATCACTCGTATTCGAAGTGTCATGGCAGCAAATTTGAGAATACAAGTTTGAACAATTTTGTGACACACACAGTTATCTGTATGAGTTCTCCTGCCATAGGACTCCACAACAAAATGGAGTTGTGGAACATAAGAACATGACTCTATCTGAAATGGCTAAAGTTATGTTAAACCAGTGTAGTCTACCTAAATACTTTTGGACTGAAGTGTCAATACAGCTAGTTACGTTCTCAATAGGGTTCTAATTCAACCTAAATCGAAAAATACTCCCTATGAGTTATGGTTTGATAGGACACACCATTTGTTTCTTATTTCAAAGTTTTTGGTTGCAACTGCTTTATTCTTAATACTAAAGATAATTTAGAAAAATTTGACAAAAAGTCCGATGAAGGTATATTCTTAGGTTATGCGGCTAAAAGCAAAGGGTACCGAGTCTTTAATAAAAGAACTATGATCATCGAATAGTCAATAAATATCACTTTTGACGAAATGAATCAACATACAATCGACGATGATGATGAAGACATCAATACACCAAGTACAACACCTACAGAACCTTCAAACACAACACCAGCTGATCCTCTAGGCAGAGCACGTACAGAACCAAAAATCGGAACCAACTACCTTGAGAGTCTGCCAAAAAGAACAAAGTTTTTGGCTGACCATCCCAAGGACTTGGTAATATATGAGATTACCAGGGGTGTAAGTACTCATTTCTCAAGTAGAGATATAGTTTCATGTGTTGTATTTATTTCACAGCTAGAGCCCAAAACTGTTGAAGAAGCATGTAACGATAATTTTTGGTTAGATGCTATGCAAGAGGAATTAAGCAAATTTAAATGGAATCAAGTTTGGAAACTTGTTCCCAAGTCCATTGATCATCCGGTCATTGGCATCCGCTGGGTATTACGAAATAAACTTAATGAGAATGGCTTAGTTACTCGTAATAAGGCCCGACTCGTAGCTCAAGTAAGAGGAAGGTATCGACTACGATGAGACCTATGCCCCAGTTGCAAGATTAGAATCTATTGGCATGTTATGTGCATTTGCATGTTCATAATTTTAAACTTTTTTAAATGGACGTTAAAAGTGTTTTTCTTAATGGTTTTATAAAAGAAGAAGTTTATGTAGCTCAACCTCCAGGTTTTACTGATTTTAAAAACCCTGATCAAGTTTTCAAGTTGAAGAAAGCCTTATACGATTTGAAACAAGTCCCTCGTGCTTGGTATAATCTTTTCAGCTCTTTTCTAATTGATAACGGTTTTATAAAAGGCAAGGTTGACACTACATTGTTTATAAAATCCTTTAATATAAATCTTATTTTAATTCAAATTTATGTTGATGATATTATCAATGGATCTACTGATGAATCTCTTTGTCAAAAAATTTCAAAGTGTATACAGAATGAGTTTGAGATGAGCATGTTAGGAGAACTCAAATTCTTCCTTGGACTGTAAATCAAAGAAACTAACAATGGGACGTCCATTAATCAAGCCAAGTACACAAAAGACTTACTAAAGAAGTTTGATCTGGAAACCGTCAAACCTCTTGGCACTCTGATGGAAACTTCAACCAAAGTTGATACTGATGAACATGGCAAACCGGTCGACATACGTAAGTATCGAGGTATGATTGGTAGTTTACTTTATTTAACTGCTAATCTTTTTGATATAATGTTTAGTGTTTGTTTGTGTGCATGTTTCCAAGCTAACCCTAAGGAATCATACTTGTGCATGGTTAAGCGTACCTTTTGATACCTTAAAGGCACTTCTTCTATCGTCTTATGGTATCCCAGAACCACGTCCTTTGATCTAACCGGTTACTCATATACTGATTTTGTGGGATGCAAAGTAGATAGAAAAAGTACTAGTGGCTCATGTCATTTCCAAGATAAGGCTCTAGTCTCTTGGTTTAGCAAGAAGCAAAATTATGTTGCATTATCAACTACTGAGGCTGAGTATATCGTCGCAGGACGTTATTGTGCATAAATTTTATGGATAAAGCAAACCTTAGAAGACTTTGGTTTATATTGTTCACACATACCCATTTTCTGTGATAACACTAACATTATTAATTTGACTAAGAATCCTATATGTCACTCTTGCACTAAGCATATTGAAATTCGACATCTTTTACTTAGAGATCATCAAACAAATGGAGATATAGACCTTGTATTGTAGACACAGAGAAATAATTAGCTGACATCTTTACAAAGCTATTAGCGAAAGATCGTTTCAATTATTTACGTCTAGAGTGAGGAATTTTAGATGTCAATAATATTAATTAATTTTGTTTTATTGATTACGTTTTAATATGTAAAACATTTTTTGATACAAGCCTACAAAGGGTCCGTTTATCACCACGACTATGGCTAAAACAAAACGGTATTTAAGCATTCCCCAGTGAACGTCCGTTAGCTGGGACAGTACCCCTACAGCTAATCTGAGATAGTAGATGCGTAACAAAATTTAATTCATAAAATAATATTAATTATATTAATTAAAATTTTAAATAACTAAACTTGGAATTAAATATTTAAAAAGATTGATGAATATAAAGTGGCATTGCATTTAATTCTGCTCAAAAATACCTCAACATAACCCAAGGCGAACTCTGGCCGAATTCGGCCCGAGTTCTATTTGTGTCGGGTGTTTTAAGTCAGAACCTGAAGTGCCCCTTCCTATTAGTCTTCTCTATTTTCTCAAAATACAGCAGTAGACGCGCCCGAAGTATCCAAACCCTAGTTTTTCTTCATCCTATTACTCTCAATTCTTTTAGAGATTTTAATCCAAATTTTGGATTTGTGCGGAGTATCTTGTTCTCTTCCACATAGTCAAATTTCAGAAGGTATAACCTCCTTTTTCTCTTTTTTCAATTTTGTAAATTTATATAATTTTCATAGAAATAATGCCTAAGAATTTCAACCCCTTCAAGAGGAAGAAAACGACGACTAGTGAAGAGGCATCATCTTCAGATCTAATCCATGAATCAATCTTTTTTCCCGTCTAATCGGACGATGGGGCGTTCAATGGGTTTTTCTTCCAAACTCATGATCAATCACTTTTATGGTATGCAGATTTCTCTATTCGCAATATATGCCCCGGCGCACCGTTTAAATGGACTATCTTTTTGTCCCATCGGACTTACTTCAAAGTATTATGATTGTATAACCTTGTTACTCATTCATATGCGATTCCAACTAATGATATTCGTTTATTTTATTGTAATTTCACTCTTGACACTTTCACTGTTATTTGTCTAGCCAGAACCGATATTCAATTCAATGATGTTGACTTAGGAAAAATCTTTGATATTCCAAATGAAGGTGCTCTGCTAGACGATATCACGGAATTTGAATTCCCCGTAAGCACGACCTTAAATAGCTTCAAGAATGAACTTTGTTCTCCTGATCATGTTCGTTTTGGTAAGTTCAAAGTTGCTAATTTGAACTTATTTTTCTATGAATTACATCGCATCGTCTACTCCACTATCTTGCCCAAATCTATTTCAAAGGATAATGTGACTACCCTAGAAATGTCTGCTATTTACTATATTCATAAGAAAATTCCTTTTTCTGTCCCCAAGACTCTTATTCAGAAGATGGGTCGTTATCACAAAAGGAACAGAAATCTTGCTTATGCGATGATTCTCCCAATCATCTTTCAGCATTTTGAGATTGATCTATCCACTTATGCTCGTGACTCTGAGCCCAATTAACTTCAGCTCTTTCGTATTTGTACAGTTGTTCCTCATGCTCCTTCTATTGCTCCACATCCACCTGCACAGGACTACCCTATGTCTTATAAGGGTATTTACCAGCATCTTTCTGATTTGTGAGCATTTATTGCTGATACATCGAAGGAATACGAGTTTTGAGATTCCAGTCGGTTTCAGGCTCTCGCAAATTCTTTTACGGATGCATGATTTGCTCAGACTGGATATTTTGCCAGTTCTCTTCCCCGAGATCCAGCTGTATCTGGCTACCGCTATGAGGATGAGGTAGTTCGTCACTTCTTTGAGTTTAGGAATACGATGTACATTGAATCGTACTGGCAAATAGGCTATCCCAAAATATTTTTAAAATATCCTTTGTTTTGAAAATAGTCCATTTTATAAAAAGCTTCTAAACTGCTTAAACTTTTCAAAAAGACCAAAATCTGATTTGCAAAAATCCCAAAAATCAAACTCTGGACCTTAGGAGAATTTGGCCCGTGTTCAAGAAGAATTTTGCTCGAGTTCGGTTAGTGCCCTTTGCATTTTAAACTTGGTCATCACGTACTTACAGATGCAACGACTATTTGCCGAGATTCTCTCAAAGAATCCTTTTCGAATTCTGCCTTTGGAAAAACTATAAATAGAGAAGAATTTCCCTCATTTCAACATACCTCTCTTCTCTTCTCTCTAGGCTTAATACGTTCTTCTAAAGTGATCTAAGCTCTTTCATTTTTAAATTTCAAGCCAGTTACAATCCTGTAGTTGATTTGCCAGTACAGTACGGTCTAGAAGTTTCAGAGTGATTGTAATCAGAGGCTTGATTGAAGAAAGATATTTCACAATTGAAGTTGCTCGAGTACTTCAGATCAAAGCTCGCGTTGTAGAAGTTATAAGAACTTCGGAGGAAAACATACAACATTTTTTATAGTGGATGCAACTGGAAGCTAGAGTTCTTTCGATTGGAATAGTCCTCATAAGAGGAAAACCAGTATATATCCTTGTATTTGTGTTTTCTCTCTGCTCTCTGCTTTTCATTTACATACTTGTGATATATATTATGTGATCTTGCTGCTAACAATTTTTTATTAGCTAAATTTTTGCTGCTTACTCTATTCACCCCCTCTAGAGTATAACGCTTTACATTTCGTTCCTACATGTGCCTCCCTCTATCTATCCATATCTAGTAGTCCTCTGTTAGTATCTATCAAACTACCGTACGAATATCTTCAACATGAGCAGCCTTGATCAATTGACCCTACAACTTCTACTCACCTTCAAGGATAAGGCTACTCACCTTGTCCATAGTACCCATCAGCTCATAAAGATGCCATGCCTCTCTCTCCATCAAGCTAGAGTGCTTGATACAAGGGCCATGACAGATGCTTGTTTGAGCCCCAGAGCATATTACCCTAAACAGTTTTTTCTTAGCCTTGAGTCTCATCAGCAACAATGCTTTTACCGTGACCGAGAAGTTGTAGCTGGTAGTAGACAAGAAGTCAACTTTCACAAAGTGTCTTCCCTTGACCTAGTCATTTTCGATTGATGGATCTCTAAAACAGGTTTAGGTACGCCATTTCTCTAAGGAGGGACAAGGGTCTTAGCCCAACTCCTTCCTCTTTTTAAGGCCTGCACAAGTCCTCCCAACTAATAACATGAATGCCTCATTTCCATAGAAAGTTCACGCACATACCTTCGATCTCCCTGATCGTGCCCTAGGGAAGCATAATGGCCTGAAACTAATACATAGCAACTGCCAAAATTGTCGGACCGTTGACCACATCTAGAAGGATAGTGAATAGAGTGTGTGCGTGTGCAGTAGAATAAATCATACAATTAAAAATTTATATACTAAGGCGAATAATAACAAATGAAATAGCAGTAAATAACTTGCAGAGAATTAAGTGTTAAAAAGATCAAACTCAGTGACACAGCGATATATACTGGTTTCCCTCATAGAGGACAAATTTAGTCTCGAGTGCTCCTGTTCGATGTTAATGCACTATGGCACAAGCTTCAACTGAGTGCTTTCAACTCTTACAACCCCGTGCTTGGGGACAAGTGCATGACCGATATCACAATATCGTGCTTGTCGACGAGTGCATGACCGACTCTAGAAGGCAATTTAAAAACTGGAACATTTTTTTGAAGTTAGCCTCCAATATACCTCTTTAATACCAAACTCTATATTAAACAAAAACTGTACTGGCTTGGCTAAGAGTAGTATAGGCTAGATTTGAAAGTGTAGCTCGTAGAAAACACTTAGAAATAAATAGAGAAGAGAAGTTGAATGAATGAGTCATTTGAGAATGTGAAAGTTCTCTATTTATAATGTTTTTGTAGACCGAATTCGGGAAGAGTTTGGATGGAGAAATCTCACATTCGAACATTGGACGCAGATATAGAGGGAATTCAAAATTCAGTTGAAACCACCCTGACGAAAGTCAGGCCGAGTTCTGGTCGAGTTCTGTTACAACTGTTTTGGGCCAAATGGTTGGATTTTGGGCTAATTTTGAATGTGGACTTTAGATATGTATTTGTAGATAGGTAAGCTATGATTTTTGTGGACTAAGATTTAGCTAAGCCAGTACCTATCCTGATCAATCTTACATATTTTTCTTAGACTCAATAAAAAAATAGAATAAATATGCAAAACTTGATCTTGATTCTATTGCGTTTGGTTCTTGATGACGACGAGACTTTTGTAGCTTGTAGCAGTAGTAGGTGCTATCTTGAAACCTATAAACCTGTAGCATAACGTATATTTTGTATATCGACCAAAGTTGGTATGATCATGACCAATGGGCCAATAATCTCTCCCATTTTGATAATAGACAAACTTTGAGTCTATACCAAAATATAAGTAATATAATATTAAACTTTGAAATTATACCGAACTTGTCTGAAGAAATCTTAAAAAATTTATTTTGGTATGCTCATTCTCTCCCTTTATCATGTACTCAAAATACGGTTCTCCCATAATTTATGAGTCAAACATTTAAAGAAAAATAAAGTAATACCAAATATATGATATATGACAAGTCAACAGCTCAAGTATTATACGAGACTATCAACAGTAGTAGTAATAAAACATCAGTAGTAAATGAAAACTAACAGCTCAATATTGAAAATGTCACTACAACTAAGAAGTCCAAAGTGCATAATATATAAAAACTTACTACAGAAAATCAGGTCCAAATAAAAAGTAATAAGTGTTACTACAAGTCAGATCATCATCAACCAGATAAATCCACATAAAATACTAGTCCAAAATATAAATCAAAGTCAACTATCAGCCATAAGTAGGATCATCAGGCAGAGCGGCAACAGGTGGCTCGATCGGATCAAAATAAGTGATCGTCGGGTCGAATAAGCATATGATGGAGCATCACCAAGTCTCGGTCCATCAAAGTTAAAGTGACGGATGATGGTCGTTGAAGTAGTAGGTTGATGAGCCATTATTCACTAGATGTCTGCCATTGTATTGCTCAAGGCCTGGGCCTAAAAAATGTGCCAGAACTCAGCGTCACTAAAGCGAATCAGATTTGCCTGACACTGTTGTCCATGGAGAGTTACAAAAGCATCGAACCGCTGATAGATATAGTTAATAGTGTGACCCAGGGCTGCATGGGCTAGATCGATTGGAGCGTCTGCTGGGGCTGCGACTAGAACATGTAGAGGTGGAGGTGGAGCATCACCAGGAAGGTGAGAAAACTTCCTAGACCTAAGAAGATATAAAGGCATTCCATAGATGGGACAAGATTCCAAATCGATACCAATTTTTTGGAAGATGGCCATCAAATGCATAGGATAGAGAAGGTTGCGTCCTGCCCTCCGACAGTTGATCATAAACGATATCATAGTCTTGGAAATAAAAAAAAAGTAATAACAAAGTGGATGTGATACATCGCAGATAACTCTAAGAACGTGATCTCGTCAGTGGATCCCATCTTGGGTAGAAGAGATGAAATGATAATACGATATAACTCATAAAAGTGTTTGTTTAGGTTACGTCCGTACGACCGTTTCCATGGAACCAGAACCGGATAACACAACGAGACCTTGAAAGACTCAAATGTCATGTCGATAGGAAATTGAACCTTCATAATGTCGATGAGAGCTTCACCAATGTCCGGCATTAGAAAATATTCGCTTAAGACGGCATAATTGAATTCAAATTCCTTTCCGCTGACAGAGGAATGAATAGAGTCGTCTGCTTCTTGCATGTTGTAATAAAACATTCAAACTACAATATCATAAATTGGATTGAAAATCTCCAAAAATTCATGGAGCCCTAGGTTTTCAAAAGTGTTCAAATATTCAGAAAAGATGGTAAAATTTATCGTTTTACCCGGACAAAATTCCCAATACCGAAAGTGATCAAACCAAAGGGTTGATCTCTCAGATAAAACAAAGAGTGTCAAGTCATAGCCCTCATCGTCAATAGGACGAGAGGGACAAAACATGTTGTTGGGTTCATATTTCTGATGTGGGAGGCAATGTCCCTGGTTTTCTTTCCCTTAGGAATTCTAGAAGCCATGATAAAATTGAGAAAGAAAAGTGAGAAATATACCTCAAAAGAGTTCAAAGACAGTAGAGAACGCCTTCTGAGAGCCTTAGATCCAAGAAAAATCAAGTTTGGCAGCTTGGGAAGTTGATATCTAGGATCTAGGGTTAGGGTTTGGAGCTTTTGGGGAGGCTGCTCTTGAGGAAGAAGATGAAGAATAGAAGAAAGGGGGCTATTGTTCGTGACTGGATATAAAAACATGTCCCCACAGAGTTCGTCCCGAACTCAGTCAGAACTCGGTCTGAGTCCGCCACTTGTATTTTATGTCATATTTTAGTAATAAATGATAAAAAACACATAAACTTGGAATTCTTTGATTTAATTAATATTCATTACCTTAGATTAGCTGTAGAGGCCGGATCCCAGCTAGCAGTAGTCTGAAGACACTTGGTACTGTGTCGTTTAGTCTTTTATGCCTTGCTGATAGAAGGACCCTTTCGACTTTTACCCAAAATAACTTCAATTAATAAATCGCTGAATCTTAAGTTTTTAGTATTTTTATTAATCATAACACATTATGACTCTAAAAATTCAAGCATGCCTCACTCTCGACGCAGATAGTTGAAATGATCTTCGGCTAGTGGTTTTGTGAATATCTCTTCCAGTTGATAATTTGTGTCATGAACTTTAAACTAATATCCCCGTGTTGTTGATGATCACGTAGAAAGTGGTAACATATTTCTATGTACTTAGTGCGTGAATGACATAGTGGTTTGTTAGTCAAATTAATAGTGCTAGTATTATCACAGTAAATAGAAATCTTAGTATAGTGCAGATTATAGTCTTATAGGGTTTGTTTCATCCATAAAATTCGAGCATAACAACATTCTGTGACAACATACTCAACCTCAGTTGTTGATAATGTTACAGAATTTTGTTTTTTGCTAAACTAAGAGACTAAATCTTTTCCTATAATATGACACATACCGCTTGTACATTTATGGTCTACTTTGCATCCAGCAAAATTAGCATCTGAGTAACTGATAGGTCAAACGATGTGGTTTTAGGATACTATAAGCCGACAGTAGAAGTTTCCTTAAGGTATTGAAAGATACGCTTAATGGCGTATAAGTGTGATTCCTTAGAATTAGCTTGATATGGTGCACAAATGCAAACGCTGAACATAATATCAGGGTGACTAACAGTTAAATAGAGTAAACTACCAACCATACCTTGATACTTTTACTGGTCGACTGGTTTGCCACTTTCATCAATATCAAGTCATGTTGATGTTTCCATTGGCATTCCGATAGGCTTTACGTTATCGAAGTCATACTTCTTTAATAAATTCTTCTTATACTTGGCTTAGTTGATGAATGTTCCCTATGAGTGTTATTTGATCTGCGGTCCTAGGAAGTAATTGAGCTCTTCCATCATACTCATTTCAAATACACTCTGCATGTACGTAGCAAAATCTTGACAAAGGTTTTTATTAGTAGAACCGAAAATTATGCCATCTACGAAAATTTGTACAAGTAAAAAATTGTCAACTAAAGTTTTCATAGATAAACTTGTATCAACCATTCCTTTTGAAAAAACATTTAAGTAAAAAAAGCACTTAGGCGTTCATACCAAGCACGCGGTGCTTATTTGAGTCCATAAAGCACCTTTCTAAGCTTGAAAACGTGACCAGGATTTTGAAAATTCTCAAACCAGGGGGTTGCTTCACAAAAACTCTTCATTTAAAAAATTATTAAAAAATGCACTTTTAATATCCATTTGAAAAGTTTAAAATTGTGAAAACTTGTGAATGCATAAAATATGAGAATATACTCTAGTCTAGCAACGTGAGCATACGTAACTAGACGTGCTTTGTTCGTAGAACATATCCATCCACACTTAGTTTATTTTAGAACACCATTTGGTACCAATTACTGATTTACCAATAGGTTTAGGAGCAAGTTTCCAAAGTTGGTTTCTCTCAAATTGATTAAGTTTCTCTTGCATGGCATCAATCTAAAACTCATCAAAAAAAACATATGTTATTCATTTAGGTTCTACTTGAGAAATAAAAGATACGTTTATTGTTATGTCTCTAGTAGAAAAGCGCATACATACTCCCTTAGATACATCACCTATGACAAGTGTCTCTAGATGGCCTGACATGAATTTTATCTTTTTAGATAGACTCTCTAGATAGCACTCATTGGTAGTAGTATCTTCAGGTGCCTTGGATTTGTTTTGTACATCCTCGTCAACATTGTCACTATATCTATTAGAGTTGAGCTCATCAAAGGAAACAATAATAGATTCTTCAACAATCATAGATTCTTTATGGAAAATTCTATATCCCTTACTCTTGGAAGCATACCCGAGGAATATTCCTTCGTCTGTCTTCGAGTCGAACTTACTCAAGTTATCCTTGGTGCTCAGGATAAAACAACGACAACATAAAATATTAAAATAAAAAATGTTTGGGATCTTTCTGAACCGCAATTCATAGGGGATTTTCTTTGATATAGGTCAAATTAACATCTTATTAAAAATATGACAGGCTGTACTTACAGCTTATACCCAAAAATATTTAGGAAGATTGTGCTGATTAAGCATGATTCTAGCCATATGGCTTAGAGTATGATTCTTCCTCTCCATAATACTATTTTATTGAGGAGTTATAGGACAAGAAAACTAATGATAATATCTATTATCATCATAAAACTTTTTAAAATTAATAGTTTTGAATTTGCCACCATGATCACATCAAATTCGTGTAATCATGAAGCCGTTTTCATTTTGTACCTTTTTACAAAATACTTGAAATTCAAAAATGGCATCACTTTTATTAGACAAAAAGTAAACCCAAGTAAAATAAGAGAAATTATCAACTATAACAAAAGCATAGAGTTTATTGCCAAGACTAACGACTCTACTAGGACCAAATAAATCCATATGAATTAACTACAAAGGTCAAAAAGTGCTTACAACATTGATGGATTTAAAGGATGACTTAGTTGCCTTATTTTTTTTCAGAGACAGAACATACCATACTCTCTTGAAGGAAATTTCTGAGAATCCTTTTACCAATTTTATAGTCGATATGTTCTAGTCTCATGTACCATAGCCAGCTTTCATCTTGATTGGCTACTAGGCACTTTCATACACTGTTAGTACTTTTTAGAAAGAAAAAATAAATATTGTCTTCCTTGATAACTTCATATACAGGATTCCTAATAGACATTTCATATATAGAACATTTGTCCTTCACAAAATTGATACCATAGCCGTTATCTGCCAAATGACTTATGATCAACATGTTATGTTTTAATTCTGTGACTAGATAAACGTCTTTAATTTCTTGGTAGGGAGACATACCAACAGTACCAATTCTTATAATATTATCTCGAAGATTATTGCCGAGACAAAACATACCCTTCTTTCTTCATCGATAATGTAGCGAATAATGATGCATCATCTGTCATGTGCTGTAAAAATCTACTATCGAGTATCCACTTGCTTTTAGCATGAGAGGGTTGAGGGTCCATCTAAAAAATGAGTAGATGTAACCTTTGGTACTTGTTTCTTCAAGGGTACAGCATGATTAGTTTTTGTAATCCAAGCAAGTATATTTGTGTCAACTAGCTTTCTAGCTCTATAGTACTGTGATATATACCAGTGTTCACTACAATATGTGCATGTGGTTTCAGAAATTGTGCCCTTTGTTTTTGTGTTGACATAATTTTTGTGTGACTTTGTTAGAAGCCTGTATATGAAAGCATATTTGTGAGGAAAGTATTACTTTTGTGCTTTCTTTGGTTTAGTCCTTTGTGATACATGCTGAGTTTTATGACTAACCTTAGGCTGTGTAATAAGCGTGACCTATTTGCCTAATTTAATATCTAACTTTTTAGAGATGGCATCTTTGGTCAGTGACAAGATATCTCTTCCTCTCTATGTCATAAAGTTCTTGCACTTTGACATAGTCTCTTTTTTTGTTCTATCGTAAGGATAACCTCATGATAGTCTAATATGATATTGGCTATCTCTTCCTTGTTACCGGTAGTTGATACCTCTTTGATATCTTCGAGAATATTAGACAATCTAGCTACTTTGGTTGTGTATGCCTTAATCTCTTTGCGAGACTACTTATACTTGTCTAATACATTTATGTGCTCTTCAAGTAATTTGCTAAAGGCATTTTCTAACTGATCGAATATAAAAACCGTCATAGAGGGGGTTTTCAGATACCTTATCGTATGTCATCAGATAGACATTTGCACTGCTGCTGGGTCTGTCCTCCTCATCTGACTTACTGGCCTTACTTTCGTACCAGATGCTAGTATTGGCAAACTTTCGACCAGTTGTAGTTTTTCTGCTTGATCTCGATCGATCGTATGGACTGTTTTTCTTCGATAGTGGACAGTCTTTTTTTATATGTCCTGACTTCTTGCCCCCAAAGAAAATAGTTTCTTCTTCGTTGCTTTCATGAATGTCTTTCTTCTTTCGGTTTGATCGCTCAAACGTTAAGAATTTTTTGAAGTTCTTGACCAGTAGGGTCTGTTCATCACCATCGAATCTTCTTCGTAAGAATCATTGCATGAGACTCTTCTAGCTTGTCCTTTAAAGGCGATTGATTTTTCTTTGGGGGTTTCCTCTTCAAAGTCTTGTAGGTCCAGCTCATGTGTTATGAGCTTGTCCATCAGTGTCTCCAATATCATCGTGGTGAGGTCGTTTCCTTATATGGTCACGGTGGGCTTAAGGTTCCTGTTCTTTGTTAGAGCCCACAGTACCTTCCTGATCTTCTCATGATTGTTTTAATCATTATCAAGATATTGTAAAGGATTAGTTATATCAAGGAAACAAATAAACATTTATGTAATTGACTGTCCGGGTTTTATCTTGAATGACTCGTATTCTAGTGTCAATCTACTAATTTTGGATTCTTTCCCTTGGGAAGTCCCTTCATGAGTTACCTCAAAAAGTCTCTAAATTTTATTAGATGTCATACAAGTGGATACACGATTAAACTTGATTTTGTTAATTGCACAGAAATAGTGCATTGATGGCTCGTGCATCTAGACTAGCTTGTGGCTTCTCATGCTTAGTGTATTTGTCATGGGGCTTGTCTACTACAACACCATTAATCACTATTCTAGGCGGTTTCTTGTAACCGTTTATTACTATCGACCGAAGATCGAAGTCCAGTAATTTAATAAAGAAACTCATCCGTATTTTCTAATAGGTATAATTTGTTCCATCAAATTGTACGAGTCTACTTGTGGATTGCCCTTCACTTTTGAATATAGATTTAACGGCTGCCATATATATGCTCTCTAGATGGTTATGTATATGTATAACCTACTCTGATACCAATTGTAGGACCATTAAGCACCTCTAGAGGGGGTGAGTAGAGTGTGGGCGTGTGCAGCAGAATAAATATTATAATTAAAAATTTACATACTATGGCGAATAAGAATAAATAAAATAGCAGAAAATAATTTACAGAGAAGTAAGAGTTAAGAAGAGCAAACTCCGTGATAGAGTGATATATATCGGTATCCCTCGTGGAGGACTAGTCCAGTCTCGAGTTCTACTGCTCGATGTTAATCCACTATGGCACAAGATTTAACTGAGTGCTTGTAAGTCTGACAACACCGCACTTGGGGACAAGTGCACGATCGACTTCACAACACCGTACTTGGTGATGAGTGCACGACCGAATCCAAAAGGCAATTTGAAAACTAAAACATTTTCTTGAATTTAGCCTCCGATAAAATTCTTCAACACCAAACTCTAGATTAAACATAAACTGTGTTGGCTTGGCTAAGAGTAGTATAGTATAGATTTGAAAGTGTAGCTCATAGAAAATACTTAAAAATGAATAGATAAGAGAAGATTAAATTAATGAGTGATTTGAGAATATGAACGTTCTTCTCTATTTATAGTGTTTTTGTAAACCGAATTCGGGCAGAGTTCGAATATAGAAATCTCACATTCGAACGTTGGATGCTGATATGGAGGGAATTCAAAAATCTTTTCAAGCCACCATAACCGAACTCTAGCAGAGTTCTATCTGAGTTCTGCCAGAAATGTTTTGGGCCAAATGATTGGGTTATAGGCTAATTTTGAATGTGGACTTTGGATATGTATTTACAGATAGGTAGGCTATGATTTTTGTGGACTGAGATTTAGATATGCCAGTACCGATCATGATCAACCTTACAAATATTTCCTAGACTAAAACATAATAAATATCCAAAACTTGATCTTGATTCCATTGCGTTTGGTTCTTGATGAGGTGAGACTTTTGTTGCTTATAGTAGTAGTAGGTACAGTCTTGAAACCTGTAAACCTGTAGCAGTATATATATTTTGTTTATCGATCAAAGTTGACATTGATTATCAAAATCATGTATGATCATGAACACATGGGCCAACAAAAATGACTATTTTGATAAGTTCAATCCAACCCTCAAAGGAAAAAAAAGAGTCTGGCATAGAATATAGTTCAGAAGACCCGCACACTGAGCATTAGTGGCAAAGTTAATCGATAGGGGAAGCCCTAAGTAATTGACAAGGATGATCCCTTCCGCAATATCCATCTTAACCAACCAGGCCTCATTGTTCCCACATGTACGATTTATGATACCCTGATCTCGAAGGATCGTAAAGTCGTAACTAAGCATGACACCATGCAAGCCTAAGTTGTGATTGCACAAATGTAAGACTTGTAAAGTAACAAAATAGACCAATTCAACAATAACATAGTGAAACTTAATGCAAAGAACCAAATTAACACAATGATACAAGAAACAATATCTTTTATTCGATAATTTTGAATCGTTTACAAGGCTCAATTTCTTTTTGATATATGTCATACTTGCCCTACATCTATCTTGGAGTAAACATAATTACAATAATTTTGTTCAATACATTACATCCATTTATATAGAAAACTATCTCCTTGTGTCTTTTTCTAATTTTTGGCTTCCGAGGATGAGGATTTGTTGTTGCTTCGAAACATCCAACAGAACATCTAGCACTAGTGGGCAAACTGGTGAAAGACAAAGGCCACAATCATTGAAACGATCACTAAGTATTCATGTGAGAAAAATATTGCTTATTAGTGACCTTACGATCTTTTAACTACATTCATTTCATGTAGTATAGAATTAGAGTCATATTACTTCTTTCAAAAACATTATCAAAAAGGTACAATTTATTTCGGGTCAATTGTTCATGCACAATAACTATTTTCTTAACTAAACATGCATAACGTGTTTTATGAGCCATATTCATTTTACTAGGGCATTAGCGAGAGCATATCATTTAGCACTTTTTCTTTTGGTGACAATTATCAGCATCTAGGTGGCAAGGTTCTTCTTATTGAATGCGTTAAAATCTCATGTAAAGCAGATTAAGGAGCAGCTTATAATAAAAATATATATAATCATCAAAAGGACATCACTTATTCGATGTTTCTTATCCAAAGTCGACGTTCCATCCCTATACAAGACAAGGATTAGAATGAACTGAATATGTACCATACGTTTTATGTTCATTTCTGTATTATTAGGTTTGCAAAAAGGATATCCTAGCATGCAACCTAACTGCATGATGGTCCATGGGCCATCCCATGAATTAGCAATTGGGACATACAAGCCCATCTTTCTAATGGACATGATTATTAGCAGTTGTAACTCACGGTTCAACTCTTCAGTAGTATACGCTCATACTAGCAGCTGTGACTCACACTTTAGCCCTTCATTAATAGACATAACACCCTCTGATCGTGAGGACTTCTAGCCTCATGATGCTATTACAATCTCTTCTTGGCCGAGCGATACTCAGTGCCTAAGGAACCGGTCGAGAGACCATTATCTTGTACATAGTTGTCTGAGACCAATACATGAATGCAACTTCTATCAGATAATACTACAAAAATATTATTATTTAGCGACTGATCTTACCAATGGAAGTAAAAAAAAACTCGCTAAATAGCGATGAAATACCGAAGGACTAGCTACTGATATATTATGTAAAATACAATATCAATTTACATCGCTACTTTGTAACTAGTTCGTTTCTATATACATAGCAACTGCTTAGCGACGAAAATTTTTGTCGCTAGCCACGAGTAAAAGTAGAACAATAACATTTTCTTTCTTATTCTCAAATTTTTACCCAAAATCGATTTCCTCCAAACCCTATGCGACCCCGACCTGTCTCCTCCAATCTTTGGCGACCTCCTCCTCCTTCGACCAGACTGGCCCCCTCCTTTTCCCTCTGTCTAGTCCCATCCTCCTCCTCCTTTGTCCAGTCCTCTTTTTCTTCTCCACCAGACAGCCCCCTCACTTTTTTTTTCCAGTCATCTTCCTTTCACTCCTCCTCCAACCCCCCTCCGAACAGACACCCGCTTCTCCCCCTCCTGACTCCTCCGACCACCCTCCGAACAAATGTCCTCCTTCTACTACTACTCTAGTGTTCTCCCTCGCACGATGACCCCCCTCCGACTCGATGCCCCCTCCGATCAAACCCTCCTCCTCCATCGAAGGTAAACCCTAACCAACATTGCTATTTTATTTAATTTATTACATTTTTGATCGGGGGATGGCATATAAATTGTCACGCCCCAATACCGAAATACGGAGACAGACTAGGCCAGCTACTCCATATGAGGTATATAAACGTCATACGGCGATCGTGGCTGTCAAGAGACAAGGGGTGCATGCTACAATCAAGTCTCCTATGGTCTCACAGAGCATCTAGGTCTCAATCAATCAAACAAGAAGCAGTAAATAATGATCATATAAGATAAAGCAGTAAAGCGTCCCCGACGCATCGTCAAAATGATCATGGGGATCTAGCTTTATAAGTTAGCTAGCCCAGAGAGTCATAGGTACATAATTGTATTCAGCTACAGTCTGATTTAATTACAAATTATGCAAAGACAAAATATCCAGATTAGCCGACTAAACAGGTGCCGCTGGCTAAACGTCAGAACATAAGTAAAGATACTAGAGTGGTGGAGAAAAAACCCACTCGAGTCCCCCGCCAGCCATGCTCCTAGTATGCACCAATGACGTCGGAGATGAAGTTTGGATCCTCAGGCGCTGCTACAAGATCTGGCCAAACAAAACCAGCGGGGTCAGCCCCGAATAGCAAGTACCACAAGGAAGCACAAAAGAGTGAGATAAAACCCAAGCACAGAATAATAATACTAGTAATAATAAAAGCTTCCGGTCGTGACCTCGGTCCACAGCCTGTCCTAGCACGATAGCCCAACCCAACAACCAAACAAGGATATGGGTTGGACCACGCACCATGACAGTCCATGTCCCTCAGCTACTAACGGAAGTTACAAGGCACAGTCAAGTCATTTTTCAAGTGGCCACTCATTCATGCGGCTTTCTATATTTGGCTGAGTTATCCCCGCGATACTGATTAAAAGGAATTCTCAGATCGTGTCAACCCAGCAGGGCTAGCCAAACTATAAGACATATAGCACATTGATTATGCACCGGTCCCCCGGAGGGCTAACATGCTAAAACATATAACACATAGCTCGTAGGAGTCGGATATAGCCATCTGCTATAGGCGAGTGAAACCATATCCGTGGCGGCCAACCCGACACGTCGGGACTGGGCCTGGGGTGGCTAGTATGACACGATCTCGAGATTCTTCCCACCCAATGCATCTACCAAGTTAGTTGCCTAGTTAATCCCTAGGTTATCCTCGGAGTTCACATGTCGTGGTAACATGCTCACTCCCCTAGAAGTCGTACATTGTACGAGTACCCCAAGAAGGGATCCGTACTGGCTCATAGAGTCATACATATGTACCCCCTTCTTGGTGTAATGCAACACACCACATACCACATCATTGCTACTGACCAATCGCTATGTAAATATTGAACTCTTGGAGGTACTGGCAGGTATCACATAGGAACACTTAGCACTTAGGATAGCACATCGGTGTTGTACCTTAGTACACACATAGGGTTATCCAGCATACACATTGAAGTCAGATCAGGAATGAGGACCAAGACATAAGAGAAAATAGAACAAGAAGGTACTATGCACTTAGGGTATGAAGTGCTCGCAAGTCATGAAGTGGCCCTAACGGCGCACGGGCAATGTGCAAGATAAAAGGTGCACAAGGAGCAAGGTGCACAAGGTGCCAAAGTCACATATGAATTCTGGTTATAGTGAGACCTGAAGATTCTTGAAGCCAAGACAAACATCTACAACTTTCATGTTGGGAGTTTGGAGAAATTCTGGCCACAATTCAAAAGGAACATAAAACAGCCAAAAACAGCCAAAATAGGCACTATACGGCACTATACAGCACTTCCATCTGCGGCTCGGCACTATGCAGCACTCCCATTTGCGGCTCGGTACTATACGACAATATGCAGCACTTCCATCTGTGGCTCGGCACTATACGGCACTTCCATCTGCGGCTCGGCACTATGCAGCACTATGCAGCACTCCCATCTGCGGCTCGGCACTATGCGGCACTATACAGCACTTCCATCTGCGGTTCGGCACTATGCGGCACTATGCATCGTTCCTACGAAAAGCAGGGCAGATGACATAGAAAATGTCCAAATATTATTTTGGCCATAACTTTCTCAAAACAAGTCGAAATCTAACATTTCAAAGGTCAAAATTGTGTAGAATCAAATTTCCCACAACCTAGGACCATTAGTTTTCAATAATAACCAAGTTTTATAGATCAAAACCATATAAATACTTAAAATTCTAGTTTTAAAAACTTAGATCTACACAAAACTAGCCATTAGAATCAAAAACTCCAAGAACTAAACTTGTAGAAAATGAAGATAAGAACATTATAGACAAATAATATCAAAAAAAAAATCTAGAATAAAAAATGCACAAATCTCCACTTTTGAGCAAGTTGTACTTACCTAAGGATGGTGGTTGAGGGAAATAAATGGAGGAGTGAATGAGGAGAAAGATTGAGGAAGAGAATATAAATAGGGATTGGGTTGGCTTAAGAAAACCCTAATCTCTAAACATGCTCTAACCCTTCCACTAATGACATGCTTAAAAGCTACATGCAACCATTAAATAATAATAAATAGAATTATGCACATGCTAAATACGGAATACTATGTAAAGAATTCATGAAAGAATACGTATATCGGGATCGGGGAGTGACATAAATTTTGATTTTGGTGTAGATGCGTATAGACACGATACATTGTACATGAACACAAGCACATGATATGTAACCACCACTTTTCTAAAATGAGGCTAATTTTGAACTTTTATAAAATTGATTATTTAATAATAGGTTTAAATCATGTTATTGATTTATTGATGAATTTTAATTATTTCAATATTATTAAATTAGTGTTTTGTGATTTTGTTCTTTGGCTAGTGTAATATTAGAGCTGCTTAGCCTATAAACTAACCATGACCATGGAGGCCTAACCCATGTGATTAGTTTAGCTAATTGCCACTTTTTAGGCTAAGGGTATTTTGGTTATTTTGTGACTTTTGAATTATTTAGGATTTTGATTAATTGGTGAATTTTAGATTATTTTAATAATATTTAAATTGATGTATTGTGATTTTGGTCATTTTTCATATTTTGATATTTTGAAGTTTTTATATTTTATATTGATTTTACAGGATTTGTTTAGTCGGGTTTGAGTTTCGTTTCGTTCCGACTTGTGTTAGTGACCCGGGTAGCTTAGGATCTAGACGGGACCCCAAGATTAGTTAGTCATGGCCCACAAATCCTACTAATTACGTTAGTGAGTTTAGACTAATTCTACTTGCTTAGAATGGTTAAATTAGAGACTTAAACTTGACCTTTTTGACCACAAACCTTGTCATGACTTAAGTTGACCCAAATAAGACTTATAGGGGCATCTTGGACATTTCACATAGGCCCATTAGGGCATGTATGACCAGCCACCTATAGGAGGAGAGGTGTTCCTCTCTTTTATTTCACACCTGCCTCTTTTTTTCCCCAAATTTGTTCTTCCCCAAACTTGAGAGCTTCCCTCTAGATTTTGATCTCCAAATCCCTCAATTCTTCTTCCAATCTTCCATCATTTCTTTCATTCAACCAAGGGGAAGGTGCTAGCAAGGATTGGAAGCAAGGAGTAAGGAAGGATGTCCATTTTGGAGGAGCTTTCGTGTCGGAACCGTGTCCTTTGAGTGTATCATTGGGATCCCACTTCCAATAGGTATAACCATCTCTCTATTTCAATTTTCTTTGCATTTTAGTTAGATTTGAATCCATAGGATCCACTCATATGCATGTAGAATCATTAGATTTTAATTTGAGGCTCTTTGGAGTCCTCTTTGGGAAGTTTGAATAGGTTTGGTGTCCTACTTGTGGAGTTTCCAATGTATGATACCCCATGTGTTTGTTTATGCAAATAGGCTATTTTTTGGCTTAATTTCAGTTTTAGGATGGTTAGAGAGTGGATTGATCTTAGTTAGGATGGTTAGAATAAGTTTTATTTAGATAGCTATGTTGGTATCCAAGTATCTTGGCCTATATGTGTTTCTTTTGTCTAAAACAACCCAAATTCGTCATATTTTTTATCCACGTTTTTAGTACCCAAAGCAACTTAGAAATGCCATAACTCTTAACTCAAGACTCCGATTAATCTCCCATTTTTTTAAAAGAAGCGTATCGAAGTTATCTTTCCAAATATATATTTTAATAAGCCAAATTCGTTATAGAACTTTCTGTAAAACTGTTTGAGTGTCAACTGTCCAAAAGATGAACGTGTTTCGATATTTTCATGATTCCGGGATTTTTCGGACACGAAAATGCGATCCGTTTGAAGTTTCGGAAAGCTAACACGAAGGACTACAACATACTTTAAACCTAGAATTTAGTGAAGGACTAATTGGTACAGTATTGGTTTTAAGTAGAGGAGTGACTATGCGACAAAGGCATTTTGTGTAACCTATGAGCCTAGTATGGATATCATGTGAATGTAGGTATCATAGGTTGTCAAAAATATGTATGATATAGTACATATATGTATATATATTATTGTTTTGTAATATATGTTAGTATAGTGTGTGTGTTTGAATGAGATAAGGATGTGTGTGGTTAGTGGGGAGAAGTGAGATTGATAGAGGATATGTGCTAGTGTGTGTTTGATATTATATAGATGGTAGTGTAGTGTGTGTGTTGTGAAGGTGAGAGAGTTGGAAGGATCATGCCATCCTAATTGACTTGAGGCTAGTGTGGTTTGTTGAGTGATTTGTGTTTTGGTTGAGTGGTAGTGTGTTTGTATATAGATGTGTGTGGGTGTGTTAGAAGAGAGGGGGTGGATTTTGGTATATGTGTTTGTGTGTGTGTGTTAGTATTGGAGTGGAGAGAAATTTAAATGTTGTATGTATGGATATGTTAGTATGTTAGTGGTTATGTTATATTCTATGTAGATGTTAGAGATATCTTAGAAGTTAGATAGTGATATCTTGTACAAGTTAGATAATTAGTTGTGTTAGTCTATGTTATTGTTAGTTAGAGATGACATACGTTAGTTGGATAGAGTTAGAGATGGATATATATATATACATATATGTTATGGTTAGATATTAATTAGTGGATGTTAGTTGTGTTAGGTTTCTAAGTTAGAATAGATGGTTAGAAGTTATATGTTAGAGATGGTTAATATCTTGTATTAGAGATATAAGTTAGGATATAGAGTGATATCTTGAGATACCATAGTGGTATCTTAGGATATTTTGGGTATTTGTCTATTACCTTAAGGTAATATATTTACCTACAAGGTAAAGGGGACTTACCTACAAGGTAGAGAGGGTTTACTTTATACTAAGGTATTAGATACTAAGGTATTGTCTATCTAATATTTTAGGATGGATGGTTAGAGGCTAGATATTTAAGATATTATAGTATTAGAGGTTAAGGTATTAGTTTCCAACCAAGGTAATGGTTTATCTTACCATATGGTAATGGGTTTACCTTATTACAAGGTAAGGTATTAGGTTTACCTAGGTAACTAAGGTTAGATATCTAAGTTATTGGTTAGCTAGTAGCTTAGGATAGATATTAGATATCTAAGATTGGTATCTTGGTAGTTAAGGTATTTATACCTAGACTAAGGTATTGGATTTACAACTAAGGTATTGGTATTAGGATATCGATAGGGCTAAGGTATATGGTATCTTGGGGTAAGATATATGTTGGTATCTTACTAGTATCTAACATCTACGTTAGTTGTCTTAGGATGTAGATGAGTGGGTATCCTAAGATACAAATCAGTATCTTAGAGGGTAAAAGTAGGATTTTGGGGTAAAGTCTAAGATGGGATTTTGATTGTTAAGATGGGGTTAGAAATAGATTGTCTTGGTAGGTAATGGTTAGATAAGGGTAGTTTAGTCTAGTTTTGACCCCCGTTGACCAAGAGTGACTTTTTGACCAAAGGCAACTACGAGTCAACACTTTACCTAGAATTGACCCAAAACCAAATCAGAGTTGACCAGTTGACTGAATAGTCAACTGTTAGTTCAACATTTGCCTAGTTTGACCTAGGGTTTACATAGAGTTGACCAGAGTTGACCAGTTGATCCAAAAGTCATCTGTAAGTCAACCTTTGACCCAGATTGACCTAATTTGACTTGGATTGACTTCCTGTGACCTTGTTTGTTCTAGTTTGGCTCAATATGACCTAGTTTGGCCCAGTATGACCTAGTTTAACCTAGTTTGACTTAGACTTGCATATCATGATTTGATTAGCTTCCCTTTCATTATTAAACCCTATTTTGACTTATGATATCTCATCTTTAGGTCTGTGATTACTCTGAGCATCTGTTCACCTTATCATTTTAGGACAGCAAGCGAGTACATTCATTGATAGTTTTTATTGTCATGATATCTGCTATATCCGATTCAGTTTTAGTGTCTTACTTGATTCCTGACACGATGGTTCATGGACTAGTATACGTTGGATCATGTCTGAGATGTCATTCCTGGATTACTTGGTATATTGGTACATTACTCGACTTGTTACTTGTACTTGTATAAACATGGACTTGGAAGTGGGCTGGCCTCCTGCTCTTGAGTCCCGTATCATGATGTGTCATGTCCGGATCCAATATACTATTCGGGGATGGGGAGTTATTAGTGGTTGTGTGATCAAATCCTACTTGTTCTTCACACTTGTACTTATTACTTGTTCATAGCTATACCCTCGTCTCACGATAGGTAAAGCTTGACCCTACTTGTTCATAGCTTTTCATGGTGGCTGGCTTGATCCTGCTCCGTTGTACACTTGTTCATAGCCGGTCAGATAGAAAGCCTGATCCTGGTTTCTAAGCCGATCGTATAATGCACTAATAATTCATGGCATATTTTATATTTATTTTATTACATCATATATCCTACTCAGTTCTATATTCAGTACTTTTTTTATCATGTTATGATATTCAGTTCTCACATGTTCTATATGATCTTATGCTAAACCTTTATTGGAGGCTAAGTTCTGCTAAGGAGAATGGTTATAACCCCGGTCCTTGTTTGGTTTACGGGTTGTAACTTGGCTTCCGAATAGCTCCCAAGCCATCCTATATTCTGTCTTATATTTTATTATACTCTCTCTTAGAGAATTTGTCAATTCTTATGGAACTGCTGTTAGTGTTTGTACTTGCTCATTTTTCTGACAGGATATCGTTGATATATTACAGATGATTCTGAGGCAGACTGCTCGACCTACTTTGGGGTCGAGATAGATGGAGACTTAGTCTAGGACTGTGGCCTGATAGTTGAGCCACTAGAATTTGCACACTCGGACTAGTATAGCTTAGTTAGGTTTGCCTGGATTGTGATCCAGCTAGTGCTTTCAGACTATAGTTTTTACATTATATTTTGAGTTTCTGTGATGTGTTTATATCTCTGAGCTTGTGTTGGATCTTGAACTTTTTCCAGTTTTCCCTTCTATCATATTTCTATTTCGTGCTATCTATCCTAGTTTGTTCTTGTCATTGAGTTATGCCATACTATCCCTCCATGCGGAGATAACATGTACCCTTATATTTTGTCTAGTAGTAGTATTTATAGACGACCTATACAGCATTCTACCACCGATTCTGCGGCGTAGGCTGGACGTAACCACGTACTCGTGCCCCTACCTTGGGTGCGGGTCGTGACACGTTTTTGTGGTGGTCCATGCAGGTCAGAGTCGCAACTAGTGCAATTTCGTAGTGGTGCTCGACTTAGAGTGCTGCTACGAGCCTACTGTTAGGATATAAGATTAGGAAGTATAGAGAGTTACTCAATCACAGTAAGGACTACTAGAGAAGATTCCTGGGATGACCCTTAAGAATCTTATTATAAACTATCTCGAAATTCGATTTCGACAGTTTCTGTCTACTTCTTTGTTCATCGTTGAATTTGATTCTTGGTATTCATTATTGACTTGATTTTCTACCAAGATAACATTATAGGCTAGGTTGCCTCAGTCATAGAATCTAGAGTCTTCCACAGCCATACTAGCGCGTATGGTGATGACATATGGTCTAATTTTGGATGTATTTCTCGGGTTTTGGAAATTTAAGATTTCGTGGCCAAGCTAACGGCAATACAAAAATTTTAATACCATGATTCAAGAGGTATGTACCTTAGTTGCGGACTCTATGGATTATTGCAGCCATACTTACTGGTGTGACGAGAATTCTGGTAACATGGTTCTGGATAGACGGGTATGATTATTAAATTGCAGAATAGATACCATATAGATGGTGCCCTAGTATAATAGAGTAGAATATCAGTGTGGATATTACTTGAGTATCATGGATTAGATAGAGGGAGCTAGGCTACCTGTAGTGCAGCACCGTGTCCCGCACCATCAGAGGGATATACCCCAGAGGGGCAGGGCTTTTGCGCTGACAGTCGAGTAGACCGACGCTACGGGTGACGGGTTAGCAGGTCTGTCTTTCATGTTCTTCTTTCCATCTTGTTGTGTGATTCCATTAGTACCTGGATGTTTTGTGCTGTGATATATAGTATAGTGACCCTAAATAAGATCGTGATATCATGACCAGTAGGACCACAATTTGCATATTTTAGATATAGTTTTCTTGACCTTGATTGTTCGGGGTTTAACCTAGAAGGAGTACGACCATCTTAATTTCGGGGACAAAATTTTTCTAAGGCGGGTAGATTTGTAACCACCACTTTTCTAAAATAAGGATAATTTTAAACTTTTATAAAATTAATTATTTAATAATAGGTTTAAATTATGTTATTGATTTATTAATAAATTTTAATTATTTTAATGTCATTAAACTAGTGTTTTGTGATTTTGTTCTTTGGCTAGTGTAACATTAGAGCTGCTTAACCTATAGACTAACTATGACCATGGAGGCCTAACCCATGTGATTAGTTTAGCTAATTACCACTTTTTAGGCTAAGAGTATTTTGGTCATTTTGTGATTTTTTGAATTATTTAGGATTTTAATTAATTGGTGAATTTTAGATTATTTTAATATTTAAATTGATGTATTGTGATTTTGGTCATTTTTTATATTTTAATATTTTAGGAATTTTTTTATTTTAATATTGATTTTACGGGATTTGTTTTAGTCGGGTTTGAGTTTCGTTTCGTTACGACTTGTGTTAGTGACCCGGGTAGCTTAGGATCTAGATGGGACCCCAAGATTAGTTAGTCATGGCCCACAAACCCCACTAATTAAGTTAGTGAGTTTAGACTAATTCTACTTTCTTAGAATGGTTAAATTAGAGACTTAAACTTGACCTTTTTGACCACAAACCTTGTCATGACTTAAGTTGACCCAAAGAAGACTTGTAGGGGCATCTTGGACATTTCACATAGGCCCATTAGGGCATGTATGACCAGCCACCTATAGGGGGAGAGGTGTCCCTCTCTTTTATTTCACACTTGCCTCTTTTTTCCCCCAAATTTGTTCTTCCCCAAACTTGAGAGCTTCCCTTTTGATTTTGATCTCCAAATGCCTCCATTCTTCTTCCAATCTTCTATCATTTCTTCTCATTTCAACCAAGGGAAAGGTGCTAGCAAGGATTTGGAGCAAGGAGTAAGGAAGGGTGTCTATTTTGGGGGAGCTTTCATGTCAGAACCGTGTCCTATGAGTGTATCATTGGGATCCCACTTCCAATAGTTATAACCATCTCTCTATTTCAATTTCCCTTGCATTTTAGTTAGATTTGAATCCATAGGATCCACTCCCATGCATGTACAACCATTAGATTTTAATTTGAGGCTCTTTGGAGTCCTCTTTAGTAAGTTTGAATAGGTTTGGTGTCCTACTTGTGGAGTTCCAATATAGGACACCCCATGTGTTTGTGTTTATGCAAATAGGCTATTTTGTGGTTTAATTTCAGTTTTAGGATAGTTTAAGAGTGTATTGATCTTAGTTAGGATGGTTAGAATAAATTTTATTTGGATAGCTATGTTGGTATCCAAGCATCTTGGCCTACATGTGTTTCTTTTGTCCAAAACAACCCAAATTCGTCATAATTTTTATCCATATTTTTAGTACCTAAAGCAACTTAGAAATGCCATAACTCCTAGCTCAAGACTCCGATTAATCTTCCATTTTTTTCAAAAGAAGCGTATCGAAGTTAGCTTTCCAAATATATATTTTAATAAGCCAAATTCGTTCTACAACTTTCTGTAAAACTGTTTGAGTGTCAGCTGTCCGAAAGATGAACACGTTTCGGTGTTTTCGTGATTCCGGAAGCTTCCAGACACAAAAATGCGATCCATTTAAAGTTTCGAAAAGCTAACACGAAGGGCTATAACATATTTTAATCCTAGAATTTAGTGAAGGCCCAATTGGTACAGTATTGGTTTTAAGTAGAAGAGTGACTATGCGACGTAGGTATTTTGTGTAACCTATGAGCCTAGTATGGATATCATGTGAATGCAGGTATCATAGGTTGTCAAAAATATGTATGATATAGTACATATATGTATATATATATTTTATTATTATGTAATATATGTTAGCATAGTGTGTGTGTTTGAATGAGATAAGGATGTGTGTGGTTAGTGGAGAGAAGTGAGATTGATAGAGGATATGTGCTGGTGTGTGTTTGATGTTGTATAGATGGTAGTGTAGTGTGTGTGTTGTGAAGGTGAGAGAGTTGGGAGGATCATGCCATCTTATTTGACTTGAGGCTAGTATGGTCTGTTGAGTGATTTGTGTTTTGGTTGAGTAGTAGTGTGTTTGTATATAGATGTGTGTGGGTGTGTTAGAAGAGAGGGGGTGGATTTGGTATATGTGTTTGTGTGTGTGTTAGTATTGGAGTGGAGAGAAATTTAAATGTTGTATGTATGGATATGTTAGTATGTTAGTGGTTATGTTAGAATCTATGTAGAGGTTAGAGATACCTTACAAGTTAGATAGTGATATGTTGTATAAGTTAGATAATTAGTTGTGTTAGTCTATGTTATTGTTAGTTAGAGATGATATATGTTAGTTGGTTAGAGTTAGAGATGGATATATATACATATATGTTATGGTTAGATATTAGTTAGTGGGTGTTAGTTGTGTTAGGTTTCTAAGTTAGAATAGATGGTTAGAAGTTATATGTTAGAGTTGGTTAGTATCTTGTATTAGAGATATAAGTTAGGATATAGAGTGATATCTTGAGATACCAAAGTGGTATCTTAGGATATTTTGGGTATTTGCCTATTACCTTAAGGTAATGTATTTACCTACAAGGTAAAGGGAACTTACCTACAAGGTAGAGAGGGTTTACTTTATACTAAGGTATTATATACTAAGGTATTGTCTATCTAATATTTTAGGGTGGATGGGTAGAGGCTAGATATTTAAGGTATTAGTATTAGAGGTTAAGGAATTAGTTTCCAACCAAGGTAATGATTTATCTTACCTTAAGATAATAGGTTTACATTATTACAAGGTAAGGTATTGGGTTTACCTAGGTAACTAAGGTTAGATATCTAAGTTATTGGTTAGCTATTAGCTTGGGGTAGATATTAGATATCTAAGATTGGTATCTTGGTAGTTAAGGTATTTATACCTAGACTAAGGTATTGGGTTTACAACTACGGTATTGGTATTAGAATATCGATAGGGCTAAGGTATATGGTATCTTGGGGTAAGATATAGGTTAGTATCTTACTAGTATCTAGTATCTACGTTAGTTATCTTAGGATGTAGATGAGTGGGTATCATAAGATACAAATCAGTATCTTAGAGGGTAAAAGTAGGATTTTGGGATAAAGTCTAAGATGGGGTTTTGATTGTTAAGATAGGATTAGAAATATGTTGTCTTGGTAGGTAATGGTTAGATAAGGGTAGTTTAGTTTAGTTTTGACCCCCGTTGACCAAGAGTTGACTTTTTGACAAAAGTCAACTACGAGTCAATACTTTACCTAGAATTGACCCAAAACCAAACCAGAGTTGACCAGTTAACTAAAAGTCAACTGTTAGTCAACATTTGCCTAGTTTGACCTAGGGTTGACCTAGAGTTGACCAGAGTTGACCAGTCGACCCAAAAGTTAACTGTAAGTCAACCTTTGATCCAGATTGACCTAGTTTGACTTGGATTGACTTCCTGTGACCTTGTTTGTTCTAGTTTGGCTAAGTATGACCTAGTTTAGCCCAGTATGACCTAGTTTGGCCTAGTTTGACTTAGACTTGCATATCATGATTTGATTAGCTTCCCTTTCATTATTAAACCCTGTTTTGACTTATGATATCTCATCTTTAGGTCTGTGATTACTCTAGGCATCTGTTCACCTTATCAGCTCAGGACTGTAGGCGAGTACATTCACTGATAGTTTTTATTGTCTTGATATCTGCTATATTCGATTCAGTTGTAGTGTCTTACTTGATTTCTGACACGATGGTTCACAGACTAGCATACGTCGGATCCTGTCATGAGATGTCGTTCCTGGATTACTTGGTATATTGGTATATTACTCGACTTGTTACCTGTACTTGTATAGACATGGACTTGGGAGTGGGGTGGCCTCCTGCTCTTAAGTCTCGTATCATGACGTGTCATGTCCAGATCCAATATACTATTCGGAGATGGAGAGTTATTAGTGGTTGTGTGATCAAATCCCTACTTGTTCTTCATACTTGTACTTGTTACTTGTTCATAGCTATACATTCGCCTCACGACGGGTAAAGCCTGACCCTACTTGTTCATAGCTTTCCATGGTGGCCGGCCTGATCCTGCTCTGTTGTATACTTGTTCATAGCCGGTCAGATGGAAAGCCTGATCCTAATTCCTAAGCCGATCACAAAACGCACTAATAATTCATGGCATATTTTATATTTATTTTATTACATCATATATCCTACTCAGTTCTACATTCAGTACTTTCCTCACCATGTTATGATATTCAGTTCTCACATGTTCTACATGATCTTATGCTAAGCCTTGATTGGAGGCTAAGTTCTGTTCAGGAGAAGGATTACAACCCCGGTCCTTGTTTGGTTTACAGGTTGTAACTTGGCTTCCGAACAGCTCCCAAGCCATCCTATATTATGTCTTATATTTTATTATACTATCTCTTATAGAATTTGTCAATTCATATGGAACTGCTGTTAGTGTTTGTACTTGCTCATTTTCCTGACAGGATATCGTTTATATATTATAGATGATTCTGAGGCAGACTGCTCGACCAACTATGGGGTCGAGATAGATGGAGACTTAGTCCAGGACTGTGCCCTGATAGTTGAGCCACTAGACTTTGCACACCCGGACTAGTATAGCTTAGTTAGGTTTGCCTGGACTGTGATCCAACTAGTGCTTTCAGACTGTAGTTTTTACATTATATTTTGAGTTTCTGTGATGTGTTTATATCTCAGAGCTTGTGTTGGATCTTGAACTTTTTTCCAGTTTCCCTTCTATCATATTTCTATTTTGTGCTATCTATCATATTTTGTTCTTGTGATTGAGTTATGCCATATTATCCCTCCATGCGGAGATGGCATGTACCCTTATATTTTGTCTAGTTGTAGTATTTATAGACGACCTATACAGCGTTCTACCGCCGATTCTGCAGCATAGGCTGGACGTAACCACGTACTCGTGCCCTACCTTGGGTGCGGGTCGTGACATGATATATACAATGGTCAATTCAGTATGCATATCCAAATTTTTGGATATTATTGAAAATTTTGGATATTGGATTAGGATACCCGAGTTTGTTTAGGATATTATGGAACATGGATATGAATACTGATATTAAGATATTTAGATACGAGTTCGAGGTAGCCCATTATAATTTGGCATTTATGGATTTTTTGGATATTAAGATATTCGAATTCGTTAATATTAAATACATTTCTTTAGTATATTTTCACTCTAGGGTGGTGTTCTAGGATTATCAATATAATATATATAAGATTGTGAATATTAATTAGTTATCAATACTGATCTGATACGGTCGATACCAATCGGATAAGGTCGATACCTATCCGATACGGCCGATACAAATCTGATATAATTGATATCGATACTCATAAGAATAGTCTGATACCGATTTCGATAGTGATACTGTTAACCTTTGTTATTACACTTAGGTACTAAATTAATTTTTACTTGTATTTACAATATACATGGTACGTGGTGTAGAATTGGTTTCAATAATGTGTCTATACTTAGTTGACTGTTCGTGGATGTACAATCAACGACATGAGAGCAAGTTTTGTTTGATGGAGGGCGTCGAGAAATTTCTATGATATGCCAACAGTCAACCTTATTTCATTGAGGAGAGGCTTATAAACTGCCCTTGTGTCAAATGTATTAATATACCATTCAAAGAGTGGATCTCGTGAGAGAGTACCTCTACAAGAAGGGTTTCGTACCGAACTATAACGAGTGGACGGCTCAAGGAGAACCTTTGGTTCCGCAAAATCAGCCTTCCTTCAATACGGAGGTGGAAGAGTCCACTCTCGGAGATTAGTTCGAATATCGACATCGAAGCTTGGCATGTGAGTTGGTATTTCATGCGACCGGTCCAAGTTTTGATCTGGAGGATCCGAATCCTGATGCAAAAAAGTTATATGATATGTTCAAGCATGTCGATACTCCGTTATACCCGGGTTGTGATTCTCATTTTGTCCTGTCCATGGTGATGCAGCTGTTGAACCTCAAGTCTGATTTTAACTTATCGCAGGAATGCTACAACCGGATTATTCAGTTTGTTAGAGAGTTGTTGTTAAAAGGATCGAAGGACATGCTAGAAAATAATTACAAGTCAAATATGATGATATGGAAACTCAGATAAGTCTACGAAAAGATAGATTACTGTTGAAACGGTTGCATGTTGTACTACAAAGAGAATAATGATAAAGACAGATGCATTTTCTGTCAGGAGGACCGGTACAAGCCAATTCGGGGCAAAAGAAAATCATCTAAAGGAGCAATTTTGGGCCCCTACAAATACATGCACTTTTTGTCGATCACAAAGAGGCTGCCAAGGATGTATATGTGTGCAAATATTGCAGAACACATGACATGGCATAGCAAAGAGCAAAAAATGGATGAAGGAGAATTATCTCATCCTTCCGATGGAGAGGCATGGAAGCATTTTGATCGATGTCATCCTAGATTTGCTGCAGAGCCTAGGAATATTCGGTTGACTTATTGTTCTGATGGGTTCACTCCTTTCGGACAATCAGGATTTTAATACACTTTTTGCCGGTGATTTTGACCCCTTACAACCATAGATGTGCATGCAGACTCCTTACATGTTCTTGACACTTATCATACCTGATCGAAAAAGTCTAAAGAAGAATATCAATATCTACTTGCAGCAGTTGGTGGATGAGTTGAAACAATTGTGGCAGTTCGGCATTCAGACGTATGATATATCGATGTAGAAGAACTTTCTTATGAGAGCGATGCTCATGTGGACCATCAATGATTTTCTAGCATACAGGATATTATTGGGGTGGAGTACTCATGGTATTATGTCTTGTCCAATATGTATGGAAAAGAGTAAGGCATTCCGCCTTCAAAATGGAGGAAAAGCTTTTTTTATTGTTACCGTCAGTTCCTTCCGGCGTTGCATCCATTTATAAGGGACGGAGATGCATTTAGAGCTGGTAAACATGATCTATCTCCTCCCCGGTTGAGATTCACAAGAGATATAGTTTGGACAGAGGTAGAGGATTTACCGACTGTAATAGAAGATCCGAGATCAGGCCATCACTTAGAAGGATTCAAACCTAGCCATAACTGAACGAAGCAGAGTATCTTTTGGGACTTGCTGTATTGTAAGAACAAACTCATAAGATACAATCTGCATGTCGTGTATATTAAGAAAAACGTATTCGACAACATATTCAGTGCGATGATGGATATCAAGGGATAAATGAAAGACAATTCCAAAGTAAGAAAGGACATGGAAATTATTTTTAGGCATTGTCACGCACCAGTTCCAAAATATATCGGAACCCATGACATGAGCATGCCAGTTGTACGACTAGAATAAGTATTCCCAATTTAATGGAGTTATCCTAATTATAGTACGTTGAATCCTATATCTACAGTATAATAGTCACAAATAAACTAATATCTCCATAATATCAATACTAGAATCTCATCCATAGAACAACAACATCAATACAGGATAATATAATAAATGTATAACTGAAATAGAATATAAGTCTGAAATAATCAAGCACAAAATCTATCTGAGATAATCAAGCCTGGTGGAAATATATCCATTAAAACAAAGTACAACGCTAGAATAGTAAAAATACTGAAATAAAGAAATAACCAGGTCATAGCTAGATAGATAAAGTATCCATGACTCTAATCAACTATCAAGCCTTGGATCAGGAAAACTCCTCGGGCAAAACCTCTAGGTGCTCTGCAAGATATCCTTGCTCGATGCCTAGTCCATAAACTATAGGATAAAGGTACTCGTCTAGATCTGTGAAATAATCAGGTCCTCAGCAGACAAAATAAGATACAACAACTAGTCAAAATATGAACAATAAAAGTAATATACATTAACATGAATATAAATGACAAGGTAAACTATCAATCTAAGTGTAATGCACTTGAAGACTACTTTGGTATGTATGATTAGGTGAAGGAATAAAGTATAGCATCCACTAGAGGCTTATGTATATACTAGCATACCTCCCGACTGTATTCTGACGCGCGATCAGTGGACGCTGCCGGATATATACTCCAGCAATACACCCATAACCAGAAAACTATGAGGCTAAAAAGGTAGCTTTGTCATACACCTACTAATAGTCTTTCCCGCCCAGGAGTAGTACAAGATCATGTCCATGACTCGCATGACTCGTATCTCACATACAAGTCCTCTAACTAACACAACTAGTTATATATTATCCGTCACATGAATCCCTTGTACCGGCTAAGTACAGGATGCGTGCCAATACCAATGTAACTCTCAATCCAAGTGTCATGTCATGAGTCGTGTCCAAGTCATAGAAGTCATTTTAAAATAACTTTAATACAAGAAATTATACAAGCACACTAGGTCACACAGACACCTACTATATGTCATCGATGGCATCATTGACGGCACCCAAGTCACACTTGGATGCTATCTTAACACATCTAATCCCAACACACACTAATATGTCCATGTATAGCAGGAAAAAAAAAGTTCACAGTGGCACGGTATCATGCCTGGAATAGCCGCGAAGGAATAGAGTACCGGTTCGACTTCAACTTCCGTAGTCACGGTCTCACGAACTCCTATAAATAACTAAATTAATAACTACATTAACATGATTACTCTCATTTACATGTATATATATATATATATATATATATATATATATATATATATATATATATATATATATATATAGTACATAGGTTAAACAAACTATATAATAATCACAACTAATCATAATACATACTAGTCGAAATACTCCTTCTAGGACTAATAAAATTCCATAAAATATAAATATAAAATATTCAGTATTAATTCTTAAATAAATCTCTGTATATATTATGTACTTATTATTGCATAAAATGCCATTTAGAAATCAATTCATGATCAAACTAATACCAACATTAATAAATCAACGTTATTAGGACTTGTTTAACCTTAAATAAAATGACTTAAATATTCTAAAAATAATGGTAAAAATAATAATTTTAATTATCAAATATTTATGATCATGAGTCGAGGATCAACAATATGGAGCATTGGATGCATACAAAATTATTTGGGACTCACAAGATGAAAATATCGATTGTTCGTTTTACGGTAGAATTTTGTCCTTCAAAGATGGGAAGATTTACATATCCAATTAGCAAAATAATGAAAAAGTGTTTGAAGGGGAATGTGGATAATCGAATTACTATCATTTTTATATATGACATCAATGGTAAAAGTTACTCTAACTAGATAAAAATCTCCATATACCAAACAGTATTAGTTCTAGACAAGTTTCGGTAAAACATGTGCTCCAAAAAATCCAAAAAGAACTTCGATATGAAATTTTATATGAAAGTTGTAGACACAAAGGGGAAACCAGCATTTTTGGTCCCATGAAGTTTGGATGTTCAGAAGTGGAGAAAACGTATTTGCAAGATGTACTCACCTATTGTGTTTTCGGACAGCAAGTTGAGGGTGTCTTGTGCGTGCTTTTGCGACCTATAGGAGTGGTTTTCGGTGATGGCCAGCATTGTGAAGGTGGAGAGGGGTCTTGGGCACATCGAAGATGAGGTGGTTGGGCTAGAGATGGTCGGCAAGGGGTCAAACATCAGCAAGAAAGAGGGGACAGCAGTAGCAGGCGGCAATAGAGTTGGGTTAGGTTAGGGTTTGTGGAGAGGGTTTTTGGGTAGGTTAATGTGTTACATATATAGAGGGTTGCTAGGGGGTCAATTATAGGCTACTCTTGTGCGGATACTGTTAAGTATTGATGGGTTTTGGAAACCAAATACAAGAGATATTGACATATGAAGATACATGTTTGCAAATTTATAAACTTATATTGATTGAGTTTCCCTAATATGTTGACCCAATTAAAGTATCCAAAAATCTAGGATGGCACCCTAACAAGTCATCTACAACTTGTTAGACAAGTTTAGGCTCAAGAAGAACTACCTGATTTGAAAAAAGGTGTAAAAGTCACATAAGAAGTCTTATGTGACATTTGAATTTAATTAGCACATGGGGCACCCTTCGGTAAAATGTGTGCCTCGAAAAATCTAGAAAGAATTTTGATATAAAATTTTATATGAAGTTAGTAGACATATAGGGGAACATAGAATTTTTGGTCCCATAAAGCTTTGATGCCTATAATTGGAGAAAATACATTTGTAAGATGGACATACATGTTGTGTTTTCGGACAAGAAGTTGAGGGTGTCTTGTGCGGGTTGTTGCGACCTATATGAGTTTTTTGGGAGATGGCTAGCATTGGGAAGGTGGACGAGGGTCTTGGGAACATCATGGATAAGGTGGTTGGGCTGAAGTTGGGCGACAAGGGGTTGAACAACAGCAAGAAAGAGGGGACAACAGCAGCAGGTTGGCGGCAATGGAGTTGGGTTAGGTTATGGTTTATGGGGAGGGTTTTGGGGTAGGTTAGTGTGTTAAATATATAGAGGGTTGCTAGGGGGTCAATTATGGGCTATTCTTGTATAGGTCGGGTTGTGTATTGATGGGTTTTGGAAATCAAATACAAGAGAGATTGACATATAAAGATACAAGTTTCCAAATTTAGAAACTTGCATTGATTGAGTTTCCCTAATAGATTTGACCCAATTAAAGTCTCCATAAAATATGAAATAAAAATCAAGGAAGGCCCTATCTATGTGGGTATGACCCTAACAAGTCATCTACAACTTGTTAGACAAGTTTAGGCTCAAAAAGAATTAGCGATTTGGAAATAGGCTTAAAAGTCACATAATGGGTCTTAAGTGACATTTGAATTTAAATAGAACATGGGGCCTCGATTGAGTGGGACATCCTAGGCATGTGTGTAGTAGGCTCAAAAATAATCAAAATCTTATATTGGGTTGTTAAGGTTGGATCGATGTCAAGTTCCGAATTCAAGTTGGACGTCATGACAAGTCTCACGGTAGATAACTTCTTAGCCTAAATTGACCCCGAAGTTGTGCAAAATAATATCACGACCCGTTATCCAAATTATTGGGCCTGGCCGGGCCATGCCCAGCCTACGCTTGGTTATAGCGTAGTAAGCTGTTCTAAGTAAGGACAGTAATGGATCTAGTATACTAACAGTTCTAGTATCACACTTTAAATGTTCATCACAACACAACATCGATGAGTGAAAGCAAATAAGTTTAGATTTAATTATTACATTCCCAAACAGATAGCTGTAGACAAAGTTCAGGACAACTAATCGAGGTTCCCTGCGAGACTTCCTCAGGAGCAATGACTTGGTCCTCTGCAACGGGTCCATAGTAAGAGTCACAGAGCATTTCTTCCTAAGAAAGTGTGCCTACAATGTTTCTTGTCTGGAAGGGAGCAAGTACTGGTTCTACAAACTATATATACCGAGCATAGAATGAAAATAGATGTGCTAAATAAAAAATATGTCATATCATAGTATATTATATAAAAAATACATTTGTCATGGTGACATATATATATATATATATATATATATATATATATATATATATATATATATATATTTATATATATATATATATATATATATATATATATATATATATATATATATAGTATTTGAAACTCTAGAAGGTACGTGATCAGTCAATGGGTGTAAAATGTACTGATGTACAAGTCTACATGAATAAAATGTACGTACATACAAGTCTACAAGTATAAATGTACATGCGTACAAAAATACATAATAAAGGCATACTGCAAGGTTGTACTAGGTGCCACCAAGCTAGATACATGTACTAAGTTAAAGTAGGATCATGTACTCAATTAGCAGTTTCTTCATCCCTAAGTTATAATCATGTGAAAAGATACTAATAGTAGTTTAAAGAATGTGAAGCATAATGATGGTACATAGAAACATATGAGATATGATTTAAGTTATAAGTAGCTATATTAATAGTGTTCATACGCAATTCATTATCATGTACGGTAAGTAAAGTTTGTAGTTTGTACTTGCCTCGAGCAAGACAATGTAAAGAGAATGCATAGGAAGAAGCATGGTGTCCTATCACTGTCATAAAGGTATAATGATCTCAATCCCTATTCTATGTCCAAGACTCTAACTGCTAACTCTAACACTAGTAGTGCGACATAATCCTAAATCTGTAATCTATCTATGGATAAATTATAAAGTTTTGGAAATTAAGTTTTACTTATTTAAAGTATTTAGAAATAATATTTTAAAATACTATAAACATTATTTGGTTAAAATACTCTAGGTAAAATATTTGGTAATAATATTAGATGATATTATTATACCAACTATAATAGTATACAATATATTCATGCCAATATTGTTTATACAAAATACATATATAGTTTGGAAATTAAGACTTATTAATCATGAACACTTGAAATTGTTGGCCCATTCCATGGTCACACCCGATTTTAATAATCGACATAAACTTAAGTCAATACACAAAATATACAAACTGCTGCTAATCATTTCAGGTCTTGTGAAATCAATATCAACAAGCGTACTACTGCATCATCAAGCACGTAAATCATCAGTCTGAAGCTTACTTTCATTGGAATCTAGTTCGAGTCATTTTATAATTTATTATGTATTTTATCTTTATTGAGTCTAGGATATAAATTGTAAGATCGACTGAGTAATACTGGCTTAGGTTAATCATATTCCACTTTTCTATACAACCTACATATCCATATTCCATCTACCAAAAAGTTCTATTCCATTCTGCAACAATATTTTACAAATGTTTAACATTTTTACCTAGACAGAACTCAAGTCGAGTTCGGCTCGAGTTCGGTCTGAACTCTGACCGAGTTCGGTCAGTTTAAATATAAACATTTGTTGCCTCCAAATCTGCATACAACGTTTATGCAAAATCTTTGCATCAGAACTCTGTCCGAGTTCGGTCCTAGAAAACACCTATAAATAGAAGAGAATTTTTCATTCCAAATCACTCAACCAATTTCATCTTTTTTTCTCTATTCAATAAGTGTTTTCATCCGATCAAAAGTTTTCATATCACACCTACACTCCTCTTAGCCAAAAGCCAGAAATATCTATTTCGATCTAGAGCCTTTTGGTTCTCAAGAGTTGTAAAGAGGTTGTTCAAAGTACATAAATTATCTCTTTGTGGAGTCGGTCGTGCGCTCGTCATCAAGCACGGTGTTGTGATGTTGGTCGTGCACTTGTCACTAAGCACGGTGTTTTAAGAGACTACAAGCTCTCAATTAGCTTGTGCCTTAGTGGATTAACATTGAGCAAGAGTACTCGAGACTGGATTAGTCCTCTTAGAGGGATACCAGTATACATCGCTGTGTCACTGGGTTTGATCTCTCTATCATTTGCTATATTTATTTACTATCTCTTATTTATTGCCATAGTTATCTGTTTATAATTTTTAAAATTGGTGATTATTTTCTGCTGCACTCACACTCACTCTATTTAACCCCCCTCTAGAGGTGCTCAACGATCCTACAATTGGTATCAGAGTAGGTTATATTCTAATATAACAAACCTCAGAGAGTATATATGACAGCCGTGAAATCAATATTCAATGGTGAAGGGCAATCCACAAATAGACTCCCACTATTTGATGGTACAAATTATACCTACTGGAAAACACGGATGACTCTCTTATTAAAGTCTCTTGACATTGATCTTTGGTCTATAGTTTTTGACAGTTATAAGAAATCAGCACCTACAGTAGTTGATGGCCTGCTTGTAGACAAGCCTCATGACAAATATACAGAGGCTAAAAAACCAAAGGCTAGTCTAGATGCCCGTGCCATCAACGTACTGTTCTGTGCAATTGACAAAATGGAAGTCAACAGAGTTTCAACCTGTAAGACGTCTCACGAGATTTGGAAACTTCTTGAGGAAACTCATGAAGGTACTTCCCAAGTGAAGGAATCCAAAATCAGTAGACTAACACAGGAGTATGAATCTTTTAAGATGAAATCCAGTGAGTCAATTACACAGATGTGAAGAACAGATGGCAACTCTAGAGGGGGGTGAATAGAGTTTATAACAATAATACCCAATAAAAATTAAACTTCTTTCACCAGCTGAAAGTAATCAGAGTAAATGCGAAAATAAATAAGGAGCAAGAAAGCATACGCAAACACAGCCGAATTTTAACCTAGTTTCCCTCGTGGAGGACTGGTCCAGGCCTGAGAACTCTAGCTCAGGATTAAATTCACTATTTGTGAAATAGTAGTTACACCCCGTACCTTTTTTCAGAAGAGCACGTCAATTTCTTACAAAAATTGTAGTGGCGATGCTTGGAATTTTCCAAGCAACTTTTTGAACTCTTGCACAAACTCCTAATTGAAAAGTACTAAGCACTTGAGGCTTAGGGAGCTTGTGGCTAGTAGATGAAGAAGGGTATGGCTTGTATAGAGCTTTAGAGAGAAGAGAAGAGAAGATTGGATGAATAAAAATGAGAGAATTCATGGCCTATTTATAGGATACCAGGTAAGCAGAATTCTGCCACAATTCTGGTTGGAATTTTCAAAAAATTGGCCGTTGGACAACTTGCAACCAGCCAACCCTAAAAATTAGGATGCTGATTTTTAGGTGGCAGAGTTCGGCCCGAACTTTGTGTAGAGACAGAGTTCGGCCCGAACTCTGTCTCCAGAGCATAGAATGGGTCATTGGTCCAATTGGCTTATTTGGATATGTGTGGAGCTATTGGATTTTGGGTATGGGTATAGGTTAAGTCTCAGATGCTCAGCACAGCTCAGTTTACATAAGTCTGGACTCAATAAAATTGTAAAATACAGACTCAAAAAATAACTTGCATTGCAAATCCGAGCTGTCGTCTGACTTGTACTGGATGTAGTCTTCATGTGTCGTATTAAATTATCACAAGTATCATGTAGTCAATTTTATCAATATTTGGTTGACTGTGATTTTGTGTCAACAATCTCTCCCATATTGATAATTGACAAAATGATAGTTGTATATTCAATATTCATACCTGGACACAGTTAAGAGAAATGGCATAGCTCCCCCGTAATCAATGCCAAGCTAGCAATAGCTCCCCCGTAAAGCAATAGCAATAGCATTAGCTTTGAATCCTGTAGGCCTGATAAAAACATTCTTCTCCCAAAGTACAGATACAGATACAAAAATAATATAGAATATACAAAATTTCTCCCTCTTTTGGCATTTAGCAATTAACCATAAACAAATAGAACTGGTGTCACGACCCGCACCCACTGTGAGGGTACGAGAACGTAACAGCGCCCAGCCTACACCGCAGTGTCGGCGGTAGAATGCTGTTCTAGGTCATGAACTATAACTAACATAATATGAATACTCTCCATAAGGAGGCCAACACAGAGGTACAACTCAATCACAATCTAAGGTAGAATATAGCATGATGGAAATAGATAAGAAATCCTCAACTGAGGTACAACAGAAAGAAATAACAAAGTCTCAACATCTCTAAAATATACAACTCTGAAAGTAAGACAACAGCTAAACATGAAAAGAAAGAACAGTCTAAGCTATCTACACTATACAAGGTATTATCCTGAGCAGCTTCCTGAACCTCCCCAGGGGTCCAGGTTGCGAGTGTCATCTAGGCAAGCTCCGAGTAAGGGGTGCAGGGTTCCTCATCATCCTCTGTAAAATTTTTAATAGGTCCAGTCAGGACGAGAGCGAGCACAGTACATCTCAACAGTTCATAGCAGGTTAGAAAATATAATCATGCAGTAAAGTAAGATATAGATACTGAAGGAAATGCAGTATGTAAACAGAGATAGAACTGTAATAGAAATATTTACTATAAATAGAGAGCTACCAGTGACTAGTGATTCAGAGTACAAAGTCGACATGTGAACGGCTTGATTTGTACATGGCTATACTAAAGAGGCGTACATGGCTATTCTACTTTGGAATTGTTCACATGGCTACTTATACTCCCCCGTACCTCCAACTAATACACAAGGATCCAACCAGGTTATGTTATGATTCTATGTAACAGCCCCCGAAGGATGGTAAGCCCCCAAAGGGTGATATACCCCCAAAGGGTGATAAGCCCCCAAAGGGTGATATGCCCCCGAAGGGTGATATGCCCTCGAATGGTAATATGCCCCAAAAGGGTGATAAGCCTCCGAAGGGTGATATGCCCCCAAAGGGTGATAAGCCCCCGAAGGGTGATATGCCCCCAAAGGGTGATAAGCCCCCGAAGGGTGATATGCCCCCAAAGGGTGGTACATAGTAGTCCCATAAATGGGGATTCTGATAGACCTAATAAATGGGATAAGGATTCAGAGAAGACTCTGTGATCATATGGGTATATGTCACAAGTGATCAAAGAACCAAAGAAGCATATGATACGCCATGTAAGTAAAACGCATAGAACATAGAGTACCCGATGCTCCCTGAAGGGATAACATCTTAAGAAGGGATCCATATAGTACCAATCCGTGTGACCAACGTGACAGTATCAAGTAAAGTAATTTAATGCAGGAAATAATTCTAAGCAGGTATGAAATGATCAGAGAATGTACTCGCCTCGTATCTGAATGTCTGAAGTAAATATACTGTCCGAGATGAGATACCTGACTCCTAGTTAGAGCAACACAAGTCAAGATGTATACAGGGGATGATAATAGTAATCTACAATGCATCTGCATGCTGTCTAGGTCAAACTAGACTAAAGTCAACACTTGGTCAACTCTAGTCAACCACACTAGTCAAACTAGGTCAACCTAACCCAGACAAGTCTTACTAAGCCTAACCAAGGCTAGGCTAACAACCAATCATACTCACAAGTCACAGAGAACACACATACCAATCCACGGCTATACAAGCCACACAACCACACATCAAGGGCACATCATATTGAGCTATAATCAACATTGTATAATAAGAGAGAGAGGGTTGCATGGCATGGTGGTTTACATATGAAAGCTGAATTTAACTAGCATTTCAATTTAAGGGTTATGGGTTGCATTATAAACAGACATTCAATTAGGCACTCTATATTAGGCTTACAATACTAGGCTATATACATTACACTCACATTACATAGGAAATACTATATTGATTTCAATTTACCCTTCCACTTTACTCTATCATTTACATATTCACATTGGTTTAGACATTTAGATATATACATATAGACATGCATACACACATTAGCTATATGTATTGTATGTACATAGAGAGGGGGTGACATCTCAATGCAATGTGAGTGGGTGTATGTGTGTAAGGGAAATAAGCGTAGGCTAGTGTGTTCATGCATAAAACTTGTGTGTGTATGGGGTTAACAGTGTGTCATTTCCATATATGTGTGTGTGATGTTAGGTTATTACAATTTCAGTTAACATATCAACTATAGCTAGCAATAGTTCTCAGATTTTTGTGTGTAATATCCTAGTGTAGCAGGAATTTCATATGTGTGTGTGTGTGTGTGCGCTACACATGAGAGTGTGTGCATATGTGATAGGCTAGAGAACAGTGAACCATGGAAAACAGTGTATACATATAATGTGAAGCAGAAAAGGGAATTCAGTAAGCTAACAAGGCAATGTGGCATGGCAACTTGTGTGTGTGTGTTCTGTTAAAAGGTGTGTGACAATGAAGCATTGGTGTAGCAGGAAAAATTTGTGAAAAGGAAATCTGGAAGAGTGTATACATTAGGGTGTGTGTGTGATCATTCTCTTGAAATCCAGTGAGCACACCAAGCTGGAAATTAGTGAACCAATCAACCCAATAAAATCTGGAAAAGGGAAATCAGTGTATACAAAGCAGTGGGGTATACATGTGTGTTAGGCTTGAGAGTGACAGTCCAATAGGAAAGAACAGGGAATCAGTGTATACATTCAAATCAGTTAGAAGAAAGAAAAGGAAACAATCTCAGTTTTAGTTCCACATTTACATATAAACTAAAGTGAGCTATCACATAAACTGGTGTAACTAACCACATAAAATGAACCATGTTATCTGAAATCTGCCATTAAGCCAACATCCCATATGCATACAGCTCATGCATTGTCTAATACTGAAATTAACTAACATTTTGAATTAAGGGGTTGAAGGTTAACATTACATTCATAGACATTCCACTATATTGAAAACTGAAATTGGCTTGGCAATAGGAAAAAGAAGGTATATATGCTTACATATATTACATTAATTGCATTCCTACATGCTTGCATTCAACCATATATATGCATTAATGTAAAGAGGATATATATCATTATATATCATTTCATTCATCTAAATATCATGCATTACATACTCTATATTCATTTAATATCCATACTACATAGGCTCATAGGTTACACAAAATGCATATATCGTATAGTCACTCTTTTACTTAAAACCAATACTGTACCAATTGGGCATTCACTAAATTCTAGGATTAAAGTATGTTGTAGTACTTCATGTTAGCTTTTCGAAACTTCAAACGGATCGCATTTTCGTTTCCGGAAGCTCCCGGAATCGCAAAAATACCGAAACGCGTTCGTCTTTCGTACAGCTGACACTCAAATAATTCTACAGAAAGTTACAGAAAGAATTTGGCTTATTAAAATATATATTTGGAAAGCTAACTTCGATACGATTTTTTTAAAAAAATAAGAGATAAATCGGAGTTTTAAGCTAAAAGTTATGATATTTTTAAGTTGCTATTGCTACTAAAAACGTGGATAAAAATTATGACGAATTTGGGTAGTTTGAGACAAAAGAACACAAGTATATAACATAATATATCAAGAACTCACTCTCTACACTAATATATATATATATGAGACACTATAGAACACATCTCCAATACAAAAATATGAGATTAAACATGTAATAATTCATTCATACATAACAACAACACATAGTGTGTCCAAATTTGGGGTTTTTCCACATGGACACAACTACAACACAAAGGACACTCCTATGACCTCCAAATGGACACGAAATGGACACAAATAGAGATACAACCATGGGGGTCATTCCTATGGGTTCAAAATAGACCTATATGCATGAAAAAATGAAAAGAAGAAGGGATTTATACCTCCCGGTAGATCGAATCGAAGAAAAGCCTTCCCGGAGCGACACCGACACGTAGAGATTCCAAAAGGACACGAACGAGCTACGAATCCTCCCAAACTTGGGTAGCTTCCTCCTTGGCTAGAATGGAGAAGGAAAGAAGAAGATTTGGTAGCGAAATGGAAGGATTTGGTGGAGAAATTGCTAGGGATTGCTCTCTAGATATTTGGGGAAGAACAAGAGAGAGTGTGGATGAGAATAATGAAATGAACTTGATCATATCCTCTCCCAAAGTGGCTGGCCATATGGGGCTATTTGTCCTATTATGGTAAGGTCCAAAATGCCCCCACTAACCTATTTTATTAGTATTAGGAAAGGGCTAATTGGTTGGGGCTAAATTAGTCATTCTAAAGTCTCTAATCACACTAACCTTATCCATAATAATTAGTCTAACCTCTAACTAAAATATTTCAATCATGTAGGCCATGGCTAACTAATGTGTGGGTCCACTAAAGTCAACACTACCCCCGGGTCCCCGTTTCAAGTCGGATTGAGCTGAAATTCAAACCCGACTCAAATAACCCCAAAACAATATCATAAATAATAAAATAAATTTCAAAAATATTTCAAAAATACAAAATGACAAAAATACCCCTGTTTCTGAAAACTGGGGGTAACAAATTCCTCAAAATTAAAACCAAACAATAGTAAAATGTCAAAATCACAAGTCATAATTTTAAATAGTTTAAAAATGATTAAAAATCACCATAATCATAATATGAAATAATTATCAATAAATAATAATTATAATTACAAAATTTCAAAATTACCCTCATCTGGAAAACTAGGTGTTACAATCCTACCCATCTTATAAAAATTTTGTCCTCGAAGTTAAGATGATCGCACCCCCTTCTAGGTCAAACATAGTCAAGGGTCAATCACTAGTCAATTTCTCAACATCCAAGTACTTGGTCATCAACTGGTCAACTTCTTAGGATTTTACCTATGCTAGCTATTTAGGTGTTGGCAACTAGAATTTAGCAAAAGAGAAACTCTATAATAGACTAGCTCATAACTTCCCAATCCTATCAAGTCACCTATAACTAAATACCTACAAGCTAAGCACATGAATACCAAATACCACATATATACATATATGCTCAAGAACAACAACCCATCACATATATCCTCAGTATATCATCTATATATATACATGACTGATCAACCAAGGGTTAAGGCAGACTAAACTTATAAGGGTCTGAAACAATGCTTAGAACTAGGCTAAGGATGAATGGTCTGAATCAAGGGGACATGGTATCTAGTGAAGGGTCTGCACACTGCCTATAAAGGTGATCAACACAAAGGAACTCAACACGAAGGGAACTTAACTAAAATGGAAAATTGAACCAAGTATAGGCTAAACAACATGTTTATAACCCTATACAACAATGGCCTATAGATACCAACTAACCTATATCCCATATGCCAATATCATCTGTAATCTATCTATGCAAATAGACCTCTCGGTCTTAGGTGAAACTACAACTATACTCAAAGACAGGCTCTGGTCATGGGTGCCTCACTGAAAAAGGTAAGGAAAAGTAGTAATATTCATCAAGGATGTAAGGCATACTAACATTCTATGTGTGACTGGTTGGTATTATAGATAACAGAAGAATTATCTGCAATGGGTTACTATTCTAACACCAATACTAACTATCACCTCTAGGGTACAGACACTCTACAAGTCATCATACCATTATACTATGAAGGAACTACCTATGAATAAGCTCTACAAAACTAAATATCCCAACTCCTAAGTCATTTATAACAATCAAAAGGGTATGATGTTTAAACCTTCTCAAGATACAATCTGTTAATCATATGCGTCTGTCCAAAATCATGTTGTCCAGAGTCTTCATCATGCTAGTGAGCAAGGCTACGATAATCACAGAGTCCTTGACTAAGGTACGTACCTCTAGGTTCATGGTATTTAAAATTTTTGTACTGCCGCATGCGATGGCGAAAACCTTAAATTCCCATACCCGAGAATACATCCAAAATCTGACTACATGTCCTCACTATGCCAACTAACACGACTATCGAGGATTCTAGATCCCATGATTTAGGCGACCTAGCCCATATGATTTTCTCAGAAAAAAAAACAAACACAACAAAAGAGTAACATGACAAAATTAATCAATCAACAAGGAACAGATAGAATCGGATTTCAAAATAATTATAAAAGACAATTGCGGGAATAGAATTGAGAAGAACGGAACTTGCAGCAAGATCTCCAACGGTCTGTGCATCCTCGACTGTCCTGACGATAGCTCGCCCTACTGGTTTCCTCCATCCTGATGCTGATACTGCACAAATCTCTGCTGCTGATGCTGCATGAATCGCTGATGCTGAGAAAAACCGGAAATAAAGGGAAAAGTCTCTGTACAGACGGAGGTGCACCTCCAATATCGCAGAAATGCACAACAGAAGCTGCGGTCTCGAGGCCCTGATGAACAGGACGAGAGGTGGCCAATCTCTCGATAGTATCTCCCGAACCGAAGCGATGAGATCGTGTCTTCATAACCATCATGAAGACAGATCAAAACAAGAAGCAATTTCTGAGAATGAAGCAAAAATTCAAAGGAGAACAATTTATATTCAAGGGAAGTCAATAAGCAACAATTTTAGACAAAATGAATCGGATTAAGAGTTTTTCCTAATGTGATTGAGTACCTCCAAAAATATCCTAATCCTACTGCAGGTTGTAGTGATACTCTAGTTCAAATACCACTACATAAACTCGACCTTCATGGGCCACCACTAAAAACGTGTCACGATCCGCACCCACTGTGAGGGTATGAGAACGTAACAGGGCCCAGCCTACGCCACAGTGTCGACGGTAGAACGCTGTTCTAGGTCATGAACTATAACTACCATAATATGAATACTCTCCATAAGGAGGCCAATACGGAGGTACAACTCAATCACAATCTAAGGTAGAATGTAGCATGATGGAAATAGATAAGAAATTCTCAACTGAGGTACAGCAGAAAGAAATAACAAAGTCTCAACATCTCTAAAATATACAACTCTGAAAGTAAGACAACAGCTAAACATGAAAAGAAAGGACAGTCTAAGCTATCTACACTATATAAGGTATCATCCTGAGCAGCTGCCTGAACCTCCCTAGGGGTCCAGGTTGCGAGTGTCATCTAGGCAAGCTCCAAGTAAGGGGTGCAGGATTCCTCATCATCCTCTGTAAAATTTTCAACAGGTCCAGTCAGGACGAGAGCGAGCACAGTACATCTCAACAGTTCATAGCAGGTTAGAAAATATAATCATGCAATAAAGTAAGATATATATACTGAAGGAAATGCAGTATGTAAACAGAGAGAGAACTGTAATAGAAATATCTACTATAAGTAGAGAGCTACTGACTAGTGATTCAGAGTACAAAGTCGACATGTGAACGGCTTGATTTGTACATGGCTATACTAAAGAGGCGTACATGGCTATTCTACTTTGGAATTATTCACATGGCTATTTATACTCCCCCGTACCCCCAACTACTACACAAAGATCCAACCAGGTTATGTTATGATTCTATGTAACAGCCCCCGAAGGGTGGTAAGCCCCCAAAGGGTGATATGCCCCCAAAGGGTGATAAGCCCCCAAAGGGTGATAAGCCCCCAAAGGGTGATATGCCCCCAAAGGATGATAAGCCCCCGAAGGGTGATATGCCCCCAAAGGATGATAAGCCCCCGAAGGGTGATATGCCCCCAAAGGGTGATAAGCCCCCGAAGGGTGGTACATAGTAGTCCCATAAATGGGGATTCTGATAGACCCAATAAATGGGATAAGGATTCAGAGAAGACTCTGTGATCATATGGGTATATGTCACAAGTGATCAAAGAACCAAAGAAGCATATGATATGCCATATAAGTGAAACGCACAGAACATAGAGTACCCGATGCTCCATGAAGGGATAACATCTCAAGAACGGATCCATATAGTACTAATCCGTGTGACCAACGTGACAGTATCAAGTAAAGTAATTTAATGCAGGAAATAATTCTAAGCAGGATATGAAATGATCAGAGAATGTACTCGCCTCGTATCTGAATGTCTGAAGTAAATGTACTATCCGAGATGAGATACCTGACTCCTAGTTAGAGCAACACAAGTCAAGATGTATACAGGGGATGATAATAGTAATCTACAATGCATCTGCATGCTGTCTAGGTCAAACTAGACTAAAGTCAATACTTGGTCAACTCTAGTCAACCACACTAGTCAAACTAGGTCAACCTAACCCAGACAAGCCTTACTAAGCCTAACCAAGGCTAGGCTAACAACCAAGCATACTCACATGTCACAGAGAACACACATACCAATCCAAGGCTATACAAGCCACACAACCACACATCAAGGGCACATCTTATTGAGCTATAATCAACATTGTATAATAAGATAGAGAGGATTGCATGGCATGGTGGTTTACATATGAAATCTGAATTTAACTAGCATTTTAATTTAAGGGTTATGGGTTGCATTATAAACAGACATTCAATTAGGCACTCTATATTAGGCTTACAATACTAGGCTATATACATTACACTCATATTACATAGGAAATACTATATTGATTTCAATTTACCCTTCCACTTTACTCTATCATTTACACATTCACATTGGTTTAGACATTTAGATATATACATATAGACATGCATACACACATTAGCTATATGTATTGTATGTACATAGAGTGGGGGTGACATCTCAATGCAATGTGAGTGGGTATATGTGTGTAAGGGAAATGAGCGTAGGCTAGTGTGTTCATGCACAAAACTTGTATGTGTATGGGGTTAACAGTGTGTCATTTCCATATATGTGTGTGTGATGTTAGGTTATTACAATTTCAGTTAACATATCAACTATAGCTAGCAACAGTTCTCAGATTTTTGTGTGTAATGTCCTAGTGTAGTAGGAATTTCATATGTGTGTGTGTATGTGTGCTACACATGAGAGTGTGTCCATATGTGATAGGCTAGAGAACAGTGAACCATGGAAAACAATGTATACATATAATGTGAAGCAGGAAAGGGAATTCAGTAAGCTAACAAGGCAATGTGGCATGGCAACTTGTGTGTGTGTGTTCAGTTAAAAGGTGTGTGATAATGAAGCATTGGTGTAGCAGGAAAAATTTGTGAAAAGGAAATCTGGAATAGTGTATACATTAGGGTGTGTGTGTGATCATTCTCTTGAAATCCAGTGAGCACACCAAGCTGGAAATCAGTGAACCAATCAACCCAATGAAATCTGGAAAAGGGAAATCAGTATATACAAAGCAGTGGGGTGTACATGTGTGTTAGGCTTGAGAGTGACAGTCCAATAGGAAAGAACAGGGAATCAGTGTATACATTCAAATCAGTTAGAAGAAAGAAAAGGAAACAATCTCAGTTTTAGTTCCACATTTACATATAAACTAAAGTGAGCTATCCCATAAACTGGTGTAACTAACCACATAAAATGAACCATGTTATCTGAAATCTGCCATTAAGCCAACATCCCATACGCATACAGCTCATGCATTGTCTAATACTAAAATTAACTAACATTTCGAATTAAGGGGTTGAAGGTTAACATTACATTCATAGACATTCCACTATATTGAAAACTGAAATTGGCTTGGCAATAGGAAAAGGAAGGTATATATGCTTACATATATTACATTAATTGCATTCCTACATGCTTGCATTCAACCATATATACACATTAATGTAAAGAGGATATATATCATTATATATTATTTCATTCATCTAACATATCATGCATTACATACTCTATATTTATTTAATATCCATACTACATAGGCTCATAGGTTACACAAAATGCATATATCGTATAGTCACTCTTTTACTTAAAACCAATACTATACCAATTGGGCATTCACTAAATTCTAGGATTAAAGTATGTTGTAGTACTTCATGATAGCTTTTTGAAACTTGAAACGGATCGCATTTTCATGTCCGGAAGCTCCCGAAATCGCAAAAATACCGAAACGCGTTCGTCTTTCGTATAGCTGACACTCAAATAATTCTACAGAAAGTTACAGAAAGAATTTGGCTTATTAAAATATATATTTGGAAAGCTAACTTCGATATGGTTCTTTTAAAAAAACAGGAGATAAATCGGAGTTTTAAGCTAAAAGTTATGATATTTCTAAGTTGCTATTGCTTCTAAAAATATGGATAAAAATTATGACGAATTTGGGTAGTTTGAGACAAAAGAACACAAGTATATAACATAATATATCAAGAACTCACTCTCTACACTAATATATGTATATGAGACACTATAGAACACATCTCCAATACAAAAATATGCGATTAAACATGTAATAATTCATTCATACATAACAACAACACATAGTGTGTCCAAATTTGGGGTTTTCCCACATGGACACAACCACAACACAAAGGACACTCCTATGACCTCCAAATGGACACGAAATGGACACAAATGGAGACACAACCATGGGGGTCATTCCTATGGGTTCAAAATAGACCTATATGCATGAGGAAATGAAAAGAAGAAGGGATTTATACCTCCCGGTAGATCGAATCGAAGAAAAGCCTTCCCGGAGCGACAACGACACGTAGAGATTCCAAAAGGACACGAACGAGCTCTGAATCCTCCCAAACTTGGGTAGCTTCCTCCTTGGCTAGGATGGAGAAGGAAAGAAGAATATTTGGTGGCAAAATGGAAGGATTTGGTGGAAAAATTGCTAGGGATTGCTCTCTAGATATTTGGGGAAGAACAAGAGAGAGAGTGTGGATGAGAATAATGAAATAAACTTGAGCCTATCCTCTCCCAAAGTGGCTGGCCATATGGGGCTATTTGTCCTATTATGGTAAGGTCCAAAATGTCTCCACTAACCTATTCTATTAGTATTAGGAAAGGGCTAATTGGTTGGGGCTAAATTAGTCATTCTAAAGTCTCTAATCACACTAACCTTATCCATAATAATTAGTCTAACCTCTAACTAAAATATTTCTATCATGTGGGCCATGGCTAACTAATGTGTGGGTCCACTAAAGTCAATACTACCCCCGGGTCCCCGTTTCAAGTCGGATTGAGCTGAAATTCGAACCCGACTCAAATAACCCCAAAACAATATCATAAATAATAAAATAAATTTCAAAAATATTTCAAAAATACAAAATGACAAATACCCCTGTTTCTGAAAACTGGGGGTGACAAATTCCTCGAAATTAAAACCAAACAATAGTAAAATGTCAAAATCACCAGTCATAATTTTAAATAGTTTAAAAATGATTAAAAATTACCAAAAATCATAATATGAAATAATTATCAATAAATAATAATTATAATTACAAAATTTTTAAATTACCCTCATCTGAAAAACTAGGTGTTACAACTAGCAAGCACACCAAAAGATAATAGATGAAACTGCATAGAGACTGATAAAACTACTGAATGTCTCAAAAGTCACAAAGAATAATAAGTCTAATACAACCAAAGTGCATAAAAAACTAAAATCCAAAGTGCATAAAACATAAACTACGATCCTCAGTAGCAGCAGCAAGTAGAAGTCCATATACATCATCGAGCACGTGAAGGCCCAGCATCGTCGGATGAATATGTGAAGGAACGACGAGGGTCCACGAAGGCCGCATCCGGATCCAAGTAGCGGATAACCCAAGGGTCATCGATACGATATCCATCGCGAGTAGGGTCCCGCTCAATAGGAATAGGTATAGAAGGATACCGGGACATGGAGTACCGAATATCGTGCAGCGAGTTGCTAATGGCACTCATCTGCAAGGTAGTCCGGCAGTCAAGCTGAGTCCAGCGATCATCCTCTAAGGTGAATCGATCGTGGAGCATAGTCTGGAGTGACTCTAGAGTGGCAGAAGGAGGAGAAGGATCATGTCCCAGAGGAGGGGCATCGGGCTCATCGTCAGAGTGCTCGGACACCACAGGAGAGCCAACTTCTGCCTGAAGCCGCCGTGCCTTAGAGAGGAAGGCAAGGACAGGTAAGAACTGGCACTCATCAAGAGGTACACGAAAAGCACGAAAGACCATAGAAAGATACAAAGCATAAACCAAGGATCTTGGTTTCTTCCTAGAATTAATCATCCAGTCCATCATGGTACGTTGAAGATTAAATGGAACATAAAAGTGGAGGTGATACAACGCCAAGATTTTAAAGTAGGTGACCTCATCGGTGGATCCCACTTTCGGTAGAATAGTGTTAAAGATAATCCGATGAAGTTCATAAAAATAGGGATTGAGATACTTGGCCAAAAGCTTACGAGGACGTGTGTTAGGGGTACACAAGTCGTCCTTGAAGCTTTCAAGGGAAGACCCATCGAAAAATTGAAACGATCGAGCTTCAACAAGCTTTTTCCATGAGTTTGGCTCCTGGAGTTCAAGGTGTTCGGCCAAATCAAAATCATCAAAAGAGATGTCAATGCCCGCAACCCGTGAGAAAATATGTGTATCATCATGAGTTAGGTTGCAGTAGAACATATGGATAACATTGCGATATATAACCGAGTTGGTGGTGACAAGTTCGTCAAGACAGAGATCATGAAAAAGTGAATCATATTGAGAGAAAATAGTAAAATTGATAGGATGACCCGCAAACACAGGACGTGTCCAAAAATCACTAAACCATTCATTTGACGCGTCAAGTGATACAAATATCCGGTCGTCAAATGTGTTTGGGTCAAGTGGATGAGGTGGGTTGAACAACGGGTGGATAGGTGGTTGTTGTTCAACGGACGGTTCAACACGAGGAGGAGCATTTGAAGAGGACGCTCCCTCGGTTCGAAGTCTCTTCCCTTGGTTGAACAATTGTGGAGCCATGAAATAATAAAGACAATTAAGAAAATTAAGATGAAGAGAAGTGGTAAAATATACCTCAATGTGATGATGAACAATAAAGGAGAATGGTGAGGGAAGCCTTCTCCTTGAGTTTGGAGAATAGATATGCTCTAGGAAGGAAGAACTAGGGTTAGGATTTGGAGAAAATATGTTTGGAGAAGTGTAGAAGGTGGCAATAGAGGAAAAATAAGAGGAAAATCGAATATATGTGTAAGGGTTCCAATGGTCGGAATAGATGTGGACCATTGGATCAAAATTTTGATCAGCGGCTAAGGCTGCTCCCGGTTCTGGGATGACCAAGCCGAATTCGACCCGAACTCTTGGTAAGGCAGAGTTCGGCCCAAATTTTGGATTCTGTAACCAGAACAGAAATTGGGCTATAAAAAAATTGATTGAGTGAGAGAGACTAAAAGAATATGATAAGTATGTACATATACAAGATTGAGAAAAACCCAAGAGGAAAATGACAAAAAGTTAACTTTGAAGCAAAGTGAAGTTGGAAAATCTGAATTTTAGCATGTGATAAATAAAAATAAATGATGTAATAAATAAAGAATTATGCCATAATTCAATATTTTGAAGTTGTCATGGGTTTGCTGCAGGGGCCGGATCCAAGCTAGCGGTAGTCCTGAGGACTAGTGCTCCGTGTCGCTTAGGCTTTTATGCCTTGTTGTCAGAAGGACCCTTTCGGCTTGTACCCATAGCAATTTTATCATAAAAGAATCAAGACATACTCGATATTTATACAGATTTATTTTAATTAATAACAGCTTCGTCCAAAATTCTAAGTTCACGACAGAGAAAATTGAAGCACTCTTCGGATAATGGTTTTGTAAAGAAATCTGCTAGCTGATGATCAGTGTCAATAAATTCTAAGTTAATAGTGCCATTTTGCTGATGATCATGCAAAAAGTGGTGACGTATTTCAATGTGTTTCGTGCGTGAGTGACATATGGGGTTCTTAGTGAGATTTATAGCACTAGTGTTGTCACAAAAGATTAGAATGTGCATAAAAGATAAGTTGCAGTCTTCAAGGGTTTGCTTCATCCACAGAATTTGTGCACAACAACGCCCAGCTGCGATGTATTCAGCTTCTGTTGTGGATAGTGCGACAGAATTCTGCTTCTTGCTAAACCAAGAGACTAAAGCCTTTCCTAATAAATGACACGTACCGCTCGTACTTTTACGGTCGACCTTGCATCCAGCAAAATCGGCATCAGAGTAACCAATGAGGTCAAATGATGTTGATTTGGGATACCATTGGCCCACTGTAACCGTATCCTTAAGGTATCGAAAGATACGCTTAACTGCAGTCATGTGTGATTCCTTAGAATTTGCTTGATATCTAGCACACAGGCAAACGCTAAACATAATATCAGGGCGACTAGCAGTTAAATAAAGTAGACTGCCTATCATACCTCGATACTTACGTTGATCCACAGGTTTGCCGCTTTCATCTATTTCTAGTTTAGTTGTAGTAGCCATTGGAGTGCTGATTGGTTTGACGTTGTCAAGGTCGAATTTTTTCAACATGTCCTTTGTATACTTTGACTGACAGATGAAAGTTTCATTTGACATTTGTTTGACTTGCAGTCCAAGAAAGTAATTGAGCTCCCCCATCATGCTCATCTCAAACTCGGTCTGCATACATTTGGCAAAATCTTGACAGAGGGTTTCATCAGTAGAACCAAATATAATATCATCTACGTATATTTGCACTAAGAGAATAGTGTCTTTGAAAGATTTTATGAAAAGTGTGGTGTCAATTTTCCTTTTTGAAAAACCTTTTTCAAGCAAGAAATTGCTTAGCCGTTCATACCAAGCTCTAGGGGCTTGTTTGAGGCCATATAGCGCTTTCTTCAGTTTGAAAACATGGTCGGGAAATTTGTGATTTTTAAAACCAGGGGGTTGTTTTACATAAACTTCCTCCTTAATAAATCCATTCAAGAAAGCACTTTTAACATCCATTTGAAATAATTTGAAATTTTAAAAATTTGTAAATGCACAAAGCATCCGAATGGATTCCAATCTTGAAACAGGAGCATACGTCTCATCGTAGTCGATACCTTCCTCTTGGTTGTATCCTTGGGCTACTAGACGAGCTTTGTTGCGTGTAACTGGACCATCTTCATTTACTTTGTTTCTAAAATCTATTTAGTACCAATAATCGAGCGATTTGCCGGTCTAGGAACGAGTTTCCATACTTGGCTCCTCTCGAATTGGTTGAGTTCCTCTTGCGTGGCAGAAATCCAAAATTTATCATTAAAAGCTTCTAAAATGTTTTTCGGCTCAATTTGTGAAATGAAGGCAGTACTAACAACGGAGTCTCTTAATAATGATCTAGTAGTTACTCCGCGTGAAACCTCACCTATTACCAAATTTTTTGGATGTGACGGCTTGAAAGAGAATTTTTTTGGCAAGCCCTACAGAGAATTGGTTTTGGTGGTGGTATTCATTGGAGTAGAAGTTGATGGCTCAACATCATCATCAAGAGTGGCTGCTGCATGTTATCCTCATCAAAAGTCACATTGGTAGACTCTTCCACAATTAATAAACATTTGTTAAACACTCTATATCCCTTGCTCTTGGTAGCATAGCCAAGGAAAATACCATCGTCAGCTTTGGCATCAAATTTGCCTAAGTTGTCTTTGGTGTTAAGGATAAAACATCTACAACCAAAAACTCTAAAATAAGAAACATTTGGGGTTCTTCCAAACCAAAGCTCATAGGGTGTTTTCTTCGTAATAGGACGAATAAGCACCCTATTTAAAATATGGCATGCTGTACTGACAGCTTCAGCCCAAAAGTATTTCGGAAGTAAGAACTTGTTCAACATGACTCTAACCAATTCGCCAAGAGTCCTATTCTTTCGCACTACAATACCATTTTGTTGAGGAGTTCTTGGACAAGAAAACTCATGATCAAAACCATTAGAGTCACAAAACTTTTCAAAATCAGTATTTTCGAATTCGCCTCCATGATCACTTCGTATTCAAGTAATCATGTAGCCTTTTTCGTTTTAAACTTTCTTAACAAAAGTCTTGAAAACCGAAATAGCATCACTTTTATTTGTAAGAAAGAAAACCCATGTAAATCTAGAAAAATTATCAACTATAACAAAAGCGTAGAGTTTTCCACCAAGACTGGCTACTCTACTAGGGCCAAATAAATCCATATGGAGTAATTACAAGGGTCTAGTAGTCCTTACAGAGTTTATGGAATGAAATGAGGTCTTGGTTGCCTTATTCAATTCACATTCAGCACATAGTATCCTTTTTAAATGTGATGTCGGGCAAGCCTCTAACTAGCTTCTTAGTCGATAGCCTGGATATAGTATCCATGTTGGCATGACCAAGACGTTGGTGCCACAATAATCTTTCATCCTTATGAGCATATAGGCATCTACCTACATTGTTAGTATCTCTAGACAGATAGAAAATATAAATATTATCCTCTCTTATCCCTTCAAAAGCAATGTCTCCCGTTGACCTATCATAAATAAAACATTTATCTTATCCAAAGTTAATGTCATATCTATGGTCAGCAAGATGACTAATGCTGAGCAGGTTATGCTTTAACTCGGTCACTATGCAAACATCCTTTATTACGGAAGAGGGAGGATGACCAATAATACTATTACCTATAATATACCCTTTTAGGTTGTTGACGAAGGATACATATCCTTCTCTCTTCATTGATAGTGATGTAAAACGATTTGCGTCTCTAGTCATATGTCGCGAGCATCCACTATCGAGAATCCACTTACTCTTACTTGAGGAGGGAAGGTCCACCTACATTAAGAGTAGATGTGACCTTTGGTACCCAAGTTCTTGAGGGTCCTAAAAAGTTAGTTTTCAGAAACCATGCATATATATTTCTATCTACTAATCTTCTAACTCTACATTGTGGTGAAATGTGTCCATGTAATCCATAATAAGTACAAATAGCATTCCTATTTATGTTAGGAGCATGTTGATGATATGTAGAGTGGTGTGGAGTAGCATGGTGATGATATGTAGAGTGGTATGGAGTAGCATGGTGATGATATCTATGTGGAGCATGATGATGACTATAATCATAAGCAGTATGATGGTGATTTTGTTTATGTGCAACATAGTGATGATTGTATCTATGTGTAATATGGTGATTATGTGTCATATTGGAGTGAAAGTTATTTCTACGTGCATGTGGTTTGTGTGCTTTATGAAAGTGGATGTATATGAAAGCATGATTGCGTGCTGTAGGTGTATGACGTGTTTGAGTAGAATGAGAAGTATTGTGCTTTGTGTGTGTCTCACGTGATTGGGTTTGAGGTTGAGCAACCTGTTTTCCCAATCTAATCTCTAATTTCTTAGAGATAGCCTGCAGTTCATTAACCTTAGCATTCAAACCATATATCTTAGTAACAGAAATCTTGTGTCTACTCTTTTTTTCAGCAAGCTCTGTGTTGAGTGCGGTGATTTCTTGTGTTTGTTGTTCAATACGTGCTTCGGCATCATGAAGGCTTAGTTTAAGCTTAGACACCTCATTTGTGACTTCCGTGGGTGACGTGTCTCTAAGGTTATCAAGCAATAAAGAAAGTCTTTGAATTTCGACTTCATGACTTTTGATCTTTTCCTTGGCATGTTTATATTTACCAATGACCTTTTTGTGATCATCAAGTAAATCGGTGAAAGCATCGCCAAGTTCATCAAAAGTGAAATCATCAAGAGTTTCGTTTGATACCTTGTCGGACGTTGCCATTAGTCACACGTTTGCAGTGTCTTGAGGAGAGTCCTTTTCTTCCTCGGAGTCACTAGCTTCGCTTTCATGCCAAATGCTTGTGTTGGCATATTTCTTTGAGGAAGCCTTCTTGTATGGTTTCTCATAACGGTTGCTCTTCTTTAAGAATGGACAGTCTTTTCGGACGTGTCCAGTCTTCTTGCTACCGTAGCATGTTGGCTCGTCTTCATCATCTTCTTGTGGTTCCTTCTTTCTTCGGTTGAGCATGTTGGCTCGTCTTCATCATCTTCTTGTGGTTCCTTCTTTCTTCGGTTGAAGCGAAGGAATTTCTTGAAGTTGCGGACAAGGAGAGCTTGATCATCACCTTTCGAGTTGTCGTCATTCGTCTCTTCGGGATCATCCCTTCGTCGGTGAGCTTTGAGGGCGATCTCCTTAGCCTTAGGAGCAGGCTCTTCGAAGCCTTTGAGGTCAAGTTCATGAGTCATTAGCTTTCCCATCAAAGTCTCCATGGACATAGTTGTGAGATCATTTCCTTCTATGATGGCTGTCACCTTAGTGTTCCAAATCTTTGGTAGCCCCCTAAGTAGGTTGCGAATCTTTTCGTGATTTGTATATTGTTTGCCGAGCGAAGATAGGGGATTGATGATGTCGAGGAATCTTGTGAACATTTGCGTGATCGTCTCATTTGGCTTCATCTTGAAAGCCTCATATTCTTGAGTAAGACGACTTATCTTCGATTCCTTGACTTGGGTGGTTCCTTCATGCGTCACTTCTAGAAGTCTCCATACTTCGTGAGAGGTGGTGCATGTTGAGACCCTGTTAAACTCATTCCTGTCTATAGCACAAAATAAGGCATTAATAGCTCTCGTGTCTAGACTTGCCTGTTTCTTCTCCTCGTCAGAATATTTGTCATGTGGTTTTTCAACGAGATCACCATTGACAACTATCCTGGCGGTCTTTTTGTAACCATCGGTGACGATAGTCCACAGGTCGAAGTCTAGCGACTTGAGATAAAAGCTCATCCTTGTTTTCCAATAGGTGTAGTTAGTTCCATCAAATATGGGAGGCCTATTAGTGGACTGCCCTTCACCGTGATTGGAAATCAAGGATTGTGTGGTTGCCATGGATCAGCTCTAGGATGTTAGTCCTTGTTGAGAGAATCGAGATCTGATACCAATTGAAGAACAGATGGAAACTCTAGAGGGAGGTGAATAGAGTTTATAACAATAATACCCAATAAAAATTAAACTTCTTTCACCAGCTGAAAGTAATCAGAGTAAATGCGAAAATAAATAAGGAGCAAAAAAGCATACGCAAACACAGCCGAATTTTAACCTGGTTTTCCTCGTGGAGGGCTAGTCCAGGCCTGAGAACTCTAGCTCAGGATTAAATCTACTATTTATGAAATAGTAGTTACACCCCGTGTCTTTTCTTCAGAAGAGCACGTCAACTTCTTACAAAAATCACAGTGGCGATGCTTGAAATTTTTCAAGCGACATCTTGAACTCTTGCACAAACTCCTAACTAAAAAGTACTGAGCACTTGAGGCTTAGGGAGCTTGTGGCTAGTAGATGAAGAAGGGTATGGCTTGTATAGAGCTTTAGAGAGAAGAGAAGAGAAGATTAGATGAATGAAAATGAGAGAATTCATGGCCTATTTATAGGATACCAGGTAAGCAGATTTCGGCCAGAATTCTGGTTGAAATTTTTAAAAAATTGGCCGTTGGACAACTTGCAACAAGCCAACCCTAAAAATTAGGATGCTGATTTTTAGGAGGCAGAATTCGGCCTGAACTCTGTGTGGAGGCAGAGTTCGGCCCGAACTCTGTCTCCAGAGCACAGAATGGGTCATTAGTCCAATTGGCTTATTTGGATATGTGTGGAGCTATTGGATTTTGGGTATGGGTATAGGTTAAGTCTTATATGCTCAGCATAGCTCAGTTTACATAAGTCTAGACTCAATAAAATTGTAAAATACAGACTCAAAAAGTAACTTGCATTGCAAATCCGAGCTGTCATCTGACTTGTACTGGATGTAGTCTTCATGTGTCGTATTGAATTATCACAAGTATCATGTAGTCAATTTTATCAATATTTGGTTGACTGTAATTTTGTGTCAACAAGATGTTCACACGTTTCCTTGATATTACTAATCCTTTGCAATCTCTTGGTAAGGATTACAGTAATCATGAGAAGATCAAAAAAGTGCTACGGGCTCTAACCAAGAACTGGAACACAAAGGCAACAGCAATCATTGAAGGAAACGATCTCACCACCATGTCTCTGAAAACATTGAAGGGCAAGCTCATGACCCGTGAGCTTGATATACAAGAGTTTGAAGAAGCAACCCCAAAAGAAAAGTCTATCGCTTTAAAAGCTCAAGCCAGAAAATCTACATGCAATGATTCTGAGAAAGAATCATCAAGTGGTGATGAACAAGCCCTACTAGTGAAGAACTTCAAAAAATTCCTAATGTTTGAGAAATCAAATAGAAGGATGAGAGATATCCAAGAAAGCAATGAAGATGAAACAATATTCTTTGGATACAAGAAATCAGGGCACATAAAGAAGGACTGTCCAACTTCGAAGAAAAGCAGTCCATACGATAGATCAAGATCAAGCAGAAAAGCAATAACCAGTCGAAAGTATGCAAACACAAGTATCTGGCATAAAAGTGATACCAGTGATACAGAGGAAGAAGACAGACCCTACAGAAATGCCAATGTCTGTCTTATGGCTTTTGATAAGGTATCCTCAAACCCTTTGTATGACGACTTTACTTTCGATGAATTAGAAAATACCTTTAGCGAACTACTTGAAGAACACAGAAATGTGCTTGACAAGTATAAGCAATCTCGAAAAGAGATTAAGGCATACACAACCGAGATAGCTAGACTGTCCAGTCTTATGAAGACATTAAAGAGACGTCTACTTCCGGTAACACAGAAGAGATAGCCAAACTCAAAGTAGACTATCATGAGGCTATCCTCAAAATTGATAAGAAAGAAAGAGACTATGTTAAAATACAAGAGTTATATGACATAAGAAGAAGAAGCACATAGTCACAGAACAAAGACTCTCAGACATGACTGCTAAATATGAAGAGTCTTTTGCAATTTCTAAAAAGTTAGAAATCAAGTTAGGCAAACAGGCAATACCTGTGACACAGCTTAAGTTTAGTCCTAATGCTAAGCATACACCTAAGAGGACTAAAACTCAGAAAGCACGAAAGAAACACGATTATCACCATGCTTTCATTTATAGGTTTTCAAAGAAACCAAATAGGCATGTCAACACAGTTTCTACTAACACTGTTTCAAAATTCATTTGCACATATTGTGGTACTCATGGACACATATCACAGTATTGTTTAGCAAGAAAACTTGTTGACAATCACTTTATTTTGGAGACCTAAGACTAATCAATATGGATCCTTCAGTAAATGGGTACCAAAGGATTCATCTACTTGTTTTGTAGGTGGACCCTCAACCCTCTCATGCTAAAAGCAAGTGAATCCTCGATAGCGGATGTTTGCGACACATGACTGGTGATGCATCTTTGTTCGCCACGCTATCGATGAAGAAAGAAGGATACGTCTCCTTCGAAAATAATCTGAGAGGTGATATCATTGACAATGGCATTGTTGGTATATCTCCTTATCCTGTAATAAAAGATGTTTGTCTAGTTACAGAATTGAAACATAACCTACTAAGCATAAGTCATTTAGCTGATAATGGTTATGGTATCAACTTTGTAAAAGACAAATGTACCATATAACACTACACCAAAATGGTCATTTTGGAATGGAGAAATTATGTTCCAAACAATTTCAGGAACACTTTTATTCCGTGCCTATTTTTTGGCTGCCAAAATTCTTGGAACGGAATAAAAGCGTTCCAAGGGATGGTTATTGGAACGCTTTATATGTGTGCCAGTGTTGGAACACCTACAAAGCGTTCCTAATAAAGGGTTCCAAGGGATGATTTTTGGAACACATTACATATGTGCCAATGTTGGAACACCAATAAAGTGTTCCTAATAAGGATTATTTCAAATTAATTTCTGCGTTCATACTGGAACGGATATAATGTGTTCCAGTATTGGAACAAACAACGAAAATATTTTCCTATTAATTTTCCAGATTCTTTAAAATACCATACCAATAATCTGAATATATATATATTTTATAAAATAAAACTGAGTATATTGGAAACGAAAGTAAACAAATATCATAGCACAAGTACACACAAAATATTTAAAGATAAATCTGCATTAACTAATTAAGTCAAAATGTCTTACATAATATTGTATTATGTTTAATACAATTTTTCTAAACTATGATTCTAACAAAATAGTTTGAGATCTTTTCCTCGTTCTCTTTCTTTCCCATAGCTAATCCTTCATCTCTTTGTGATCAAACTCTTTCATTTTTGGGATGGACATTGGACTGCAAAGACAAAAGGTCAAAAAAAATTAGTGGAGAAAAAAAAAATCATAAAAGAACGAAGAGTAACTCTGCAAATCCATCCCAACTTTCCAAATAAAAATATATATTCACATGTTGAGGTTATATTCAATGTTCATAATATATATGGAATATGTACACGAGAAAGAGAGGCTTTGACAAATAGACATAGGATATCAGTAACAATTGCTCCTAGGAGAAGTCATAGAGTAAGATGCATATGAGCTTGCAGCAAATATTGTGCCATAACACCAACAATATCTACAATAAGAAGAAATGACAATAAATTATAGAATAAAATGCACATGGAAATGAATGCTCTCAAGGACACGATTTTGGGTAAACCTGCCCCTCTGGTCAGTACTTTTAGACTGAGCTATTACTATATTTTGAATCTAATGAGTCGAGAAGAGGGTCAATTTACTGCCAAGCATGTTACATAGAATTCATTCCACCAAATTCAGTATGAAAAGGTCTCATGTTACAATTAACTATTTACAATTTTCTAATTAGCAAGAGCAAGTGCACTTTCATGATCAATAATAAACAACCGCTTCCAAAAAAAAAATAGAACAAAAGAAAAGATTTTCTCAAACCTGAATTTCATGCCTGGGTGTACTGCACTTCCTCATGTTGCAAACAGTCTGAAAAGCAAAATTAAGGTTACTGTAAGTAGGGCAAGTCTAGTCATCCTCATGTCCTGCACCTGTAATATGTACTAATTTTATTGTGCATATACAAACAGAAAAACTACATGCAATATTTTATTATAACATATCAACACTACATAACATGAACCTGTAGCTTTTTTCTAAGAGCTTTCTTCAGGAAACGCTCACGGCCTTGGTCCCTGCAAAATTTTAAAATACCGAGTTTGCTTCACTAACAGAGATGAGAAGCATCAAAGCACAATTGTACAAATTTGAAGGGGCTCATGAAACCACAAATAATAATTCAGCTTCAATAGAGTACCAGTTTAATAAAGGTTTAATAATAACCTAAGAAAAGACCTAAGGTTTCGAATATCATGCATGCTAACATGTAAAAGTGCCAAGAAACCAACAAGGTACCTTGACAGAAGAAACAAATAGAATGTAAATTAGCTTACCATGGAACCATGCCCCATAGGTATCTCATGCCATACCTGTTCATCAGAGGTGGCATGCCATACATTCCACCTAAACCGCAAGGAATAAATCAGATAAACATGCATACAAAATGTTTTTATTATGCAGAAGTAACTTTTTGGTTTTATTTTGTAACTTATAAATAAAACCAAAAAGAAACAACCAGAAGTAAGTTTTTGATTTATTGTGTAAAAGAACTAGGTAATAATGGGTCAACATAAAAGGAGAAATAAAATAAAAAAGTTGTGCAGAAACTTAGTCTCAAACCAATTATGCAAAAATATTAGCTATATAAATTTTCATTCTAGGAGATTATGCTACTTCTACTTTCCATGTTTTGTATTTCAGAACACAGGAATCCAATTTAAAAAGTACATAGAATGTTAAAGTTTTACAAGTGGAGGGAAAGGGACAAAACTTAGACATACAAAGTGATTAAAAGATTACTTGGCACAACCTATACAAGTCTTCCAAAATATAATGGGTCCCATCATAGATCCACTAGAATAAGGAGATCCAGGCATGTTTAATGGCCTATATGGGTTTCCAACAGAGCGAGTTCCATAAACCTGAACCACCTGCATACCTTAAATTATATGGAGACATCAAAGGTCCATTGAGAAGAGATTATCCATATGAAGAACCACCAAGGTACATTGACGAGAAAGCACCATGACCCATATAACCAGCTGATGATGCATAAGTTGAAGGAGCTTAGAGAGGCATCATAGCAGACTTCTGTCACAAGATGACGACGAGCAATCAGAATTCTTTACCATACTTTAAAAAAGTTACAAGATAAACTTAAGTGTCTTAACATTCATATCGTGCAAGATGTTATAGCATGATAATATGCAGTATCATATACCTGATTAGAAATTGTTGTGTGTATTTCAACTCATACCCAGATATAGCGTCAGAAAGGATTTAAGTATCCTTAGCTTAAGTTACACATAAACCCTTGCCCTTCAGTCTAACATGCATACTATAGTGTAGTTATACAAATATTTTGGCTATGAAATATTCATGACATGTGGAAAAAGGCAGACTCCTTAAAGGATTTGGAACCTAAAATGGAATGTTAAGAGATAAAAATGTATATCAATATAGCCAGTAAATTTCAAAGGGGAGGTATCAAAAAAATGTATACTTAATTTCGAAAATAATATATACAATTAAGATTGACTTTAAAAGTTATGTTTTATGTCATAAAATTCATTATGTATAAATTATAAGATATACATTGATAAGAATAGCTAATATAAATATATTATTTGAAAGTTGCAATTCTTAGGCCATGTGTTTCTTTGTGACAGATTATTTCACAGTTTCGATGTCAAGAGGGTGGGCATAGTAGAGGCCAGCATTTTATGAAAAAGTAGTACATCAAATTGTTGCAAAAATATAAATTTAGCAAAGCATAAAAATGAAGCCTATGATCAAATGAAAATGTTACATCACCCATAGATACGAGACATTATGATCATCATACCATATAATAGAATTTGTAGGACACATTTAACTGGAATTAATGGCACATATCCGATGACAACATTGTATCAATAGTTTTTTGAAACAATGATTTAACCCAAAAGAAAACAAGTTTGGCTCATAATACCTTATATAGTAAGGCGCCTTGCTAGCATATATGACAGGTTCACTTCAGAGGTTATTCCTCCCATGCAACCGATGATAAATAGCCTTTCGTTAATATTCAAGCTGTCAAGATTTTGCTTCAAGTAAGGTCCACCGATATAGTCAAGTATAACATCAGCTCTTGTGTCATTAAAAGTAGCATGTTTGAGCAATGTCTGAGCACATGCAAGCTTGGGCAAAAAAATCCTCAGTCTTATAGTTTATGCAAATGTCAGCACCCAGATGTCTGCAGGTAGAAAGTTTCTCTTTCATTCCTGAAATTTAACACACAAGCCACATGAGAACATTTCCAATGAGCATCGGTTAGTGCTAGGCTTTAGGAAGAAATACCACTTGTGGCTAAAACCCATATTCCGTGATATTTAGCTATTTGGAAAGCGAATGTCCCAATTCCACTAGATACCCCATGAATCTGCAACCTAAGAGTAATTACAAACTAAAACAATTATACAAGAAAATGAATGTTGCGATTCCCATTCACAAAAAGTATCTAAACCTGGAAAAATATATCATGTCTTCCTCTAAATTACAGAGACACTTACTACTTCATTATACAAACAAAGAAAAAGTCAATTTTTTCCTTGATCAAACTGAACAAGATACATGAATAGTGCTTAGGATGGAGAATAGCAGCTGCTCCTGCTTCGGAACCGACCACAAACTTATAAATACCAAAAATAACATGCGAACCTATTGATCATCGAAACCCTAAAAATTGATCGAATTGCCAAGGAACTCTAATGCAATCGAGGAGAAAAGAGTAATTGTGGGAGATTTTAGAGAGATTTTATACCATATCACTTCTGATTGCTTCTTCCACAATAGCTCTAATACATGCACATCCCTAAAATTTCTACAAACAAGAACACACAAATTAGAACCCCCTAATTTTTGAAATCAGAAGAGGAGGAGAAGTAAAACCCTAGCAAGCTAGCATATATCTCACCTATGGTCGTATTCCTCTTCTAGCTAAGGTTTGTGTGGGATGGAGGCGGCTTGATGGAGGAGGAGATTATGGGAGGCAAAGAAAGGTGACTGTGGTGTCGCCGTGGTAATAACGCGGGTGAGGTGGAGGTGGCAGAGCACTGTCTTAGGCTGGCTGCAAGGAGGGTGGCGGTGGGAGTGAGGAGTCTCTCTCCATGGCTCAGAATGGCGCCGACATGAGAGTGGGCTTCTAGAATGAGAGGGGAAGCAAAGAAAACTTGTGGAGGGAATGAAAAAAAACTAAGGGGAATTGAAAAAGTTGAGTGTAGATATTCAAATTGGGGGGAAACTAAAAAAATGTGAATGAGTCTTCAAAATTGTTTTTTTATTGGAACACTTTTTTTTGAACCATGAGATGCACGTTATGACATTCTCAATTTGAAACATATTTGGAACACTATAAAAGTGTAACTAAATAAATAATTTCTTAAAAAATTAAAATTATTTATATTAGGAATGCTTTTCTAATCTGGAACTCTTTTACTCCGTTTCCGCACCTAGGTACGCCTAATAAGCGTTCCAAATTAAAAAATGTCTATTGTTCCAAAGTAGTCATTTTGGTGTAGTGATATGATATATCATCTGGTAATCCCGTATATGAAGGGATTAGAGAAGACAATATTTATGTTTTCTTTCTAGAGAGTACTAATAATGCAGGAAGATGCCTAGTAGCTAATCTAGATGAAAGCTAGCTATGGCATATGAGACTAGGACATACAAATATGGACACTATCTCACGATTGAGCACTAAGAAGCTGGTAAAAGGACTCCCCGAGATTCTATTCAAGAGAGATATGGTATGTACTGACTGTGAAAAGAACAAAGCACATAGGTCTACATTTAAATCTATCAACGTTGTAAGTACTTTTAGACTTTGCAGTTGATATATATGGATTTATTTGGTCCTAGTAGAGTCGCTAGTCCTGGCAGTAAGCTCTACGCTTTTGTTATTGTTGATGATTTCTCTTATTTTACTTGGGTTTACTTTTTATCAAACAAAAGTGATGCTATTTTTGAATTTCAGTTATTTTGTAAAAAGGTACAAAACGAAAAAGGCTTCATGATTACTCGTATCCGAAGTGATCATGGTGGCGAATTCGTAAACACTGATTTCAAAAAGTTTTGTAATGATAGTGGGTACTACCACGAATTTTCTTGTCCTAGAACTCCTCAACAGAATGGTGTTATGGAGCGGAAGAACCATACTCTAAGCAAGATCGCTAGAATCATGCTGAATTAGCATAATCTTCCAAAATATTTTTGGGCATAAGCTGTTAGCACATCATGTTATGTTTTAAATATGGTGTTAATTCGACCCATCTCGAAGAAAATACCTTATGAACTTTGGTTTGGAAGGATTCCAAACATTTGTTTATTTTAAAGTTTTTGGATGTCGGTGTTTTATCCTGAACACAAAGGACAACTTGGGTAAGTTCGACTCTAAAGCAGATGAAGGAATATTTCTCGGATATGCTGTTAAGAGTAAGGGATAGAGAATTTTAAATAAAAGGTCTATGATTGTTGAAGAATCTATTAACGTTACTTTTGATGAGCTCCATAGTCACAGATTTAGCGACAGTGATGATGACGGTGTAAAAGCAAAAACTAATAAAAGTTCTGTGGAAGATCTGACTTATAAATTTGAATCATTAAAGTTTTTACCAGATCATCTGGAGACACTCATTATAGGTGATATATCAAAATGTATAAGTACACGCTCCTCTCTTAGAGATTCTGAAATAGCAGCAAATGTAGCTTTCATTTCTCAAATAAAACCTAAGAATATAGAAGATGCCTTTAATGATGAGTTTTGGATTAATGCCATACAAAAGGAATTTAATTAATTTGAGAGAAACCAAGTTTGGGAACTCGTTCCTAAATCTATTGGTCAACCGATAATTGGTACCAAATGGGTGTTCCGAAATAAACTTAGTGAAGATGGACAAGTTCTACGCAACAAAGCACGTCTAGTGGCACAAAGTTATAATCAAGAAGAAGGTATTGATTATGATGAAACATATGCTCATGTTGCTAGACTAGAAGCTATCTGCATGTTTTGTGTATTTGCATGTTTTAATAATTTTAAATTATTTCAAATGGACGTAAAAAGTGCATTTTTTGAACGGATTTCTAAAAGAAGAAGTTTTTGTGAAATAACCCCTGGCTTTGAAGATTTTTAAAAACCTGACCACGTCTTCAAGCTTAAGAAAGAACTCTATGGACTCAAACAGGCACCTCGTGCTTGGTATGAATGCCTAAGTGCCTTCTTACTTGATAATAGTTTTTCAAAAGGAAGAGTTGATACAACTTTATTTATCAAATCTTTAGATGATGACATTCTTCTTGTGCAAATATACGTTGATGACATTATATTCGATTCTACTAATAAAAAACTTTGTCAAGAGTTTGCTAAGTGTATGCAGAGTGAATTTGAGATGAGTATGATGGGAGAGCTGAACTTCTTCCTAGGACTCCAGATCAAACAACACTCAAAGGGAACATTTATCAATCAAGCCAAATATATGAAGGACATACTGAAAAGTATGACTTCAATAATGTAAAGCCTATCGGAACTCCAATGGCTACTTCTACAAAGCTTGACACTGATGAAAGTGAAAAACCTGTCGACCAGCGTAAGTATCAAGGTATGATTGGTAGCTTATTATATTTAACTGCTAGTCGCCCTAATATTATGTTCAGTGTTTGCATCTATGCACGATACCAAGCAAATCCTAAGGAATCACACCTAAGTGCCGTTAAGCGTATCTTCCTATACCTTAAGGAAACTTCTACAGTCGGCTTGTTGTATCCTAAAACCAAATCTTTTGACCTGATAGGTTACTCGGATGCGAATTTTATAGGATACAAAGTAGACCGTAAAAGTACCAGCACTATCTGTTATTTCCTAGGAAAGGCCTTAGTCTCATAGTTTAGCAAGAAACAAAATTCTGTAGCATTATCAACTACTGAGGCTGAGTATATCGCCGTAGGATATTGTTGTGCTCAAATTTTGTGGTTGAAACAAACCCTAGAAGACTACAATCTGTACTATACTAAGATTCCTATTTATTGTGATAATACTAGCACTATTAACCTGACTAAGAACCCTGTATGTCACTCACGCACAAAATACATTGAGATTCGTCATCACTTTTTACGTGATCACCAACAACACGGGGACATCTGCCTAGAACTTATTGACACATATTATCAACTAGCAGATATTTTCACAAAACCACTGGCTGAAGACCAATTTAACATTATGAGGCGAGAGCTCAGCATAGTTGAACTTTCAGAATCATAATGTTGTATGTTTATTAAATTTATTTTTATAACTTGAAACTTCGTAATTTATTTAACGAAAATTATTTTGTGTACAAGCCGAAAGGGTCCTTCTGTCATACAGATATAAATAGCCTGAAGCGATACGGTGCACTAGTCTTCGGAATACCGCTAGCTGGGATCCGGCCCCTACATCTAACCCAAAGTAGTACAACAGTTATAAATTCAAATTTTAAACAAATACTGTATTTATGGCATTAGAAATAAAATCAGCCGAACTCTGACCGAACTCTAATCGAGTTCGGACCGAGTTTGGTCGGCGTTGTTCAGATTCTAGAACCGAACAACCGGCCCTAGCTCTATATAATCCCCTTCTTTCTTCACTTTTTCTCATCCTTTAACCGAGAAAAACCCTCAAATACTCCCAAGAACTCTTCCTCCTTCTTCCATTCGAGCTTCTCAGGAGTCTAGTGGGCCATTCTTCTCCATCTTCTTCCTCCTCTCGCAGGTATTCCATTATCCTCTCCTTCTCATCTATGGCACCTAAGCACCAAAAGAGAAAGGTTGATTTCTCATATGCAGGATCATCCTCCTCTGACTATGTTCCCACTAATGTCTTTAGTCCAGCTTGACCTACGGGATCCGATGATTATGATTCCGATCTCTTTCCCGATAAGGAATTTTTGGACCTTTGGTTTGGCTCATTTTCTGGTCGTAGAATTTGTGCTGGAGCACGCGTAAATATTACTATCTTTTCTGAATATGCTCCTACTTTCGACCGTCTCAGCTTTCGTGACTTTTTTGAAGTAGCTGAGAATATTTATGATAATGTTGTCTGTATGTTTTACTGCAACCTGCAAGTAAAAGATAACAAAAATTTCTATTCTTGCGTTGCTGGACAAGAACTAGAATTTAGCGCCACCGACATCAGTGAATACTTCCATGTTCCTGATGTAGGTGAAGCTTTAGTGGATATTCATCACATTCAATTCCCTGAAGGTGTCTCTTTTGATTCCTTCAAAGAACTTTTGTGACATCCTAAACCTGTTCCTAGAAGAGTTTACTCCAAGCATCTCAACCAAAACTTCTATGAACTCCATAGGTTTGTATTCTCTGTTCTTCTTCCGAAGAAGGGATCCTCTGATGAGATTACCTTCCTAAAATTGTCAGCCATGTACCACATTCACTTTGACATTCCATTCTCTGTTCCCAAGACTACGATGGCTTGGATTCTCAACTGCAAAAATGCAGGACGCAACCTCGTCTATCCCATGCATTTGGCTTCTATCTTTAGAAGGTTTGAAATCGATCTTCAAACCTGTCCTTATTTCTCCACTGTCATTGAGCTTAGTAGGTCTAGGTTATATCCTACTCCTCCTCTGCCTCCTGGTGCTGAGCCTATCCCAGATGCTGACTCGGAGGCTCCTCATGCTGTTGCTGCTCCAGCCCATGCTCCGGGTTTTGACCCTGGCTTCTATCAGTATTTTGATAATTTTGTTGCCATCTCTGCGCAACGACATTAGGGCTATCTTGACTCAGAGTTCCGCCATATCACCCAGGCTCAGGTGTTGCGTAACAGCATTGCTGAACTTCACTGGAGTCTCTCCCATGACCCATCACATCTAGTTACCATACTTCATCACCCTAGCTTCACTGGACCCAGGTTTGACGATGAGGTGACATTTTCTCACTTCGATCCTACTGCTGCATATTTTCCACCGGATGCTCCTGGAGGTGACGACACTCCGATGTGATGAGGACTTGAGCTAGTGGATTTTGGATATGATCTGATAGATGATGATTACTGATTTTTTTTATATGTCTAAACTTTACAGTTAGACATTTATTGGCACTTTGTGATGTTTTTGATGGATGTATCTTTCTATTATGCATGACATTTTCAGTATTTCACTACTAGTTATTTCTTTTATGCACTTGTTATTTGTGAAAATGTTGTTATTTGGTTATCTCTCTAGTATTACTTTGTCTGTTTGATGAACATTGTTGGCTTCACACATTACGGGGGAGCCAAAATCATTTTTTTATTAACAAAGGGGGAGAAAGAGCGCAATATCAAAATCAACATTCAAAGAAAGACTACCAAAACCATTTTTTCATGTAATTTTATTTGTTCTATTTTAGATATACTTTGGTATAGACTCACGTTTGTCAATTATCAAAATGGGGAAGATTGTTGGCCCATTCCATGGTCACACCCGATTTTAATAATCGACATAAACTTAAGTCAATACACAAAATATATGAACAGCTGCAAATCATTTTAGGTCTTATGAAATTAATATCAACAAGCGTACTACTGCATCATCAAGCACGTAAATCATCAGTCTGAAGCTTACTTTTATTGGAATCTAGTCCGAGTCATTTTATAATTTATTATGTATTTTATCTTTATTGAGTCTAGGATATAAATTGTAAGATCGACTGGGTAATACTGGCTTAGGTTAATCATAATCTACTTTTCTATACAGCCTACATATCCATATTCCATCTACCAAAAAGTTTTATTCCATTCTGCAATAATATTTTACAAATGTTTAATATTTTTACCTAGACAGAACTCAAGCCGTGTTCGGCCCGAGTTCGGTCCGAACTCTAATCGAGTTCGGTCCGAACTCTAACCGAGTTCGGTCAGTTTAAATTTAAATATTTGTTGCCTCCAAATCTCCATGCAACGTTCATATGCGAAATCTTTGCATCAAAACTCTGTCCGAGTTCGGTCCTAGAAAACACCTATAAATAGAAGAGAATTTCTCATTCCAAATCACTCAATCAATTTCATCTTCTCTTCTCTATTCAATAAGTGTTTTCATCCGATCAAAAGTTTTTATATCACACCTACTCTCTTCTTAGCCAAAAGCCAGTAATATCTATTTCAATCTAGAGTCTTTTGGTTCTCAAGAGTTGTAAAGAGGTTGTTCAAAGTAAAGAAATTATCTCTGTTGTGGAGCCGGTCGTGCGCTCGTCACCAAGCACGGTGTTGTGAAGTTGGTCGTACACTTGTCACCAAGCACGGTATTGTAAGAGACTGCAAGCTCTCAATTAGCTTGTGCCTTAGTGGATTAACATCGAGCAAGAGTACTCGAGACTGGATTAGTCCTTTCAGAGGGATACCAGTATACATCGCTGTGTCACTGAGTGTGATCTCTCTATCTCTTGCTAAATTTATTTACTGTCTCTTATTTACTGCCATAGTTATTTGTTTATAATTTTTCAAATTGGTGATTATTTTCTGCTGCACTCGCACTCACTCTATTCACCCCCCTCTAGAGGTGCTCAACGGTCCTACAGAAATAACTAATTTGAAAATATTTTAGGACATCATTTATTTATAAATGAACTTAATTTGGTAAATATAGCTTACAGGAAATTATAATAATAGTCTTTAAATGTCTAAATCTCAAATAGAAACTAAACAAATTCAAGTTTTATTTAAATTAAATTATTTGATATACCTACTAGTAAGACAGTATATATATATATATATATATATATATACAAAATAGGCTCTGGACATTAACCCAGCCAAATTAATAAAGCAGTACCCACAGGCTGGGCCTAAGCCCAACCCGAAATTACAACCTAAATAGTCAAATGTTGGAGAGGGCTTGAAGCCTAAACCCAAAAACCTAATTAAACACCCAATTTAAATCAGAGCCCATGGCTGGAAACCAAACCTATAGAATTGAGGGTTTTAAACCCATACACTTCTCTCCAGAGAGAGAAAATATTAGCCCCCAAAATTCCTCTTCGTTGGAGAGAGATAGCAGACTAAGTAAAGCAGGGAAAAAGGAAGAGTGAAGGAACAAGAAGAATAGGGAAGGAAGAGAGAGTGAGTGGAGGAAGAATTGAACAAACACTACAAGAAAGTAGGGCTTTGCCGACGTTTTTTTGTCCGACGATTCCGAAAATGTTGACTCCTTCATTATATACCGACATTTTTAGATAAACATTGAGGATTACCTGCATTTATGTTGAACGTTGTTAAACTTACCGATGTTTAGCCAAAAATGTAGGCTATGTCGAAATACTACGACATTTTTCTCTAACATCCACCGACGCCAGACATAAATGTTGAGATATATAAATTAACTCGACGTTTTGAACTAAACGTTGGAAAATGCTTACATAAACCCAACACTACAACAAAAATGATTAATAACGACACTTTTTATGACACTATATAAATAAGTGTCATCAATTTGTTTTTATAATGACATTTTGCTAAAATATTTCGTGGTGATAAAATATTTATCATCATCCATGACACTATTTTAAAAGGGTTGTAAACTTGTATTCAACGACACTATTAAAATGTCATCTAAATTTAAATGACAAAGACTAATTTTTTATGTCATCCAAAAAATTAATTCCCCCTACCACTACAAAATTTTGTTTTTGGCGCCCTTCCAATTCTTTCTTTCTCCTCATTAAACCATCTCCAATGGGGGTTTCTATCTTCCCTATTTCTATGGAAGAAATTCATTTTAGAAAAACTTCTTCCAATGGTGGTTTCTATCACCATTTCTATCCTAGGTGGCAATGATGTAGGATGGAAACTTTCTATGAGGGTTTCTACATGTAGAAACTCTCATAGAAATTCTCCTATCTCTCATGACAATTATTATTGGACCCCACATCATTAAATTGGTCCTTTTAATATGTGACACATAGGATAGAAATTGAGAATCATTGGAGAGTATTTTTGTATGTCTACAATTTCTATGTAGAAACTCTTCCAACTAGGATAAAAGTTTCTTTAAAGTACAATGCCAAGTAGGATAAGAACTCAATTTTAGAAATTACCATTGGAGATGGTCTTATACTCTCAGACTTTTCTATTTTTTCTCATCTCTCTCTGACTGAGACTATTGTTTTTTCGAATCACCTCTCTCTGATTTGATTTTTAAGCCAGGGGTTCCATTGACGGCTTGTTCCGATTCCCAATCAAGGTGCTCTAAAGCATTCGCAGCTGAAGGTCTCATCTTCACAGAAGCCCTACTAGGAAGGGGTCGTCACCATGACCGGTTCTGGAAAGTTCTTTCCTTTACACCACTCGCTTCTCGATTTAAAAGAAAGATTAGTTTTTTTTTTCTTTCCTTTCCTCATGGAAATAAAGCTTTCTAAAATTTGCCGCTTTCTGGTGATTTCGCTATGAAAGATCTTTTATTTGAATGCCTAAAGATTCAAACTTGGGACCATTCTTGTGTTTTCTGGAGTAAACCTCCAATTTCTATATAGAAAAGGGCTTTCCCCATCTTTATTTCAATTTGAGTGAAGGTTTGTGGTTCCCCTTTCCTCTATTGGATTTATGGGCGGAATATGGGTGTTGGTTCATATAACAAATACTCAATTTTTTTTTGCTTTCTGGTTATTTAACTATGAAAGATCTCTTATTTGAACGCCTAAAGATTCAAACTTGGAACCATTTAAACCTCAAAAAAATTGGTTATGGACAGCCCCAGGTTAAATAGTTTAAACTTTTTCTAATAATATTTTTTGATATATTTTAGATTATCGAAGCATCTTCTTCGATTTTTTTGGTTTCTTTTTTCATATATAATTGTGTGTGTTGTTTTTGGCATTTTTTTAGAATTTTGTCATGTAAAAAGTAAAAAATTTTAGAGGCAAATAGCAGTGCAACTTATATAGTTTTATAGGATAATAAATATATTAGGTAATCGGTCTTCTTGTTTTTATTCTTTTGACATGCATAACTATATGTTCAAATAGAATACAGATCCCTCCCCACCTATAGTTGTACGCCATATTTTATATCTTGTTTCCATGGGCATAATAAACCCTTTCCATGATAATACTTATGCAAAAGCACAAGAAACTAAACAGTATTTCCAAAACAACTTCGTATATTTACAGGAAAGGGTATACCAATTGAAATGTATGTCATCTTTCTATTGTGCATGATTTCTTTACCACTATTGTATCTTTGTATTATCTTTAGATGGACATTCAACTTAAAGGACATAATATTTTCTCAATCAAGGTAGAGTTGTTATCCATTGTTTCATTGGAGTCATAACTTGCACTTAGAGAGCATTCTGATTGTGTCGACTTAACTAAATAATTAATTAACAACTTGTCATTTTATATAACATATGACACACAATGTCATCTCTTATGCATTAGTCATCATAGAGTAGGTTTTAGAGTATAATGGATCATGTACTATCATTTTTTTGGTAGAGTTAAATTGTTATCTTCTTTGTATATTACATCTTCTCTTAAATTTAGTTTTCTATTTGTAATCATTCTAAGTGTTATATATAATGACATGTTCTAGACATGTGATCTATTTGTACATTAGATCTTAAATTTGTACCATCAAAGAAAAACTAGATAATTTCTAACCTAATTTTTGATACTTGTTGATATTTGCTTCACCTTTTAAAAGAAATTCATGTTGTTTTGGCAATTTTTTATTGACTAATACTTAATTTTCTTATCAACTGATACTTAAAAACCTTATTTCAATGTTCTCGTTTGGTTCCAACTATAATGGTTCCCGTGGGTGTTATTTTGGTACTTTTGGGTTTGGTTATGTGCAAAGTTGATCCATAATGACTGATACTTAATTTTGTCTGGTACCTTATTTCAATGTTCTCGTTTGGCTCCAAGTATAATGGTTCACATGGGTGCTATTATTTTTTTGGTAATTCTGGATTTGGGTGGGTATGTGCAAACTTGATCCACAATGACTAATATTTAATTTTCTTATCGACTGATACTTAGAAACTTTGTTTCAATGTTAACGTTTGGCTCCAACTATAATGGATCACATGGGTCCTATTATATTAAACGATTTTGCTTTGGTCAATTTGGGTAGCTTAGGTGGTTTTGGCAATTTTCTTACCGACTGATTATTTTATCGACTGATACTTAGGAACCTTATTTCAATGTTCTTGTTTTGCTCCAACTATAATGGTTCACATGGGTCATGTTCTAAAAAATACAAGGGGTGAACATGGTGAACATGTTCTAAAAAATGACAACACAAGCCATAAGTTTTAGTTCCCTGTATTAGTAAGCTATAGTGGCCAACAAGACCTACAATTATGAAGAAGAGAAGTTGGCAAAATGTAGCAAATGGGAATGTCTTCAATGACATTTGCCCATGTAAACAAAATGTTGTAAAATGTCTATCAGCTGCCTAATGCATCCTGACAATGAACAGATAAGATTAGAGAATTATTCTTGAATGAATTGTGACTGATACTTAATTTTTTATCGACTAATACCAATGTAGCTTATGTCTATCGGCTACCTAATGCATCATGACAATGAATAGATAAGATCAGGTAATTGTTTTAGAATGAATTATGACTGATACTTAATTTTCTTATCGACTGATATCGATGTACAAATATTCTCACTGGATTTTTTTTTGCTCAAGAACATGATGTACAAATATTCTCACTGGATTTTTTTGGCTGTCCTTTATTAAAACTTTCCTTTATTTTTCATGGACTACTTAGTGGCATACCTATATGCCTAGTATACCCTTCTAACAAGTATCATGTGTATCCAATATGACATATTTCACTTTTTTACCAGGTACGCGTGCGGGGTTGCCAAAGTATGTTCATGTTAATTTAAAGACATTAAAATTGTTGGATTCCGGGAAGATGCTGAAGTGTTATTAGAGTCCTTGAAAGATAAGGGCTTAATCAACCCTTGTGGCAGAGAAAGAAAAGTATTCTTATAGGTACACTGATTTGCTTTCATCTGCTTTGGAGTAAGCCCATCAAGTCATTTACTTTGATCAATTATTTGCTATGACTACATTGAGCTTGAACTTCCTTCTACTAGATTAATGAAAATTGTATCTTACTAAGTGCATGACTTTTTACTCTTGTTGATTTTATGGCTATTTTTTTGGTTGGGTAAGATTGACCCAATTATGTTTTAGTCGGTTTGGTTTAGCCATACCATTAGGTTTTGGATATGACTATATGCAAGTCGACCTAGTATTTGTTATACAATTTTACTTCTGTAAACAAGACAATATGGTGAACACTGTCATCCCCTAACAGACCAGTAATTGAATTGACAGAGTTACAAGTGTTCAGTTTTTTAGGAGAAGTTATTTGCTTAGAGTATTGATAAGTGGACAAGTTCAAGCTCTGCTTGACTTGGACCCAAATCAATGGATGGTTTAATTAGGCAACCTAAGTCAAGCTCATATCTTTTCTTGAGTAGCTCTTAGCTAGATACCACGAACTATGTTTAAAATGGTCCCTGCAGTATAGGGCCTTGCAGTCATTTACTGTTAGTTTACCATATTAGTTCTACACTGATTATTTAATCACAAATTCCCAAATCTACTTCTTATTTCTTACATTGATGTATCATATTTGCTCTCTTAGGTTGTTATTAATGTTAGTGCAATTCCAAAGTAGGAAAGATAAACAATATTTTAATAGTTCTTTTTTATGTTTCTCTAAACTTTTTTTATTATAGCTTTAGCTTTGACAACTCTCAAAAAGCCCAATGTCAAGTCATTTTGGGTGGAAAATCCATAATCTACCTAAACCGGCATCAAACTGAGGAATGGATGCAGGATAGAACTTATAAAGTATACTCATTCATTAGTAAAATTGCACTTTTTCTTTTATAATATGTCTAAACACTAGAGGCCTTGCTTTGTTGGAACACTAAGGACTTACATATTTGGTATATTCATTATTCTAGGAGTTGGAAAACTAAATTCTGAACTAAAAAAATTTAATATTTGAAGCATTTAATAAATCATTAAATTGGATGCTTTTCTTTGTTGATTTTTTTTAACAGGGCTATCGAACATCCAACTTTTTCTGCTTTGACGAGACCATTATGTGAATTAACATTGCTTGTTCCTCACCAAGTACTTGTAGCTACGAAGAAATTCATAGTATGTTTAGACTGTGGTAGTTAATTTATATTTATGTTTGGAGTGGTTTATGGTATTAATTTTTGCTATTACTTTTTTAGATAAGCATGGAAAATTGATCCATTTAAAATGGCTACTAGGTACTATTAGGTCAACTAGGTCAAACCTAACCCAGAAATGTCTCACTAAGCCTAACCATGTCTATCCTAGCATTCACACACCATCACAATGTTATACAAGCCTATCAAACATCCCATGTATATACATGCCATATACACATAGGCTTACACATAGGAAACCATATAGGCTCTAAACCTATGTACCAATCTACATCGGCAACACACATATTTATTTATCACATTTATATACACTAAAATCATATAGGCAATATGCATATATATTACTATTAATATCTAGTAAGTTATAGAAATCATATATATACATATATAGAGAGGGATATATATATATATATATATATATATATATATATATATATATATATATATATATATATATATATATATATATATAAATGTGTGGGTGTCACGTGTGTACATAACAGTGTGTGTGTGTGTACTGGCTTCCTGTGTGTGGCAGTAAAGAGGGAATGTTCTCAGCTTGTGTGAATGTGTGTGTGTGTGTGTGTGTAAAATCAATGTGTGAGTGTATATCCTGTAGATAGGGTGTGTGTGTGCTATATGAGAAAACAGTGCAGGAGTAGGTAGTATAGGTTCTCAGGTTTAGTGTTCTTGTGTGAGTGTGTGTGTATAATATGTTCTCAATTTTATAGAGTATGGGTGTGTGTGTAGGTCACAACCTGGGCTCTCAGGAAATAGTGTACATACGTATACATAAACAGTTTGATATATGAATTAATGTACACAAATCAGTGTATACAAACAGCGTCCCAGGTTTCAGGTTTTGACAGCCCAATGCAATTCGAAAACCCATAATTCCATGCTTAACATAAATCCCAACATCTAGATAATCTCAGGCATAAATGTATGATCTAATCATGATAAATTAACCATTCAAAAATTAGTTTAAACACAATATTAATCTCAAAAATTCGAGTATCAGCCCTAGTTATCAGAAATTTGGGGAAACCATTAGTTCGAATTCAAAATACAACTAATACACAGTTTTAATGGTTGGTAATTAAAGTGTCACACGTGAAGGTGTCCTACGAGTGTCATGGTGTCCAAAAACTGGACACAAACGTGTCCAAACCAATTCCCACACTCGTGTTCATCAAGACAGTGCACAGTCTCGTGCACGTGCTCATTGTGTTTGTGGACACGACACATGACACTTGTGTCCACGTAGTCACGTCCACGTGTAGCCCAATACTAGGGCTACACACTATACACACCACGAAGTGTCCATGTTGTGTCATGTACGGACACGAGACGCGTGTTAGTGGATGATATTCGACTGTGCACGCACAGTGTGAGTCAAGTGCGGGTCGGATTTCTCTTCGTGTGGTGATCCATGTGATCCCAAATTTTGGAAGGTTGATGTCAGTCATGTGCTTCGTGTGTCCAAGAAATTTTGTGTCCAATGGTGTCGTGTACAGCGCGTACGACACCCCGAACAGCAGAGCATCGAGCACACTGCTCGTGCTGTGTGTCTGTGTCAATTTTTTACAAAAAAGACACAGAGCTCGACTCAGTCCTCATGGAAATCATAACATACATATAGATCAACATTTCTATTTAATTACTTTACAAAAATAGCAAAATAAAATCCATTGAGGCATTCACATAAACACTTAGAACTAGGTTATGGTACGTGTCCGATACGGACACGAAATCAATATAAAATTTTACAAATCACACACCACAGCTAGGGGACACCTAGATCTAGGCTATTATGCAAAAAAATTAGAATTAAAACATAGTTTAGGGTGTTTACCTATAGAGTGATAATGACAAAGAAAAAGTCCCAAATAGAATGATTCTCCTTGCAAGTCAATAGCTCCAAATTGTACCAAAACTGAGATTTCCCTCCATGAACAGAAAATAGAGTGGGATTAGACTCTAATGCAAGAAACTGGAGTCAAAAAGGAATTAAAATGGAATAGTTATAGATTGGGGAAGAATGACCAATACCTTTCTTTTTTAAAAGTTGATTTGATACAAAAGAGGAAAGAACAATAGGAAGAAAGATTATATAGTGGGGGAATCCCTATGTGCCGGCCACTAAAGGAAACAATTAGGGTTAAGGGTTTTGACTAGTGGGCTTGGGCCAAGTTTCAATGGTAAGGGAAATCACTCCTTAAGTCAAAAGCCCATGAACCTAATCATTTATTCTCATATATGAAACTTAATTCTAAATGACTTAACTTGGGTTGACCTAAGTTAGACTAGGGTCCCACTATGCTATTCAAGTCACCATAGTTAGAGTCAACATCTAGGTTAGTCTACAAAGTCCCAACTAACAAAGGTCAAAAATAATAATTATCACTCCAATAATTCAAAATAAATTCAAAATTTTCAAAATGACCAAAATACCCTCAAGCTAAAATGTGGTAGTGACAATCTACCCTCCTTAAAAGAATTTGGTCATCAGAATTAAAAGGCAAAACTAAACCGATGAGAAGGATAGACAATTATACCTCAAGGTCCAAAAAGATATGGGTATCGCTCGCGCATCTCATCCTCCCGCTTCCAGGTAGACTCTCCTAGAGAATGATGCCTCCATACGACGTAAACCAAGGGTATCTCTTAGTTTCTCAGTACCTTCTTTCGGCGATCCAAAATCTCTACCGGCTGCTCTGGATAACTGAGAGTAGGTCCCACCTCAATCTCCGAATGGCCGAGTACATGGCTAGGATCAGCCACATACCATCTCAACTGTGATACATGGAATACGTTATGGACACCCACTAGTGCACGTGTCAAGTCTAGCCTGTATGCCACGTCACCGACTCTCCCACTGATCACGAAAGGTCCGATAAAGCGCGGGCTAAGCTTCCCACCCCCACCAAAACGTATGGTACCACGAGTCGGAGATATCCTCAGAAAAACTATGTCTCCGACCTAAACACAAACAAGGTCTCAAGTTACAAAAATAATCAAACATGATCAAACAAACACAAACAAACAACCTACTTCTAATCCTATCTCTAATCTGTACCTCAAACTCCAAAGGCCTCTGGTGGCTATCGACCCAATGCCGATGTCTGTCCTGTGCCACGTAAAGTCTGTCCCTGATGAGCTTTACCTTCTCGGCTGCGTCAACAACCATCTCAGGTTCCAATAAAGCTCGCTCTCCAACATCATCCTAAGATAAGGGTGTACGACACCTACGCCCGTACAGTGCCTCGAAGGATGACATCTCAATGCTGGCCTGAAAACTGTTGTTGTAAGCAAAATCCACCAAGTGCAGGTGATCCTCCCAGGATCCTTCGAAATCTAAGACGCACGTCCGCAGCATGTCTTCAAGCATCTGAATAGTCCTCTCTGACCGTTCGTCCGTCTGAGGGCGGTATGCAGTATTAAACTTGAGCTGAGTGCCCAAACTAGTCTGCAGACTCTGCCAGAAATGGGAAGTAAAGCAACTATCCTGATCCGAGACAATACTGACTAGAACCCCATGAATCCTGACAATCTACCGCATGTATATCTCTGCAAGCCTTCCAGTAGACGTACCCACTTTAAATGGCAAAAATGTGTCGATTTGGTCAACCTGTCTACGATGACCCAAATCGCGTCTTTCCCTCCTGGTGTATGCGGCAATCCAGATACAAAATCATGATGTGCTTCCACTTCCACTCTGGAATGGACAATAGCTGCAACAAACCTCCTGGCCTCTGCCTCTCTGCCTTGACCTACTGACAGACCAAACATCTGGCGACGAAGCGAGCTACCTCCCGCTTCATCCCATACCACCAGACGTGCTCCCTCAGGTCCTTGTACATCTTGTTGGCACCAGGACGTATAGATTACTGAGATCAGTGGGCCTCCTGCATGACCTACTCCCTGAGCTCTTCACTGGGCACACACAGCCTGGAACCGTGCCTCAAAGCGCCATCCTCTGCAAGAGTAAACTCATCATCCACCAGCCCTGCTCGAACCTCCTCTTGGATACACCGCAGAGCAACATCCTCGAACTGCGTCGACTTGATCCTCTCCATCAAGTCTGAATGAATCTGAAGGCCCCACATCTGTATCTGAACTCCTGGCACAATCACCTCAATCTCCAGGCTCTCCAAGTCTGCTAGCAAGTGACGATCCATAGTCAAACACATGGCTGTAGGATACCTACTCAAGGCATCGGCAACCACGTTGGCCTTTCCTGGGTGATACTGTAGTAAAATATCGAAGTTCTTCATCAACTCCAACCACCTGCGTTGCCTCATATTGAGCTCCTTCTGTGTAAACACATATTTCAAGCTCTTATGATCTGTGAAGATCTCCACCCTCTCTCCGTATAAGTAGTGATTCCACAACTTCAAAACAGATATCACTGCTGCCAACTCCAAGTTGTGGGTATGGTAGTTCTTCTCATGAGGACGTAACTGCCTGAAGCATAGGTAATCACCTTCCCATGCTACTGCAAGACACAACCCAAACCCTTCCCTGAGGCGTCACTATAGATAGTGAACCCTCCTGATCCTGATGGCAAAGTCAGAATCAGATCTATCGTCAGTCGCTTCTTCAACTCATCAAAAGCGACCTGATACTCCTCTGACCAAATAAACTCTGCATCCTTCCGGGTCAGCCTAGTCAGTGGCTCTGCAATCCCGGAGAAATCCTACACGAATCTCCTGTAATAGCCTTCTAGTCCCAAGAAGCTCCTGATCTCTGCTACTGAACTCGGTGCCGACCAAGCCTTAACTGTCGTGATCTTCTTCGGGTCTACTGAGATCCCATCTCCAGTCACCACATGACCTAAGAAGTCAACTCTATCCAGAAAGAACTCGTACTTCGAGAGCTTGCCATAAAGCTTCTTCCACCCGAGTGTCTCCAGAACCACTCTCAAATGCTTTTTATGCTCCTCAGTCTTCGAGTACACCAGGATATCATCGATGAACACCACCACAAACTTGTCCAAGTACTGGTGGAACACCTTGTTCCTCAAGTTCATGAATACCGCCGGGGTGTTGGTCAGCCCAAACGGCATAACCAAGAACTCAAACTGACCATACCGCGTCCTGAATGCGTTCTTCGGGATATCCTCCTTCTTCACATTTATCTGATGATAACCTGACCTCAGATCAATCTTCGAGAAAACCCGAGCTCCGCTCAACTGATCAAAGAGATCATCAATCTACGGTAGTGGGTATCTGCTCTTGATCGTAAGGTTGTTGAGTGCCATGTATTCGATAGACATCCGTACCGACCCATCTTTCTTGGGTACAAAGAGTATCGGTGCACCCCAAGGTGAAGAACTCGATCGAATGAAGCCCTTGTCCTGCAGCTCATCTACTGCTTCTTCAATTCTACCAACTCGCTGTTGTTCACTAGATAGACATGCTGAGAAATCGGTTCCGCACCGTGAACAAAGTCTGTCGAGAACTCAACGTCTCTATCCGGTGGAAGCCCTGGCAACTCCTCCAGAAAGACGTCCATGAACTCCGTAATCAAAGGATGTGGAGCCGCCTGCTCCTCGACTGAAACTCCGTAGAAAAGTCCACTGCTCTGCTCCGTTGCCGTCGGGTGAACTCGAACTCTGGCTCTCCTGGCGCTCCAAACAGAACTCTACCCCCACGACAATCTATGCTGGCGTGATGCCTGCCCAACCAATCCAAACCTAATACGATATCGTAGTTCGGTAGTGGCATTATGAGCAGACTAACCTCCAACTCCTGGCCTCCCAAAATAACACTCCGCCCCTGCAAACATCACTCACGAGGATAATACCACCCCCGGTCGTGATCTTGCAAGTCCTAGGCAATAATTCAGATACAAAGCAGTGTCTAACAGCAAATGATACAGACACAAAACTGTGGGAAGCCCCGAAATCAAATAAGGCGAAAGCTGGAATGGAGTCAAGAAGAACAGAACCTGCGATTAGCTTCCCAATAGCCTCTGCATCCTCGCCGCCATGGCGAAAGCTCGCCCCTGCTGGCCTCACCTGGCCTGCTGTTGATGCTGCACGAATCGCTACTGCTGAGTCGACAGTGGTCCCTTCTGCTGAACTGTTGGGGCTCTGGCCCCCGCTCCCTCAGCTGCTCGTCCCGAAGATAGAGGGCACTCCCTCAACTGGTGCTCTGCCGAACTAAAGAGTAGGCACCTCCCGAGCCTCTTCCTGCAATCATTCTATACATGCTCTATTTTTTTGTAGAAACTACAACTGACTGGCTGCTGCCTGAGTGCTTGCGGCTGAACCCTCGGCTGCTGCTGCACCTGCTAGAAAGGTGCACGGCCCTGACCCTGGAACTGTCTCTGCTTGTGCTGCTGCTGAAAGTACGGCCTCTTGGCTGGTCCTCCGCTACCACTGGCTTCCTGAGTGTCTCGCCCTCTCTTGAGCCTCAGCTCAAGATCATCCTCTGCTGCTAAGGCACCCACCAGGATCTCCTTAAAAGTGGCGCTGCGGGCACTCTTGGTATAGGACTTCACCTTCTTGACTAGTCCCTTTCTGAACCTCCGGGCCTTCATCGCCTCAGATAACCCCTCAACAAATCTACCTAGACGGCAGAACTCCCCAGCGTACTCCTCGACAGTCTGACTGCCCTACACCAAAGCCTAGAACTGCGTCTCGAGGGCACCAAGTGCTGTGTCAGGGAAGAACTTCTTTTTGAACAGCTTCTTAAACGCTGCCCAAGTCTGCCCAACTGTACTAACCCTCGGGTCTGTCTGGTACCACGTGCGAGCCAAATCCTGCATCATACTAGCCGCCGCCTCAAGCTGTAGCCTTGCTGGAATCTCTGCCAGCCTGTAGATCTCCTCCATATGCTCAATCCACCCATCTGCGTACATGATGCCCTCTGTACCCCTGAAGTCCCGCATGTGCATCTTCTGAAAATCCTAGATGCCCTTCTCCTTCGGCTGATGCTGCTACTAAACTGTCGGAGGATGAGCTGTAGCCCTCTCAACTGTCGTCAGGGCCAGATTGATGCCCCGACTAAACTCTGTCATCTGACGCTGCTGCTGGGCCTCCATGAACTGCTGGAAGGAAGTGAACTGCTGGACTGCGTCAACGAATCCTGAAGGCGGCTGCTGCTGCTGGAGCATCTCCGAAATGACTGGACTCTGCCTGTGAACTGGTAGAGGGGCTCCTCCGAATGCAGCTAAAACACCCACCCCCGCTGGCATAACTGGGGCTGCGGTATCGAGGGCTGGCTGCTGAGGATGAGAGGTGGCAGACCTCTCATCAGTGTCCCCTTGTCCTGGGTGATGAGATCTAGTCTCGACCATCCTGGAGACAAATCAAACAAGAAAACAATTTCTGAGAATGAGTCAAAATAGCAAAGGAGGACAGTTTATATTCAAGGTAAGACAATAAACAGCAATTTTAGATAAAAGGAATCTGATTAAGAGTTTTTTCTAATGTGATTGAGTACCTTCAAAAATATCCTAATCCTACTGCAGGCTGCAGTAATACTCTAGTTCGAATACCACTGCAAATAGGACCTGCATGGGCCACCACTAAAAACGTGCCATGACCCGTACCCAGTGTAGGGACACGAGAAGTGGTTACGTCCAGCCTACGCCGCAGTATCGGCAGTAGAACGCTGTTCTAGGTCACATACATCTAACGATTATAAGGTACCTGTACAATGTATACGCTCCGAATGGAGGACAATATAGAAATGTACAACTCAATCACAGCTAAGGTAGAAAGTATGATAAGATAGATAGATAAGATCTGAATCCACAATGAAATACAAGATAAGAAAGAGAAACTAAGTGTCTAAGATAACAACTCCATAATATCCAGAATAATAAATCTCCAAATAAATACAAGTGTATCCAAACCAGACAGGATAATAAGTAAGATACTGGTCTAGATAACTAGCCTAGACTACTGGGATAATATCCTCTGCAAGTGTTGGGTCCTCCTGGGAGTCCAGCTTACATGTGTCATCTAGGCCTGTTCCATAGTATGTAGGATAGAACTCCTCAATGTCATCTATAATATTTTTAACAGGTCCAGTCAGGACGGAAGCGAGCACAGTACATCTCACGCAGTTCATAATATGACAGGATATATAAATATGCAATAGAGTAAGATACATGAAATGCTGAAAGAAAATACATAAAGTAAAAGAGAGAGAACTGTAATGTAAATAGATACTATAAGTAGAGAACTAACAGTGAACTAGTGATTTAGAGTACAAGATAGACAAGTGAACGGCTTAAATTTGCACATAATTAATCTAAGAGTTTGCACATAAGTATACTACTTTGGAATTGTTCACATGACCATTTATACTCTCCCGTACCCCAATCAATACACAAGGATCTAGACAGGTTATGTTATTGCACATGATATCACATGAAGGCCCATAATAGGGTGCACATGATTGTATACATGGGAGCTCTGTGAATATGAGAGTACATAAATCACAAAAATGCACATGAATGGTAAAAGCACCGGAGTACATGATGAAAGTGAAACGCACATGACATACTATAAGCCGATGTTCCCGAGGGGGATAACATCTCATGAATGGATCCATATAGTACCAATCTATGTTAACAACGTGACAGCATCAAGTAAAGTAATCTAGAGCGTAAATGTAAATCCTATCAAGTATGAAACAGTCAGAATGTACTCGCCTGATATCCTGAGTATCTGAAGTGAAATACTACCTGAGGAGTGGTATTTGGCTCCTATTTGGAACAACACAAGTCAAATGGTAAAATAGACTACTATAATGCATTCTACATGATGTTTGGGCCAATCTAGGCTAAAGTCAACCTTTGGTCAACTACACTAGTCAAACTAGGTCAACTAGGTCAAACCTAGCACAGACAAGTCTCACTAAGCCTAACCATGTCTATCCTAGCATTCACACACCATCACAATGTTATACAAGCCTATCAACCATCCCATGTATATACATGCCATATACTCATAGGCTTACACATAGGAAACCATATAGGCTATAAACCTATGTACCAATCTACATTGGCAATACACATATTTATTTACCACATTTATATACACTAAAATCATATAGGCAATATGCATATATATTACATATTATTATCTAGCAAGTTTTAGATATCATATATATACATATGGATAGAGGAATATACTGTGACAGATATATATATGTGTGTGGGTATCATGTGTGTACATAACAGTGTGTGTGTGTGTGTGTGTGTACTGGCTTCCTGTGTGTGGCAGTAAAGAGGGGGTGTTCTTAGCTTGTGTGAATATGTGTGTGTGTAAAATCAATGTGTGAGTGTATATCCTGTAGATAGGGTGTGTGTATGCTATATGAGAAAATAGTGTAGCAGTAGGTAGTATAGGTTCTCAGGTTTAGTGTTCTTGTGTGAGTGTGTGTGTACAATATGTTCTCAGTTTTGTAGAGTATGGGTGTATGTGTAGGTCACAACCTGGGTTCTCAGGAAATAGTGTACACATGTATACATAAACAGTTTGATATATGAATAAATGTACACAAATCAGTGTATACAAAGAGTGTCCCAGGTTTCAGGTTTTGACAGCCCAATGCAATTCAAAAATCCATAATTCCTTGCTTAACATAAATCCCAACATCTAGACAATCTCAGGCATAAATGTATGATCTAATCATGATAAATTAACCATTCAAAAATTAGTTTAAACACAATATTAATCTCAAAAATTCGAGTATCAGCCCTAGTTATCAGAAATTTGGGTAAACAATTAGTTCGAATTCAAAATACAACTAATACTCAGTTTTAATGGTTGGTAATTAAAGTGTCACACGTGAAGGTGTCCTACGAGTGTCATCGTGTCCAAAAACTGGACACAAACGTGTCCAAACCAATTCCCACACTCATGTTCATCAAGACAGTGCACAGTCTCGTGCACGTGTTCATTGCGTTCGTAGACACGACACACGACACGTGTGTCCACGTGGTCACGTCCACGTGTAGCCTAATACTAGGGCTACACACTGCACACACCACAAAGTGTCCACGTCGTGTCCTGTACAGACACGAGATGCGTGTCAGTGGGTGATATTCGACTATGCGCGCACAGTGTGAGTCCAGTACGTGTTGGATTTCTCCTTGTGTGGTAATCCATGTGATTCCAAATTTTGGGTGGTTGATGTCAGTCATGTGCTTCGTGTGTCCAAGAAATTTTGTGTCGAATGGTGTCGTGTATAGTACGTACGACACCCCGAACAGCAGGGCATAGAGCACACTGCTCGTGTTGTGTGTCCGTGTCAATTTTTGACACGAAAAGGACACCGAGGTCGACTCAGTCCTCATGAAAATTATAACATACAAATAGATCAACATTTCCATTTAATTACTTTTCAAAAATAGCAAAATAAAATCCATTGAGGCATTTACACAAACACTTAGAACTAGGTTATGGTACGTGTCCGATACGGACACGAAATCAATATAAAATTTCAAAAATCACATACCACAGTTAGGGGACACCTAGATCTAGGCTATTATGCAAAGAAATCAGAATTAAATCATAGTTTAGGGTGTTTACCTATAGAGTGTCAATGACTAGGAAAAAGTCCCAAATAGAATGATTCTCCTTGCAAGCCAATAGCTCCAAATTGTACCAAAACTGAGATTTCTCTCCATGAACAGAAACTAGAGTGGGATTAGACTCTAATGCGAGAAACTAGAGTCAAAAAGGAATTAAAATAGAATAGTTATGGATTGGGGAAGAATGACCAATACCTTTCTTTTCCAAAAGTTGATTTGATACAAAAGAGGCAAGAACAATAGGAAGAGAGATTATATAGTAGGGGAATCCCTATGTGGCCAGCTACTAAAGGAAATAATTTGGGTTAGGATTTTGACTAGTGGGCTTGGGCCAAGTTTCAATGGTAATGGAAATCACTCCTTAAGTCAAAAGCCCATGAACCTAATCATTTATTCTCCTATATGAAACTTGATTCTAAATGACTTAACTTGGGTTGACTTAAGTTAGACTAGGGTCCCACCATGCTATTCAAGTCACCATAGCTAGAGTCAACATCTAGGTTAGTCTCCAAAGTCTCAACTAGCAAAGGTCAAAAATAATAATCATCATTCCAATAATTCAAAATAAATTCAAAATTTTCAAAAAGATCAAAATACCCTCAAGCTAAAATATGGTAGTGACATTGCTGGGACTGAGTATATTTGCTTGAAAGTTGTATAGGTGAGAAAGGATACTAGAGGCTCCAATGGAATTATTATTGCAGGTTCATCTCGTGTATTTGTGAGAAATTATTCAGTTATCCGGGCTCACCGTACACCTTTGGAGGAGAATCAAGGTGTACGGTGCGGCCGGTTCCCTGAATAATTTCTTGTTGCTAGGTTTTATTTCTTTCTCTCTTTTTTTCCGTGAAACCTAATAGTAATTTTCATTTGTGTAGGTTGAGGCAAGGAGACCTTGTTGGCTTATTTGAGAAGAGTTCATTAGTTGTTGCACATGTAGATACTTCAACAGATAATTGATATGGCTTGCGAGATCTATTTCTTGGCAATGTCTAATTAGAGAAGCAGCATGATCCACGTCTACACGGATACAACAACATCTTACATATAATCCTGAGGTGTGCCTATGTCTCTGACTCTTTCATTATTGTAGAATCTAAAGCTGCATCTGTAACCAGATACTTAAGAGAGTATTACTGATGATAGTAATATTTGTTTGATGTATGAGAATCTCGATGCATCATATCACAAGCATCGATTTAAATATGTGTATATGATTCAAAACTACTACTACTTTCTTCGATGTATTTTTTTATAAAATACTTCATGGTTTCTTCTAGAGGCTTAGTGTACTATGGATTAGTAGGCTTTTTGTGAGAGTCCTTCCCCAGAGAATTCTCCAAACTAAGCCTCTGGAGAGAGGACTTTTTTTGAGAGTTTGATTTGAATTAGAGTAACTTTAGACTTGGGTGGAAAAAAACTAGGCGTATCTCAATCCAACTCTGGTGAGAGGACTTTTGTTTGATTTGTTCTTCAGTATTGGCATCATGTCGCCTACAGCTTCTTCTCCTTTGGATCTTTGGCTCTACCTCTACTAACTTCCTAGATCTCTTGATATAGGAGAAGTAACCTCTTGGTTCTGTTTTCTTTCTTTCTTCTTTTGATTACATGGGAAGAAAAAAGCTTAATTAATCACACATGAAACTAACTCCTGCCATGTCTTCATCAAGCAAGAATCTTAATTAGTTCAACATGGAGGTGTTCATTCTCTCAAGGACTAGCCATTTTAATATTTTGAATTTTTTTGACTACTTTACTCTAAAGCATCATTGAACTTTAACATTTATATATCCTTAAATTTTACTTTTTTTTTGTGTTCATTAATCTAGGATCTCATGGCTATGAAGAGGGTGAAAAGAACTAATTAGTAGATGATAAATTAGTAGATGATAAAGTAAACTTGGGCCTCTTAAAAATATATTCACTTTTGACTTGTACATCCTAATTTTGATAGTTCTCTTTTCTTTTTCTTACAGGTTCTATACATGATTACTTCATTTGTGTGTGTTCAAAAAGATGGTAATATTTGGAAGATGAGCAAAGAGATATATACTTTTGGCACAAACAGTATTTTGTATTACATTGATTTTATAATAATATTTTGTCCGTTTGTTTGGTTGTGGATGCATTTATATATTCGAGATGATGCAAATAACATTTGTGCATATTTATATTATATGTGATTGTGGCAGATATTTTTAATCAAATTTTGTTACAAATTCCAATATTTAGAGAAAATGTTGGAAAAGTAGATTCTTGGCGTGCCAATTAAAATTTTTGAAAATTGACACCCATGAATAAAACACCCAACGTTTAGGGTAAACGTTGGTAATATGTTAACGACATGTTTGTAAAATTGTTGGGAAATTGGCATAAAAATAACATGCATTTCCAATATTTTTGGAAAATGTTGGAAAACGTAGACCCAATGTTCTTGAAAAACGTTGGAAACACAAAAACCAACTTTTTTTTTGGAAAATGCTGGAAAAAAAAGCCAACAATTTTGGAAATAGTTGGGAAAATAAACCAATGTTTTATCAAGCATTGAAAATAAGTCATATTTTTTGACGTTTTTCTAAAAACGTTGGTAATTTGGTACCCATACTAACTAATTTCTGACGTTTTCTAAACGATGCAGCAAACGTCGGCATAACCCAATACCGACGTTTAATGGCATCATCGAAAATTCCCAATAGGGCAATGACGACGTTTCCAAAAACGTCGGACAAACGTCGGCTAAACCTATGTCGATGTTTTAAAGAGTTTTTTTGACGTTTATAAAACGTTGGGAAAACTCAAATTTTTTGTAGTGAAAAGTGAGGGAAGAGGCGAGAAGGAGCACACCAGCTCGGTGGTGACGGAGACTGACTCGCCGAAGCTTGGCTGCGGAGACGCGGCGCTGAAGAGCAGCGATACTCGGAGACGGTGGGGAAGCTCTGCCACGGGGTCGACGAAGTTATGGGCTAGTTTGCAAAGGGGCCGATACGGGATATCTCGATGGATACGCTTCGATTTTGTCGCACACGCACAATGAAATCAAGTTCCGTCGAATCCTACACGTCGACAACACCCATACGCTTCTTTCGATGCTCATGGGTTGCGACCACGTCGTCCAGTTTGTCGGGGCTCACGTCGAATGGGAAAAATCCTAAAATTTCTAGTTTTCTAAAATTGGGATTTTTTTTCCTGATTTTGGAACTCGAATTAATTTTCAAACACTTAATGAAATCGAGTTCTACAAACTAGGTTCGAATCTCATATATGTTGTCTAAAACTGTCCTGATTTAGTTTCTCAAAATTATCGATAAATTGATAGGAAATTGCCTTCCAATATAGGGTTTTGAACGCAAAACTGTTCTGTTTTTCGAACAGTTTTTTGTCATCTTCGCATCGATTTTCAAGGCAACCTAGCACACTTCATTAAAATCTATTTGAAGGGAAAGGTAGATGTATAGGTTGTGAACATACCAGAGAATACGGTTCATAAAATGAACCATCGTATGCGAAGAAATCAGACGACGAAGTTGGCTCTGCCACCCACATTCGCTGCTATTGCTGCCATCCTCTGTTCTGCGGTTGCTGCCACTGCTCTTCTCGGCCGTGCCTGGTCGTCGACCGACCCTCAGGCGGTGGCGCAGTGGAGGTGCGTGCGGGGGCCCAGGGTGGCAGTAGGTTAGGGTTTAGTGGTTAGGATTTTTATCGAGTATTATCTTCTCTTTTTCTTCTTCTCTTCCGTTCTTATATATATATATAGGAAGTTGGTTCGGGTTTGGGGCTGGGGCGCTCTCGCGAGATGGATGCTCAAAAGGCTCAGTTTGGCTTAGTCACCTATTTGTGTTTTTTTTCTTTTTCTTTCACACATTATCATTTCTATATACTTTAATTACTATATAATATCTGATAAAATCTTAATAATATTTTATATATATAGTTCTAAAAATCTAAAATAACATATAAGAGGTTTAACATTTTATTTGTACAATCAGACATATTATAGACCATGTAAGGTTATATGGTCCTATAATAAAAATATCCCTTATAATATTTATAAAAATTAGAATTTAATTAATAGATAAGAATTTAAAAATCTTAAAATTCTCTAAAATCATTATGTGTGTGTGTGTGTGTGTGTGTGTGTGTGTGTGTGTGTGTAGAGGAGGGATCTGGAACTCCTCACTTTTGCATCCCCCATGTATACCCTCTTTCACATCCATTGGATTTTTGTTTAAGTCATCTAATCTTAACCATTATAATTTTAACGGTTAAGATTAGATGACTTAAACAAGATCCAACAGATGTTCTCATGGGGATGCATGGGGGATACAAAAGTAGGAGATGCGGATCCCTCCTCATATATATATATATATATATATATATATATATATATATATATATATATATATATATATATATATATATATATATATAAAATATAAAACATATATAATATATATATAAAACATATATAGTTAAATATTATACAATCTTTGCTTCTGAAATACTATATATATTTATGTGTATAAAATAGCTAATATCATATACCAATCAGAACACCCTTATTCTGAACACCCTTATTAATAAAATACATAACAATTTACTTTTACCCTAGAAGACCCATTTTATATATATATATATATATATATATATATATATATATATATATATATATATATATATATATTTGGAAAAAGGTGAATTTTATTCCAAAGGAAAAGCCATAATCTTACAACATACAACCCGAGTGGGACTCCCACTCATCAATTCTTCATAGCATTTACATCAAACTCAATGTTATGGAGAATGCCAACCGGGAAAGTGACCAGCCCCTCAAAGATCCGGCGGTTTCGCTTCCGCCATACATGCCAGACCGAAGCAGCCAGACGAACTCTGGCTGTGCGGAACCAGTCCTGCCCTCTACCTCTGCTATCTCGGATCATCGTGGTGATGTCCCCAATCCAATGTCCAGTAGCGCCCAATCCCAATACTCGACCCTACTCCGCCCAGATCTGCCATGCCAGAGTGCACTCGAAGAAGATGTGCTTCATATATTCAGGCTCCAAACCGCAAAGCACACACTTGGGGTCCGAAACCGGTACTCCAAACGATCTTAGACGATCTCTAGTCAAAAGGCGACCCAGAAGAAGCTTGTACATACACAACTGCATCTTCCTGGCTAGGCCCTTGCACCAAACGAACTCGTAATCAGAACTCAATGGAAAAGTACGCCTGATGAGGTTGTAGCAACTACGGAATTGGAACTCCCCAGTCCCTGAAGATCCATCAGTCGGCTCCCAAATCCACCGGTCCGCGGGCAACGACAGATCAATAACAGTAGCCATAATGCTTCCCTCCAGTCCCTCTGTGAATCGATAAGAATCCGGCCTCCACTCCCCAGTACGTATGATCCGGCTGCACAACAGCCCATGCCTGTCCTCTTGGTGCGTCGGAGCCCCCCTAATGTCTAATAACGACCGCCGATCAATCCAAGGGTCCCGCCAGAGATCTGTACCCGATCCGTCCTTCATGACCCTCCGGATGGCAGACTTGAGCACCCTCCTCTGTCGCAAGACAGTCTTGAACGTGACTGAATGGTTGTTGTCAGTAGGATACGTCCAAAAGCTGTCCTGCTTCACGTATCTGCTATGTATCCAGTCCGTCCAGAGAGAACCCCCGCTGATGAATCTCCATGCCAGCTTAAGCGCAGAAGCCTCTCTAACCTCCATCAACGGTCGGAGCCCCACTCCCCCCTCCTTCCTAGGGCGACATAACTGGTCCCATGAGATAGCATGCATACCTCCCCTCCAAATGAAATCAGCACATAGCCGCTCCACCCATCGAATAGTGGCCACAGGTAGGAGGATGGACTGCAGCCAAAATTGGGCCATAGCCGAGATCACCGATCTGACCAGCTCTATGCGACCGCCAAATGACAGACCTGCTGCTTGCCACCCTTCTACCCTCCTCTGGACATAATCTACCAGACTCTGACAATCCTGATCCCGAGCATAATTGACTGTGAGAGGTACTCCTAAGTATCGCACCGGAAGATCACTCCTCGCGATTCCCAACATATCAGCCCGCTCCTCCTTCCGGGAACACAGGGAACTGAAGTAGACCCTACTCTTATCCATGTTCATCTGGAGACCGGAGACAGACTTCAAATCTTCCATAATAGCCGCAAGAGTCAGCAACCCCTCCGTCGATGGCTGGATAAAAACTAGCAGATCATCAGCATATATAAGATAAGTAACTGGAGGGTCCATCCTCCGGAACAGAGGGATCAATCGTCCACGGTGCACGGCCAGGTCCATCAAGCAAGTGAAGTATTCCATAACAAGCGTGAACAGGTAAGGGGACAGTGGGTCACCCTGCCTAAGCCCACGGTTGCTCTGGAAATACCCATAAGGAACACCTTGGATGAGCACAGAGCAAGTAGGGGACGTAATGCACTCCTGAATCATCGCAACCCAGTGCTCCGCGAATCCCATAGCCAACATAAGATAACAGAGGAAGTCCCGATTGACCATGTCATACGCCTTCCTCAGATCCAGTTTAACACAAGCTTTCTCCCCTCCGGGTTTGCTAAAATCCTTCACCATCTCATGAGCCAGGAGGCTGTGCTCAGCGATCGACCTCCCCTTGATGAAAGCAGCCTGATTCGGGGAAACCAATTCCTGCATAATCCTCTCCATCTGTCGGCACATAAGGTGCGTAATTATCTTATAAAGATAATTACAACACACAATAGGACGGAAATCTGCCAGTGCTGTCGCTCCCTCCTTCTTCGGCACCAAGGTCAGGAAGGTGTGATTCAGTTCCTTCAGAAGCTTTCCTGTGGTGAAGAATTCCTGAACCACCTCCACCACCTGGTGCTTCAGAAAGTCCCAATACCGTTTGAAAAAACCGCTGCTGAAGCCATCCGGACCAGGGGCCTTGTTGGGGTCCGCCCCCTTGACAATAGCCTCCACCTCCTCCAATAAAACAGGAGCAAGCAGGATACTATTGCCAAATGGTGTCACCAATCTCTTCGTCACAACCTCTGGGAACACAGAAAGGTAATCAGTTTGGAAATACAACTCGGAGTAGTACCTGACAGCCTCGCCCTGGATCCTAGCCGGCGTCCCCACCAGAGTGCCATCAGCATCATGAAGCTGGAAAATGTGATTCCTATTCTGCCTAGTCCGGATCACATCATAGAAGAACTTGGAGCACCGGTCACCATCCTTCAGCCAGGAGCACTTGGCTCGCTGGGCCGAGCTAATCTCCTTCTGCAGCCTCAGGATGTTGACTGCCAATCAGCTCCTTCTCTCTAGCCGCCAGGTCCCCATTAAATATGTCAGTCTGCATATTCTGCTGTAAGGTACGCAACTCCACATCATTGTCTTCTAAGGTGGACTTGGGAAGCCCCTTTACCCAACTCCTAAGGGCTCTCTTCGTGGCCTTTAGACGATGAACCAAACGGAATTGAGCCGTCCCCTCCTGACCACTAGAGAGCCCCTCAGCGACAGCCGCTAGGTAGCCCTCCGAGAGATACCAACTATTGTTGTACCTGAACGGTCGGGACTTTCCAATAGACTGAGCAGTAAAGCTAACCCTGATGGGGGAGTGATCGCTCGTCCCAGCTGCCAGACCCTCAGCTGAAGTGTTGGGGAAGTGACGGAACCATTCTCCATTGCCCAGGGCTCGATCAAGCTGACAAGCAACCCTGTTATGAGTTGCTTTGTTGTGCCAAGTCCAGATGCAGCCTGATCGAGACAAACCCCGCAGCCCCGCAAGCATGAGGCATCTCTGGAAATCATAGAGTATAGAATCCGGAACCGGACGGCCACCCAGCTTCTCCCCTTAGTGCAGAAGGGCATTGAAGTCCCCGATCAAGAGCAGCGGAAGGCAAGATGAGTCAACAACAGATGAAATACGGGAGATGTCGCTCCATAAGGACTCCCGTCTCCTTCTGTCATTGTGGCCGTAGACAGCCCCCAGCAAGAACCGAAAGCCGCCCTTGTTCACGAAGGAGATGGCAATCAGCTGCTCTGTCAGCAAGAGCAAGTCACCGTCCCAGCTCTTCAGGTTCCAGCGAACCCAAATTCTGGCCATGTCACAAAGGGCCAGATTGTGCAATTGGGCCCAATGAGAAGGGGTCCGACGGGTAAGAGTCTTTTCACCTTTGATCTTGGACTCTAAAATAACAGAAATATCACAACGCTCCCTGTTGAGCACCCCACAGATCTCTCTCCATCTCCCTAGCGAACATGCCCCCCTCACATTCTAGGCGATAATGGCCATTAATTAATGAGAGGTGGGGGCCCCCATAGTAACTCCCGGAACGACACCTGTGGAAGGTGCCGCAGCCGTCGCTAAATAATCCTCATCTATTCCAGTTGGACTTGTCTGTTGGGGAACACCTTGAGAGATCACCAACGCCCAGCCTGGATTGTCAACACACACCGTCTCCTCTCTGACTGTAGTACGTCCCTCCTCCATGGAGGAACCATTTCGTAACAGGCCGACAGCACGTCTCTTCCTACAATAAACCTGCCTACCAAACGGTTCGACCTCTCCTCGTGCCTCAGTCTCCATCGCCACCATACATCTGGTAACTATGCTACTCTGCCCCGGGCAAGTGGCCACCACCCCACTCGTTGGAGCCAGCTGGGTCGTTACAACGAGGCTCAGCCCGTCTTTCCGTACCCGATTAGTATCCTCCCCCTCCAAGACCTCTGCTCTGCTATCCTCTTTGAGATCCATATCGCAGGGGACGTCGGAAGCCTCACGAGGAGGGGAACTAGGCTCCACCGGAGGGCTAACCTTCGAGCAAGCACTGGCCAGATGCCCGAAGCAGGAACATCGTGTACAAGTAGGTGGAACCCACTCATACTCCACCCTCTGGGTAAGAACCTCCCCAGAAGGGATCTCATACTCCACCATCTCCGGGAGCTCCCCCCTGCACGGATCTCCACAAAAACCCTAGCGTACATCAACCGCGTCTGAAAGGTAGTAGCTTCATCTGCCTTGATCGGGGTGCCCACTAAACTAGCTAGCCGCATCAACAAGGGGATACTCCAGAATCCTACCGGGAGCTCAGGAAATCGAATCCAAACTGGGATGGCATTCAGAACTTCCCTCTCGCATCGCAGCTCCGGAGTCCACTCCTTGAGAATGATAAGTCTGCCGTCGAACGTCCAGGGGCCACCTTGGAGGATCCTAGCGACATCCTCCGCCAGCCCGAACTTCACATAATAGAAGCCGTTTTCGCGAGCATCGAACTCCATACTCCCCTTAGGCTGCCAGACACGCGCTGCATAGCCCCGGATCTGCCCGTTGAAAGGCTTGTTGCCCAAGACATACAGGATGAGGGTATTCTCCCAGTACTCTATCACCTTCTGAATCTCCTCCGCAGGAAACACAGCCCGGAACCCCCTTCCAACCTTGATAGGCGGGACGTACTCCATCGATGAGGGGGATTTCGGACCCACAGGTTTGCATATCTCAGCCCAGGACCGTCCGGCAGGCCGGGGGACGACTCAGTATGCCTCGGGGCAATCACCGGGTAAGAAGTCCCGGATCCCTGGACATCCGGGACCACCACCTTACTTTTTCCTTTGGCCGCCGCAGTCGCCTTAGGCCGCCAACCCACCGATCTCCCCGCGGGCATCTCCGGACCCGGCCAGATGTCCGAGATCCAGACCCGGTCTGGCGGCCAACAGGAGGTTGATCCCTAACCTGACCTTGTCCGCCTCCCATCTTCCCCCCGGGTTTCACCATTCGACGGCGCGTAACCGTCGTCCAGCCACCTTCATCCGTTTGGCTCCATAGCGCTCCAGAACTTGATCCGAATTTAAAGTTCGGATCAATGAGGCCTCCTCGCAACAGGCCCGAACTCCCCGTCACCGCGTGAAGGGAACCCGATCCAACTCCCGAGGAACCCGAATCCCCCCTCCGCCTGGGGGGTCGTCGACGGTCCAGAGGGTCCACCTGACCCCCCCCCCCCCCCCCCGTTCTCCCGCCCCCCCATCGCCGGAGGGGGCACATGTGTGCTCGCCAGCAGCGGGGGGTCCGCCCGACCCCCCCGATCATGCTCCCGCCCCCCCCCAGCGCCAGGGGAGGGACCTCCCGGCTTGGCCGGGGTCTTCCCGCCGCCGGCCAGGGGCTCCGACGGCCGCGGGGGCGGCCCACGCGGATGCCCTAGCGCTCCCGTGCCGTCGCTTGTCGCTCCCATCTCTTTTCATTATATATATATATATATATATATATATATATATATATATATATATATATATATATATATATATATATATATATATATATACATACATACATATTTACTACATAAAAATAAGTATATATATATATATATATATATATATATATATATATATATATATATATATATATATATATATATATATTTATTCCTTTGTTTATATATAATTCTATAAAATAAAATGGAATATTTAAAAATTCCAAAAGTATTTATAACTTAAATATTTATCAAAGGAAAAATAGTACATATACTCTGTACAACCTAAATAATTATAAATAACTATAAAATAAATAAAAAAATTAAGGGGGTTTATATCCTATCCAACTTATAAAATTTAGTCCTCAAAATTAAGAAATAATCTTAAAATAAAAATATAAGGAGATTTAATACAAGGGAGAATAGGTACGTCAAATTGTAGCTCGATTTTCGGAAGGACGGTAGGGTGGTTATAACGGAATTCAAATTGGTGCCATATTCTACCAAATAGGATATTCTTCATTCAAGACTCTACAAAACTTATAGAAGTTGGCTAACCATGAAAATAGTCGTTACAAGACTTCTGGGGAGGATAATTTCTAAAGAGAGAGGCACGAGAATATGGAACATTTTTTACTACAATCTTGGATCTTAAAGGAAGCCTAGATATTGTCATGACGTTCTTGGTCAATAACTTCTATACGAGAATTATTATCGTTTAATATTATTTTTATCGACCATGCTCTCAACAAGAGGGTATGGAACTCTTGTTCTAATATAACCAGAACATGTTGGTCCAACGAAATTTCAAACTTCGTCTAACAAGGGTTACTAAGATATAAGATTGAATAAATTTAGGGAACGAAATAGTTCATGGGCCAAGAGTTGAGGACTACACAATAGGTGTATGGACTTGTCACGACCCGCACCCACTGTGAGGGTACGAGGACGTAACAACGCCCAGCCTATGCCGCAGTGTCGGCGGTAGAACGCTGTCCTAGGTCATAATATCTAACAGATAAGGGTAATATACAGTTATACTCCCCGAATGGGGGTGACATAACAGAATATAACTCAACCACATCTAGGATAGAACAGGAATGAGATAGGAAGATAAAGATAGATAACATCCAGGAATGTAACATCACAGAGATACAATCCAGAAATCAAAGTGTCTAAAATAATACATCTCAGAATATCTCAAAGTCTAATACAGTAAACCCAAAATAGTAAGACAATCCTAAACTAATGAAAGTAACACCAACTGCTAGCAGGTCCAAGTCACTAGTGATGTCTAATGCTGCACCAAGAGGGATAGACACCAGAGCGTCATCATTCACTGTAAAATTTTCAACAGGTCCAGTCAGGACGGAAACGAGCACATATCTCTAAAAACAGTTCATAGCAGGTTAGGAGTATAAATCATGCAATAGAGTAAAATACAGGAAGTACTGAAAAGGAAGTACGAGTAAACAGGAGATATTTTATAACTGAAAGTAAATACATGATAGTAGAGACTGTAAGTGGCTACGTGATTTAGAGCATAATGGTTATGTAAACGGCTTGGGGGCACATGAATACAAATAAGGAGGCACATTTATACAGCTACTGGGGATAGTGTTCACATAACCAATTCTACTTACCCCGCCCCAACCAGTACACAATGATCCATTCAAGTTACGTTATAAGCACATGAATACAACTAAGATACGTGAACTCATGTAATGAGTAGTACATGAGGCACGTGAAAGCACATGAGAACATGTAAAAACATGAACTAGTACGAGTACAAGGAGTACCTGATGCACATGATAAAGTACATGAACATAAAATACCCGATGCATCCGTAGAGGGATAACATCTCAGGAAGGGATCCATATAGTACTAATCCGTGAAGATACGTGTCAGCATCATGTAGAGTAATCTAGAGCAAGAATATAATCCAGGTAAGTATGAAAAGATCAGAGAATGTACTCGCCTGTATCTAAATGTCTGAAATAATGTACTGTCTGAGGAGAGGTGTCTGGCTCCTAATCAGAACAGCACAAGTCACAACAAGTCTAAAATGATATAATGAAGTCCTAATATGCATTCTACATGATTCTAGGTCAATCTAGGCCAAAGTCAACCCTTGCTCAACTCTGGTCAACCCTAGAAGTCATACTAGGTCAAACAAGACTAATCTAGGCTAATCAAGTCTATACTAGTCTAACCTAGGCTAAACTAGCCTATTCCAAGTCTAACAAGACTGCACATGTCTAGTCTAGGCCCTAAACTGACATACAGATACACCCATAGGCTAAGGGCCTAGACCATGGGCTATATCCTGCCTATAATCAACCCATAACACAATCTACACAATAATATATATATCAAATATATAATACCCTATTGATATAGCTATATAATACAATATAGAATGCACACATAACATATAGCTACTTATATGTATACCACCCATACATTATATATAAAATACATAATAGTACACACATATTATATATAGGATACCTATATATATGTATATATCTCAATACAACTATATAGATGCATATGTATAGAGAAAAGGGGAAATACATGTACTCAAATGTGTGTGGGTGTCACAAGTGTGTGTGACAGGGAACAAAAGGATGTCAGGAGTCCAAATATGTGTTTATGTGTGATGGAGTATATAGGCTAATAATGTGAGTGGGTGGGTAATATGTCATAGAGGGTGTGTGTGTCATTAGGTGACATGTTCCTGTGTAGTGTCATTTGTACATGAGAGAACAAAGACAGAAATAATGAAACATGTGTGTGTATAATATTAGAGACCTGTGTGTAGGCTCTCAGTCCATGTGTGTATGTGTAGGACTTAGGCTATAGGTTTGTGTTCTCAGATTTTGATTAAGGAAATTTCAGTTAACATTGGTGTACAGATATTGAACATGTGAAGGGTGCCTGTGTGCCTGTATGTAGATAAGGTACATAGTGTGAAGTGTAATATGCCTGTGCTCATGAGGTTCCTGAAAATAGTGGAAAACATATGTGCTCATGTGTGCATGACAGGGTATAGGAAACAAAGAAAAATCAGTTTGAAAAACAAGGCAATACCCCAAGCTCTCAATCACAGAGTTTGAAACTTAAACACAGGTTTTAGAAGAATGAAACTCAATCTCAGGTTTTACATGAATAAAACCCTACTCAGTTATCACATATCAGTTAGTATATATAGAACTCTTCCCAGGTTTTGAAAACTGGGAACACCTAATCCCATCTATGGTTTCTATCGACCATTGCAATTTAAACAGAAAACTCAGATTTTACACCCCAAACTCAGTTCAGTATTCAATCCAACAAACAGTTAAAGCAGTCCTTAAATGCATTTCTCAGTTTTAACACAATGAAGAACTCAATCTCTGAAATCAGTTCAACACAGACCCTAAAAATGATATTCCAGATTTTGAGCCCAATCCTCTTCGAATCAAACCCAAAATCAACATACCATTAGATAATACATGGATGAACATATTAGGGGTTTAATAACATACAATTAACAGTATTTAATGGGTTAAAATTGAAGACAAAATCAAATTTAACAAAACTGGAAAAATCAGAAAAAATAGACTGATACTAAGGTATCAGAGTTTTGGGAAAGAGAGATTCGAACTATGAAAATGAATTAAAACCCAAAAGCAGAGGTTGGTAATGTTAAAACATAATGTATACATGCTCTATGATTTGTTTGTGTCCACAAAAGTGGACACAAACGTGTCCAGTACAATACAATACACAACCCATGCACAGCCAGTCCACACATCGTGCACGCGTTCATATCGATCGTGTGCACGACACAAAGCGACACGACCCACGAAATTTGGTCCACGTGTTCACCTAGACTAGGGCTAGTGATAGGACAACCTGACACGTGTCCACGTTGCGTGTGCAGGACACGGGACACGCGTATCAGTGGCTAAAAACGACAGCCACTGAAACAGTGCAAAACCCGTGCGCACGCTCGTGCGTGTCCGACACGACCCGTAGGGCTCTGAAAATTGGAGAGCCCCGTGTCAGTGTCAGCCCCTAGCTACACGTCGAGTCTCACGTGTCGAGGTGGCGTGTCCTAGGCGTTGTGCCCCCCGAATTGTAGGGCACGCACAGTGCCCGCGCGCGCGTGTGCACGACCGCGTGTACACGTGCCCGACACGACTCGACACGACACGAAAACTCGACACAAACTTCAGAAACGTGTAAGCGAGCCCAAAAGCTAAAATCCTATTCAAACACAATTCAAAAATTTACACGAAATGCCCATTGAGGCATTTCGTCAAACACATGATATGTGTCACTGATACGTGTCCAAAAAGGACACGAAATGGACACAAAAATTAGGGATTCCTATTCATACAGTTAGGCTAGGGTTAGGGTATTCCTAAAATGATTTTTAACAGAATTTAAGGCATTAAATAGGATTATACCTATAGGTGTTCAAACTCCCAAAAAGCTCCAAAGAGAAGGATCTCTCAAACCACCAAAAGCTCTCCAAATTGTTTTCTCCCTGTCAAAAATTATTACCAATAGCAAGAACACAGGATTTAGAGCCTATTGCAATTTGTTTGAAGGAATTTGGAGAAGAAATGGATTTTCTAAGGATTTACAAAGATGGGAACTCACCTCTTCCAAATGGCAAAGTTTCCTAAAGAGGCAACCCTAGTTTTAAGAGCATATAAATAGGGGGGCTGACCATAGTGGCTGTCCAGAAATCCTAGGGTTAGGGCTTGGTTCAATGGGTGTGGGCTATGGGCCAATAAGCCTATTAGTCATAAAATGACTTGTGACTTCACAAGCCATTTCTATATCAAACTAGCTCCCAATATCACCAAACTAATCCCAATGAGTTAATCCTCATGAACTTAAGTCAACCTAGGTTTTCAAATCCTAATCACAAGGTCAAGACCTAGGTTAGCCACTAGGTTAGTCTACAAGGTCAACATAAGTCAAGTCCACTAAAACACCAAAATCAATTATACTAAAATTACCTAAAAATCACTAAAAAACATATTAATTCTAATAAATCTAAATAATACTAACCATCACTAACCATGGTTAGCTAAGACTAGCTGTGACTAATCTAGGTTAGGTCCAAACCAAGTTAGGCTAATCACAAAACATGGCAATCAATTAAATAATATTTAATTACACCATACATTAAAAATCCAAATAACATTATTAAATTCAATTAAATTCAAATGACAAAAGTACCCTTGAACTGGAAATAATAAATGAACACCCTAATCACATAGTCAGGCTCTAGGTTAGGCTGTCTCTAGTGTTATACTATCAAAACACCAAAATCATATATCATAATTTAAAATACTTTTAAAATGATTTAAAATTACCAAAAATTATATCATGATTTAAAATATCATTAGTAAAAGATTAAAATTACAAAATTTCAAAATTATCCTTATTTGGAAAACTAGATGTTACAATCCTACCCACCTTAGAAAAATTTCGTCCTCGAAATTAAAATGTTCCTACCCCTTCCAGGTCAAACCCCCACAATCAAAGTCTCAAAACTTAATCAATCAAAAAATTTAAAAGGACGGCATACAGGATCATGGCATACGGTGGTAATGAAAGTCTCATCTAGGTATACTAGTCACACTAGATCAAGGAAATCATAAGGTATCAAAACATACAATCAATATGGTAGGGTGCATCAATTTCAAAGACTGGCTAAGATATAGGTCAGGGACTCACCTCCAACTAGGTCTGGTGGCTGGAACTCCCTCCCGAAGGCGGAGTCTTGGCCGAGATAAGTGCAGCAGGACAGTCTCGCAGCCTATGTGCAGCCGACCCACACAACAGGCACACCCCTCTTCTCTTCCTACAGATGTCCCACACATGTCCAGGCTTCTTACAGAAGGTGCAGGTAGGCACCTTCTCAGCTGGCCTCTGCTGAACAGGAGTCTGGACTGGGTTAGCTGGTCTAGGCTGATAGTCTGGGTGCTCACGGGGCTCTGGGTATACACTGCTCCTCGGCCTCTTAGAACTAGGCTCTCCTCCTAAATGTACCAAATCCCACAGCAGTTGGATTCCACGGCCCTGCTCCTTCAGGATCTCAGCCTAAACTCTCTGTGTCTCCAACACATCCCGGAGAAGTCTGGATATCTGAGCTCCATCAGGAAACAAACCTGCCGAGGGTATGGTATGGGGTACTGCTCCTGGAGGCAGAGGAGGAGACGGGGAAGGACTCTTGGTCTCAGATGAGACTGCCACTCTCTCTTGAGTAACAGGTGTTGGAGGGAAATTCTCTGGTAAGGATGCTGACATCTCCTTAATGGCGGGAGGTGCCACTACCCTTGGGTCAGCCTGAGGGGTCACTACCTCCTGAGCAATAGGAGGTGGAAGCACACTATCAGTAGCTGCAGCTGTTCTCAGGCGACAGGCTCGGGTCATGGGTGCCATACTGGAAAGGGTAAAAAAACACAACAATCATTAAGGCTGTATAGTAGTCTACCATCCTATCTGAAACTAGTAATTATCAAGAAAAATAAAATAAGACAACTACTAATCATCTATAAAGGGTACTATTTAAGAAAATCAAAACCAAAAGTTTAAGGAACGAAAGTCAATAGCATTGAATCCAATCACAATCTAATATATATAGAAGAGAGAGAGAGAGTTAGAGAGGGAAAAGCTAGCATTTGTAAGGTCATGTGGTTTGTGTGACATATACGTGAAAGTGTTACAGGAGGATTTGGGTCTCAACTATAGCTATCAAGTTACACTATTCATGGCATATTAGTTAGGCAAACTACAAGGCACAAGCTATTACTCCTAACATGTATGGCTAACCGTGTATATATGTATATCTATATGTATAGAGAGGTAAAGATTTAATTATGCATCTACATACATTATAACATGTTTACAGAACTATATATATATCTCTATATAGCTATATGAACATAACATAGAGATGAAAGGTTAGGTTTTCATGGCAGTTGTAAACACTAGTGTAGAGTGTCAAGTGTACATGGGTTAAACTTGAAACAAAGTGTTCGATCCTTCAGTTTAGCTCAACATTGCATATTAGATCTGAAATTGTACTACGCATTTGAAAGCAATAAAAAATGTTATCATGTATTCAGCTTTCAAAATTTTGGAGAAATTCTATCATAAAAATCAACTCAATGTGTACCCCAACCACAACTTAACATGCAAGGGTTATGAAACCTAACATTATATACCTACAAACAGCAATGTATATGGCTCAAAACATTATAATTTAAAACTGCAATTTGAACTAAACTCTTAGAATCCAAGGTTAAGGGTTTACTATGTACGCAGTCTCAGATTTAACAATTCAACACAAACTCAACCAATTTTTTTGAAATAAAGCCCTGTATATAACATACATGTGTAGTGATGTAAGCAAGACTAATAACATGAAATTTAAATTTAAGTTACGAATTTAATACGGAGAAACAGAGAACTAGTCACTGATACTGCACTATATTAGAATACTAGGATTTTGAGAACTTACATTAATCATATTAACATGCATTTAGATAGGTTGGTAAACAAGTGTAGTATGCATACGTGTCAGGCAAGTATCTGTGTCCACTATATATATATTAAAGGTAATACAAGATATATTGGCAAGAAGGAAACAATGATAAAATCTGTTCTGCCTATCTGTTTAAAAGAAGGAACTATTTGAAACCAGAGCTACAATATCAAATCTAAGTCAAGGTCTAGCAAAATCACCAATTCATTACATTAGGAAGAGTTTATAGCAAGAAGTTACACAATCTTATAATAATAGCTAAGCTACTCCTACTCATACTCCTACTCCTAAGTTATTTGATGATGGAGGGTACAATTTATACAACAGAATGGTACGATAGAGATGATATGTTTAAAAACCTTCTCAAGATACAATTTAATAATCATATGCGTCTGTCCAAAATCATGATACTCAGAATCCTCGCCACGCTAGTAAGCAAGGCTGCGATAAATGGTAGAGTCCATAACAGGGGTATGCACCTCTATAATCATGTCATCTGGAATTCTCGCTATGCCGACTAGTATAGCTGCGAGAAATTCCTAATCTCATAACCAAGATACGTACATCCGAAGTCGGTCTCTATGTTTTTACCACGCCAGCTAATATAGCTGCGATAAACTATAGGTTCCATAACCACGTAGACGTTTATTATCCCCGTTATTCCGTCAACACATGTTATCAGAAGGTACCGTAACTCAGGCCATAAAATTCATCTCGATAGGAAAATCAAAATCAACAACGATTCATCAAAATCGAATTCAATAATCAAGGAGTGAGAGCGAACAAAACAAGGGGAAGGATTTCAAATTGAAGTTTAAATAAGATTCTCAAGGGTCATCCCAGGAATCTCTCAAGGAATCCTAACTGTGATTGAGTACCCTTAAAAATATATCCTAATCCTACTACAGGCTGTAGTGATACTCTAGTTTGAATACCACTACATAAACTCGACCTGCATGGGCCACCACTAAAAACGTGTCACGACCCGCACCCACTGTGATGGTACGGGGACGTAACAACATCCATCCTACGCCGCAGTGTCAGCGGTAGAACGCTGTCCTAGGTCATAATATCTAACAGATAAGGGTAATATACTGTTATACTCCCCGAATGGGGGTGACATAACAGAATATAACTCAACCACATCTAGGATAGAACAGGAATGAGATAGAAAGATAAAGATAGATAACATCCAGAAATGTAACATCACAGAGATACAATCCAGAAATCAAAGTGTCTAAAATAATACATCTCAGAATATCTCAAAGTCTAATACAGTAAACCCAAAATAGTAAGACAATCCTAAACTAATGAAAGTAACACCAACTGCTAGCAGGTCCAAGTCACTAGTGATGTCTAATGCTGCACCAAGAGGGATAGACACCAGAGCCTCATCATTCACTGTAAAATTTCAACAGGTCCAGTTAGGACGGGAACGAGCACATATCTCTAAAAACAGTTCATAGCAGGTTAGGAGTATAAATCATGCAATAGAGTAAAATACAGGAAGTGCTGAAAAGAAAGTACGAATAAACAGGAGATATTTTGTAACTGAAAGTAAATACATGATAGTAGAGACTGTAAGTGGCTACGTGATTTAGAGCATAATGGTTATGTAAACGGCTTGGGGGCACTTGAATACAAATAAGGAGGCACATTTATACAGCTACTGGGGATAGTGTTCACATAACCAATTCTACTCACCCTGCCCCAACCAGTACACAAGGATCCATTCAAGTTACGTTATAAGCACATGAATACAACTAAGATACGTGAACTCATGTAATGAGTAGTACATGAGGCACGTGAAAGCAGATGAGAACATGTAAAAACATGAACTAGTACGAGTACAAAAACTACCTGATGCACATGATAAAGTACATGAACATGAAATATCCGATGCACCCATAGAGGGATAACGTCTCAGGAAGGGATCCATATAGTACTAATCCGTGAAGATACGTGTCAGCATCATGTAGAGTAATCTAGAGCAAGAATATAATCCAGGTAAGTATGAAAAGATCAGAGAATGTACTCGCCTGTATCTGAATGTCTGAAGTAATGTACTGTCCGAGGAGAGGTGTCTGGCTCCTAATCAGAACAGCATAAGTCACAACAAGTCTAAAATGATATAATAAAGTCCTAATATGCATTCTACATGATTCTAGGTCAATCTAGGCCAAAGTCAACCCTTGGTCAACTCTGGTCAACCCTAGAAGTCATACTAGGTCAAACAAGACTAATCTAGGCTAATCAAGTCTATACTAGTCTAACCTAGGCTAAACTAGCCTATTCCAAGTCTAACAAGACTGCACATGTCTAGTCTAGGCCCTAAACTGACACACAGATACACCCATAGGCTAAGGGCCTAGACCATGGGCTATATCCTGCCTATAATCAACCCATAACACAATCTACACAATAATATATATATCAAATATATAATACCCTATTGATATAGCTATATAATACAATATAGAATACACACATAACATATAGCTACTTATATGTATACCACCCATACATTATATATAAAATACATAATAGTACACACATATTATATATAGGATACCTATATATGTATATATCTTAATACAACTATATAGATGCATATGTATAGAGAAAAGGGGAAACACATGTACTCAAATGTGTGTGGCTGTCACAAGTGTGTGTGACAGGGAACAAAAGGATGTCAGGAGTCCAAATATGTGTTTATGTGTGATGGAGTATATAGGCTAATAATGTGAGTGGGTGGGTAATATGTCATAGAGGGTGTGTGTGTCATTAGGTGACATGTTCCTGTGTAGTGTCATGTGTACATGAGAGAACAATGACAGAAATAATGAAACATGTGTGTGTATAATATTAGAGACCTGTGTGTAGGCTCTCAGTCCATGTGTGTGTGTGTAGGACTTAGGCTATAGGTTTGTGTTCTCAGATTTTGATTAAGGAAATTTCAGTTAACATTGGTGTACAGATATTGAACATGTGAAGGGTGCCTGTGTGCCTGTATGTAGATAAGGTACATGGTGTGAAGTGTAATGTGCCTGTGCTCATGAGGTTCCTGAAAATAGTAGAAAACATATGTGCTCATGTGTGCATGACAGGGTATAGGAAACAAAGAAAAATCAGTTTAAAAAACAAGGCAATACCCTAAGCTCTCAATCACAGAGTTTGAAACTTAAACACAGGTTTTAGAAGAATGAAACTCAATCTCAGGTTTTACATGAATAAAACCCTACTCAGTTATCACATATCAGTTAATATATATAGAACTCTTCCCAGGTTTTGAAAACTGGGAACACCTAATCCCATCTATGGTTTCTATCGACCATTGCAATTTAAACAGAAAACTCAGATTTCACACCCAAACTCAGTTCAGTATTCAACCCAACAAACAGTTAAAGCAGTCCTTAAATGCATTTCTCAGTTTTAACACAATGAAGAACTCAATCTCTGAAATCAGTTCAATACAGACCCTAAAAATGATATTCCAGATTTTGAGCCCAATCCTCTTCGAATCAAACCCAAAATCAACATACCATTAGATAATACATGGATGAACATATTAGGGGTTTAATAACATATAATTAACAGTATTTAATGGGTTAAAATTGAAGACAAAATCAAATTTAACAAAACTGGAAAAATCAGAAAAAATAGACTGATACTAAGGTATCAGAGTTTTGGGAAAGAGAGATTTGAACTATGAAAATGAATTAAAACCCAAAAGCAGAGGTTGGTAATGTTAAAACATAATGTATACATGCTCTGTGATTTGTTTGTGTCCACAAAAGTGGACACAAACGTGTCCAGTACAATACAATACACAACCCATGCACAGCCAGTCCACACATCGTGCACGCGTTCACATCGATCGTGTGCACGACACAAAGCGACACGACCCACGAAATTTGGTCCACGTGTTCACCTAGACTAGGGCTAGTGATAGGACAACCTGACACGTGTCCACATTGCGTGTGCAGGACACGGGACACGCGTATCAGTGGCTAAAAACGACAGCCACTGAAACAGTGCAAAACCCGTACGCACGCTCGTGCGTATCCGACACGACACATGGGGCTCTGAAAATTAGGGAGCCCCGTGTCAGTGTCAGCCCCTAGCTACACGTCGAGTCTCACATGTCGAGGTGGCGTGTCCTAGGCGCTGTGTCCCCCGAAGTGCAGGGCACGCACAGTGCCCGCGCGCGCGTGTGCACGATCGCGTGTATACGTGCCCGACACGACTCGACACGACACAAAAACTTGACACAAACTTCAGAAACGTGTAAGCGAGCCCAAAAGCTAAAGTTCTATTCAAACACAATTCAAAAATTTACAAGAAATGCCCATTGAGGCATTTCGTCAAACACATGATATGTGTCACTGATACGTGTCCAAAAAGGACACGAAATGGACACAAAAATTAGGGATTCCTATTCCTACAGTTAGGCTAGGGTTAGGGTATTCCTAAAATGATTTTTAACAGAATTTAAGGCATTAAATAGGATTATACCTATAGGTGTTCAAACTCCCAAAAAGCTCCAAAGAGAAGGATCTCTCAAACCACCAAAAGCTCTCCAAATTGTTTTCTCCCTGTCAAAAATTATTACCAACAGCAAGAACACAGGATTTAGAGCCTATTACAATTTGTTTGAAGGAATTTGGAGAAGAAATGGATTTTCTAAGGATTTACAAAGATGGGGACTCACCTCTTCCAAATGGCAAAGTTTCCTAAAGAGGCAACCCTAGTTTTAAGAGCATATAAATAGGGGGGCTGACCATAGTGACTGTCTAGAAATCCTAGGGTTAGGACTTGGTTCAATGGGTGTGGGCTATGGGCCAATAAGCCTATTAGTCATAAAATGACTTGTGACTTCACAAGCCATTTCTATATCAAACTAGCTCCCAATATCACCAAACTAATCCCAATGAGTTAATCCTCATGAACTTAAGTCAACCTAGGTTTTCAAATCCTAATCACAAGGTCAAGACCTAGGTTAGCCACTAGGTTAGTCTACAAGGTCAACATAAGTCAAGTCCACTAAAACACCAAAATCAATTATACTAAAATCACCTAAAAATCACTAAAAACATATTAATTCTAATAAATCTAAATAATACTAACCATCACTAACCATGGTTAGCTAAGACTAGCTGTGACTAATCTAGGTTAGGTCCAAACCAAGTTAGGCTAATCACAAAACATGGCAATCAATTAAATAATATTTAATCACACCATACATTAAAAATCCAAATAACATTTATTAAATTCAATTAAATTCAAATGACAAAAGTACCCTTGAACTGAAAATAATAAATGAACACCCTAATCACATAGTCACGCTCTAGGTTAGGCTGTCTCTAGTGTTATACTATCAAAACACCAAAATCATATGTCATGATTTAAAATACTTTTAAAATGATTTAAAATTACCAAAAATTATATCATGATTTAAAATATCATTAGTAAAAGATTAAAATTACAAAATTTCAAAATTACCCTTATTTGGAAAACTGGGTGTTACAGGACTTATTTCATAATGTTTGGTTTGATAGTCCAATTATGGCGATATGCATAGATGAGTTTAACTAGGGTTTAACGGGTTTTCTAGTTGGATATCAATTTTTGAATGAATAAACCTGGGTTTTAATCTATATTGGCTGGACAAAATCCCATAAAATTAATCTGAACTATTCCTATTAGGTTAGGGTAACCTAGAATAGGTTCCAACTCAAGTGGTTGGACTAACACTAAAAGAAAAATGTCCTATTATAACGTTTGAAAAGAAACTATTACAATGGTTCATAAATAAACGTTACAGAATTTCAGCAACACAACATAATATAACAGTTTGAAAATTTTTTGACCTGTTATAACGATTTATAGCGCTAAACGTTATATATTGTTCACATATATATATGACATTGTTACACGCAATCATTATAAAAATGGTAAAAAATTTAGAATCACGCATGGACGCCCGCTCAAACTCAACCCATGAATCAAAAGCCTTGTTCCTTTTTTTTTTTTCCTCTCATTTTTCTTCTCATCTCCCAAATCTCTCACCCTCCTCTCGCTCTTCCTAATTCCTATAGCTAGGGTTTCTTTTTTTTTTTCAAGCCATTGGTCGACCGTCTTGGTCCAATCTCGGGTTTTGATCCATCCGTTAATCTAGGTCATGAGCTCCGACGTTCGTTCTCTTCTCCTCGACATGGGCGGGAGAGTTGTGGTCTCCGGCGATGAAGGTGAGTTTCTCTCTCTTGTAGTAGTCTAATTTTCTTCAATTTGGGATTTTCTTTTTCCCCAACGTTTCTACGAATTTTGTAGACGATGGCGAGGAGCAAGAGGAAGGACGAGGGGGCGACAAGGAAGCCGGCGGTGCAGTCGAGAGGGACGATGACGAGGACGATGAGGAGAAAGAGGAAGGTACAAGATTTTGGGGTTTCGTGATTTATTTTGTGGGGAAAATTGCGGCTTAAATGTTTGATACGTTTCAGAGGAGGGCCAGGACGAGTACGAGAAGGACATGTTCATAGTGGACGAGGAGGAAGAGGAGGAAGAATAGAAGGACGAGAACAGGGACATCGATGAGGAAAGGCAGAGAAGGAAAAAGAAGAAGAAGAAGAAAAAGAAGAAGAAGAAGAGGTCAAAACTCAGCTCTAAACCTCTATTTTCATTGCCGATCATGCTATTTTTTGTTGTTTCAGAAAGTGTTTTTTTCCCCTTACATGCGTGTTCATTCGAGCAGAAAATTCGAAAAGAACTACATCCTCGACGAGGACGACTACGAGTTGCTCCAGGACAACAACATCACGAGCATTCGGCGCCAAAAACTCGTATATTTCGATCCAATTACCATTTCGTCTTGCAAATTGTGATTTGCTTGTTATAGTTGCATAGTTGCTCCTTGTAACTTATAAGAAGAAAATTGATTGCGTAGAGGATTTTATGCTATTTGAGCTGCTTGTTCATCATTTGAAATTAATGGTATTGGCTCTTCAGTAATTTTAAAGTAAAGTTTAAATGAACTTTAATTGGGAAAGCTCAAAAGTAATTGTAAAATTGGATGGTTGTAGGTGCTTTAGTTATATTTTCTTCAATAGAATATTTGATTGTTACTTCTATACAAATGGTAGACGATCAATGAGCTCTATTTGTCCTTGATCACTTTTGGATCCAGTATCAACATCTTCTCCAGTAATTCTAATGCATGGCGATCAAATATGTCAAAGTATGCATGACATTACATTCGAACTCAGCAAATTTGTACATGACCCCAACACAGACATATTTAAGAAGGTAAAAATGCTTACCATTAGATTAAGAAGGTGTGTAGTAACTTTAAAGTCTCATAGCCAACCGAGCAACCCATACTTTCTTGTTCATTTGTATAAGAAAGTGAATGAACACTTAGATTGAGTGCTCTGACCTGGAAAAATTGTTATAGAGGAGGTTAACTAACCTCTTCCTCAAAGAGTTGAACATCTTTTTTGTTATCAATGTTCTGTCATCTTGCAAAGTTCTTTGCTGAGGAATTATTTATTTGAGTTATCACTTATCATTGACACATCCCAAGGCTATCAATTTTCCATACTTTTGAACATGCAGCATTTATTTGCAGTCATAATTGTCTTGCATCCCTTTTTTTTGGGAATGAAGACTTTGTTGTCGTCTCGTGTCCTTTCATGTGGATACATATCTTGCTGTTTACTGTTAGTTCATTTTCCATTTGTTTCCCTCCTCTTCTATGAGATTCTTTCTTATTTCTAAGGTGTTTTTTCGTATTGCAGACATGTTTACATGGTAAAGAAAATAAGAACTGGGGAAGTAGTGGCTCTGAAAAAGATTAGAATGGACAATGAGAGAGAAGGGGTATGCATTATTTTGTTTATCTGATACATAATATCTTTTGTTGGAATGTGTATATGCTAGCATTATGCTTGTAGATGACAAGTTGTATGTTTATACATTTCTGCAGTTCCCCATAACTGCAATACGCGAAATAAAAATTCTGAAGAAGCTGCATCATGAAAATATTATTCAACTGAAAGAGATTGTGACCTCTCAAGGTTGCTTGCCTGACTAATACCCTATATGTCATTTGTTCGTTTTATGTTCAATTATTATTTTCTTAGTCCTTTCACATTTTTCTTTTGAAATTAAAGGTTATCATGTGTTTCCTTAACTTTTATCTCTTTCAAAAATTTCTAGGTCCAGAGAAGGATGAGCAAGGAAGGCCAGGTGTACTCTCTTGTTTATTTGTCTCTTTCGAATGCCATGCGATATTGACATTTTTGTAAACTGATCATAAGTACTGGCAAATTCTTGGACCGACTTTAAGTTGTATGCCTTATCAAATAGATTCCTCTGGAAGAAATATCTTATGTATTTGAGTTTTCATTGGAAGCACAGATGGAAACAAATACAAAGGGAGCATCTATATGGTTTTTGAATACGTGGACCATGATTTGACAGGTCTTTTAGAACGCCCTGATATGCGGTTCACAGTACCTCAGATAAAGGTATCACTACTTGCAATTCTTTGTTTTGTTTGTTATTTCTATTTCCTACTAATGTTTATTTAATATTCTCTATTGTAATAGTGCTACATGAGGCAGCTCTTAACTGGACTTCATTATTGTCATGTGAATCAAGTCCTCCATCGTGACATAAAAGGTTATTGTCAAAACCATGTTCAATGTTTTGTAGGCAATTTCTTGTATTAATTATAAGCGTCAAAACCATTGCATGAGCTATTATGGAAATATAATGCTTATAATTTTGCCTTGGATTACTACATGAAATTAGAATTATTTGTAGATAAAAATAGCTCTAGTCTAAACAAATCATATTATTATGTAATTCTCTGGAGAAATTTATCTTAATATAAAACTTGGGATACAATTGTTCGAGAGAATTTATATCTTCCTTTGGACAAATTCTTCCATGGTTGTATTTACAAATCATCTTAATTTGTAAATTCTTCCATGATTGTAAGTTCGCATGAGAAGAACAAATTATTCCGGTCTCTGTATGAAATTTGTGACACTTTTTTTCTTAATATTTGTGTAAGTTCTATGAACAAGCTTGTGCATTTAGTTCTTTTAGACAAGAATCCTGAACAAATTATTTCATAAGTTTCTTTATTGGATGTGGTTTTTAGTTCGACCTTCTAAACAATAACCATGTTGCAGCTTGCTAAAGTGTCAACGAGCTATGAATATAACAAACATCTGTCTGTAATAGAAATGTCATGTATGTATTTATGTGTTCTTAAAAGTTTATGTCACTAAGACTATCATAATTTTCTTGTTCTAGGTATTCTTTGTAGCACTCTTGTAAATAAGATGTACTTGGGTCGATCCCTCTGACAGAACGAACATGAAGAAAAAGAGAGGAACCAGGTTCAATGGTCTCTTTAAGTTTTTCTCTACTGTAAATAAGATGCGTTTGAGATACTGATCAAAATGTCGTCTTGATCTTTGTACCGAGTGTTTTCGGCAGGGATTTGGCACCTCGTAGAAAACATGGTTAGTGTTTGTGAAAATGTCCCTTTGGACTTGATAATTTCTTCCAAATATTGATGGCTAACATTAACTCATTTTTTCCATTCTGTTATGCTAAATGCAAATTCCTCTCTAATATTAGCAAATGTTATCTTCCTCTTCATAGCTTCTATTCAAGTTTCGACCTATCTTTAATTCATAAATGGTGCAGTCGATTGGTAAAATGCATGGTGGGATATTAAGTATATATTCTTTATGGCTTCTACAACCAGTATTGCCAAATTGATCAAGAAAGTAATCTATAGGAGGACTAATCATTACAGTGTCTATTTGTAAATAGGACATATTTGTTACAAAGGTTGGGTTTAAGTTTATTGAAGGCTTTCTCAAATAAATTAACTGGAGCAACTGAAATTTCTGACAATACTCACTCTTCCTTATTGTTAATTTCCCATAAACTTTATTTATGTGCATGGCTCAGTTTCCATAGATGACAGGTAAGTTTGCTTCTAATTATAATATTTGAACTGACCTAAATTTATGGGTAGATGATGTAGCTTTATTCTGTAAGTAGTTTTTTCATATATGAATTTTCTATTTGGTAATGCATAAGTTTAAACATCTATAATTCTAAGAATATATTTTTTAAATTTCTTATACAGTTCCGCACATAAACCCTTAGTTCTTAAACATTTTTTGTTATGTTTTCTACAATTTCTATTCCCCTTTGAGGTCGATTAATACCTTGATTGAGTAAAATATAATACATTTGATTTATATGATACTAGAGTAGTCATAACAAGTATAAAACTAATCACTTACAAGTTCTAGCATGTAATAGTGAAGTAATATACTGGTAAGTTTCTGTTTTGACTTTCCCTATACAATTTTTTGTTGATATAGTATACCGGTCTTCCGTATCAATCCTTACACTCGTCATGATTAGTTATCCTCCATGTGTTGACTAAATTCTCATTTAAATGCAAGTAATTCCTTTTAAACATGTTCTAACTTCAAGGTTTCTTGGTTCTATGTTTGATGGAGCTTCCATGGCATTGCAGGTAAGTTCCTTATAGTAACCTATATGTTTATTATACTGGTTTTATTTAGAATTTTGATTCTGTATCCTATCCCATGCATTTAGTTTTGATATTTTTCATGTTGACGACATTTTTATACAATCATGGCTTGCTACAACATTTAGTTTTGATATTTTTGTTACCTAGTACACGATGTCATTCATGTATTTATCATACATATATTTTTGGAGGGATCTATTTGTTTTTTTTCTTTCCATAATCACGTGGAGGGATCAATTTGTTGTTTGTAAGCTACTTAGATACGTGGAGGGATCAATTTGTCTAGATAAATAATCAAAAGTCCAATCAGAACTGGTTGACAAAGGAAGGGGAGAAATTCCTCTTCCCTGGTGGAGGTACCATGTACCCCCATGGAGTTGGTGCTCTTCATAATTTATATAGGGTGGTTATGGAGTTGATAATTTCCTGGGTACAAATTTGTTAGTTTGATCTTTGATGTACCCTCGTGATGAGTACTTCAGGAACGCAAGTTCCCTTTTTATTTTGAAGGCAGAAAAATTATACCCATGGATTTGCTTCTGGAGGCTCTTCTGAACAGGGTTCTCTGAAAACATTTTTTCACTTGTGTCTGACAGAAACAAAGTGTTTTTAAATTTCTTGAAAAACAGGTTTTTTTTTTTTAACTTATGGTAGACAGTAAAGGCGTTCAAATTTCTTTTAGTTCTGCCTTATGACCATTTCATTTATTATTTGTTTAATTTTAGTTCTTGTAACTTTGGTAGGCTATAATTTGCCTTTATGTTCTGGGTATAAATTTGTTTGTTTAAATTTGAAGGCGTTTAAATTTCTTTTAGTTCTGTCTTATGGAAGCACATATAAATCCAAGCCTGTAAATAAATTGTTTATAAGGATTTGAATTCACAGGCATATAAACAAGGCTTGGATTCATTTCACAGGCATATAAACAAAGCTTTTATTCATTGATACAACACTTGGTTTATTGGGTTTGGTTGATGCTTGGTATCATGTGTGGGGATAAGAACAATTGATACTACATTTTATTTTCTGTTTGGTTTGTCTGCATTAACATGGTTTGTGTCTTGCTCGAATCTTTTGCTGGGTTGTTAATTGGTATCATGGTGGTTGGTTGGTATCTTTAATGGATGGATTTGAGTTGACCCTAACTTTGTTTCTATTTTATTGAAGTATAGATACTTCACCAAGTTGCTGATATTTATCTTGGCTTGCCTTTGTTCCATTTTTTTCTTGGGTTTGCAATTTTGCTTGGTTGATTAACATTTTCTAGCTTTAGTGCTCTTGCTAGCTTGGTGCTCTTGCATTATTTCTGTATTGTTTCAGGTTTGCAATTTGGGTGGCAAGATACTACATTTTGCATTTTGCAACATTGCTTAGCTTTGTTTTTTTTACTGAGTTTGCTGCATTTTGTGCACTTGCTAGCTTGTTTGTTCCGTTTAGCTAGCTTTGGCGCTCTTGCTAGGTTGGTGTCAAATGCCACCCACTATTCCATATTAGTTTATGTTTTAAGGACATTCACCCTATAGACACTTATTATGTTGTTTCTTTGCTTTTATTCACTTACTAATATGTTTCTGTTCGTCTTTTCTTTGTTGCTTAGGGAACTTATTAATCTAAATGAAAGCATAAGAGAAAAAAATTGGTTCGTGTTATGAGATGCTGAAGAACTTGGTATGTTTGCCCCCAAATTGATTACATGATCTGAAACCTAGCAAGATACTTTCAAGGATATATGAAAATCTTGATATGGAAGATTAATTATGACGTAACTGAAGGTTGCTCTTCCTATGAAGAAACTGATTCTTCAACCGCCACTACTACCTTTCCTTTAATATTTCTTGCCATTTTAAAAAAATATTTTTCTTTTGTTTTTAAAATATTGTTCTCCTCTTTTGCTTTCCTAGGAAATAGCTAAGCCACTAGTCATGTTAACGACAGAGCCTTCATACATTGACATGACACCGACATTTATCTCTAGAACAATAACACATCATTTTGAACCATAGCACGTCATTTATCTCTCGAACTTTCATACACTAGTTATGTTAATTACATTTGATAAATTCCTTGAAAGTATCTTCAAGAGCAACCTTCAGTTATGTCATTTTTAACGACGAAGTGTTCATTTGATAGTTCTAAGCTTTTTTTTTGGCAAATGCAGATAGTACGAGACGATGAGTTTGGTGCTCCATGTAAGTAACTTTGCATGTCCTACCTTTTGCGATATTTGAAGGAATTTTGGTGCTGAAGATTAATTACATTTTATTTGTACCTTTGTTTGTAGGTCGTAGGGTCGAGGATTCTCAAGTTTCTCCTTTCGACCTGTGTTAACAGTTTTGAAAAGATGTCAACAATTTTGTGTTGGTGAAGCAAAAAGAATGTTTTGAGGCCTAATGTCCTGAAAAAGAAACATTAAAAGATGTATATACATACATTTGGATGTATTTAAAAAAATATAATTAAGATGATGATATTTTGGAATTGAATGTCTCAAATGTTAGTTAAATTTTATAATTTATGTTGTCTCATATTTTGGAAATTAGTGTTGATCATTGCTTTTTATAATGCGTTGAGTTATAAGCTTTGACAGATGATATCAATATGTGTGTGAATACCAGAACAGTTTAAAAAGCGTTATGTATATACGTTCTACTTATAACGCTTTATGATATATATGTGTGTGAATTCGAGAATAGTTTAAAAAAATATTATGTATATATGTCCTATTTATAACGTTTCTAGATAGATATGTTATATATATGACAAATATTTGTATCGCTTGAAAATTTAGTGTTATACATAATTATATTATTTATAAGTTTTCAAGAAATAAGTGTCATATAAGAAGATATTATTTATAACGTTTTTAGTAAACATTTATAACACTTGTTTTCATGACAGTTGCGGGCTTACAAAAAAACGTTATAAAATATGATTTATGATGGTTTTTACCCGTTATAAAAAGGTATTTTCTTGTAGTGTAATTACCAGCCGGATTGGTTAACTAGGTTTCTAAAGCTCAAAAATGTGCCTTCTATGACTTTTGAGTTTAAGTAGCAGATAGAGACTCCATTAAGTGGCACACTAGTGGCATGTGCGTAGTAGGCTTCGAGTAGATCACAACCATAAATTGGGTCGAAAGATTTGAGTCAAGGTTGAGTCTCTAATTGAAGTCGGGAAGTATATCGGCATTACGGTAAGGATTGTAGTTAGTCTATTTGTCCTGAAAGTTGCAGCATAAAAATAGAGTACAAGGGGACATATTTGAGTGGGACATGATATGTCTAAATGAAGGTGGACTCATCTAGATATTGTATATAAAATTTGTTGGAAGGTAACAACTGATCTCATACTCAAAATATCAATGTCACAGTAAGGGACACCAAAAGATCTAAATAGAAAGTGGGTGTTCATGAGGCACGAATTCATCATCCTAGTGGAAACCAACTTATCCTAGTCAACGGTAATACTAGTAAATCCTAAAACTTAGAGGGCTCACAACCTATATATATACTTCAAAAATTTCTTTCTCAAAATTAAACTAAGACAAGATTTTTATGCTTAATGAAGTTAGAGAAATTCAAGTCTTGATCACCGTATAATAGGTAACGTGATACGATAAATATGGATTAAGTTTGAGGATTATTCTCTAATTTCAAATAGATGGAAAATGATAGCGTAATAGCTTTCATGACCATAGGTGATATGGTAAACTAAGGGGGACATCTGGGTATATCTTTCCTCAAATATGAGCATTTGTTTATCAAAAATAAGTATAGGCAAAAAATAACAAAGAGTTCAAGGGAGAAGGGATCGAATGTGAATATGAGATTCCAAGGGCGATCGAATAATTTAAAAGTATTGTTAAGGCAGTTACGGATGAGATCCTAGACACACCTATATCTCAATCCACGTAGGTTAATCGTATGAAGAGCGAACCAAGTGCACTAAGGTTTATCAGACCATAATACACTGATTCTAGTTAGACAATATGTTAGTGGACGTCCCCAATAATCACATGTCCAGAACAAGCTCGATAATGAATAAGCTTACGCTATATAGCAATATTAGTTATGATATTCCAAAAATATAAGTACACGAGATTTGTGATTGAAAGAAGGTACAAATAGCTCAAGTTCCATAAAAATCTAAGCCTTATCTGGTGTTCGTGTTTATATAGTCATCCTACTGTCTTCTTATCTAAGGCCTTGGTCGACTAATGGGTTAGGGCCATCTAAACTCTATCATCTAGGTAAACCTATTTGTATCAGTCAATTACCTCGTTAATAGGTCATAAGGACAACGGGATACTGGGTTGGGAGGTATGGTACCCATCTTTAAAAATTCCACTAGTATTGGATTTGAATCAATGGGACATATAGGTCATTTTTCTAACCTCTATAGTATCCAAAAACTGTAGTCATGTCTGAAGTCATTTTACCGAGAATTTATGTCTTGCCAATGTACACATGGCGGTAGTAAATCCTTGATTTCGTGACTCAAATATGATATGGCATCGGATAATTTATTAACTCTATCCAATATTGACATAAAGATAACTAAGATTGAAAGATGACAACTAAGACAGTTTTTAACAATATCCGATAACCGATATTTATTTAAAATAATATCAACTTTAGGGGTCGTGCCTCGCCAGTTGTAAGCCCCTGTTTTTCAAAATTTATTTAATTAGTGTTTATTAATTTTTAATGTCATATTTAGCCTTAAAATAATTATTAGGATTTTTAGGAATTTTTCTAGAATTTTTAAATGATTTTTAAATGAGTTTTAAATTCTAAAATATCAATTTGCAATTTTCTAAAATGTTTTAATATCATTTTATAATTTTTAGAATTGTTTTAATACGGTTATGTATTTATTAAATTGTTAATATATCAGTTTGTAATTAATTAATTATTTTTAAGTGTGGAATGCAAATTTGTATTTGCATTTGGCAACTGCTGGCACCTTTGTGTAATATCCTAAACTATAGGGGCCTAAACGCTAACCTTAACCTACCCACCCCCGACGACTGACCGACGACCGCCAGCGCGGCCTGCCCCCGCCATTTCCCGGCCGCCCGACCGACCTAGGACCGCCTCAACCCCTATAAAAAAACCCCCACAGTCCCCCCCGATCCATCTACCACCACCACGAAGCAACCACCGCCGACCACCGCCCTGTTCTTCCCCAAAACCCATCACCGGAACCCTAGCTCCGACTAACCCCCCAGATCCGCCTCACCGACGAACGTCACCGCCCCCAACCACCCTCATCTGACTCGTCGCACCAAGGCGAATCGATCGCCACCCGAGCGCCACCGTCCCATCGCCTCCTCCGCCGTCCACGGCCTTCGAAACACCCTCGACTAGCCGGACACGTAAGTCGCAGCACTGAATCGTGTCGTCCGTGTCTCGAATCCACGTATGTGGTTCGCCAGGACACGGGGACCCTAGTCCAGTACTTGGACACACGAATCAATACTTGTACGTGTCGTGCATGGCACGGACACGTAGACTCTGTGTCCCAAACTGTCAGGACACAGAGTGGTATTTCGGGCTACTGATATATTAAACTAAAACCTAAATAAAACTAACCTAAGTCCTAACCCTAACAGCAAGCCCGCTCAGGCGCACTGGCCAGCGGGTGGGGCTCTAAGTCTTCACCCTTTAACAGAGGGCAGAGTTCGAGCCCTCTGTCTGTTTTTCTGTTTCTTTTTCTTTTTCTTTTCTTTTGTTATATATATATATATATATATATATATATATATATATATATATATATATATATATATATATATATATATATATGTATTTGTATATATATATGTATATACATATATATATACAAATACATATATATATATATATATATATATATATATATATATATATATAATATTATATATATATATATATATATATATATATTTATTTATACTTAGTAAATTTATATATATATATTTGTATTTATATACATATATGTATATATGTATATATTTTCATGTGTATATATTATTATATATCTACTATTATATATATGTATACAATATTTGTGTATATATATATATATATATATATATATATATATATATATATATATATATATATATATTTTATATATATATATATATATATATATATATATATATATATATATATATATTAAAAAAAAAATATATATATATATATATATATATATATATATATATATATATATATACACTTTATAATTAAGTATTTTCTTATATATAGATATATATGTATTTTAACAAATATATGTATATATCCATTATGTATAATTTGGCCTTATTAAAATATTAATATTTAATTTGCACTTTTATCAATTTGTATTTTAGTATATTTAAATTACTGCAACCATTTGGTATCCAAGCCTAGCATGGGTTTTTGGGCCCAAATATGTTTTCACACATTCAAGACCTGTACAAGTCATATTGGACTTGATTCATGGCCTTGGGTCCTGTATTTGAACTTTGGTTCAAATTATATACATGGACAAAATACGCAGATAATTAATTATTTTAATTTCAATTGTGTGCAATGCTGTTTCTGAATTTCTAAAAATACTTAAAGTACTGCTAAAATTCTGGAAAAATAGTATTTAGATACTATGTTAATTTAGCTAATTTAGTATAATTTTTATAGTATTTAATTTACAGTTTTGTCACTAGTTTGGCATATGAAACCAAAACTCATTTTCTGTATACTTAGGAAAACTGATTTTTATAAAATACTTGTACTGGTTAACAAATTCCAGAAAAATTATAATAAATTTCTATAATTAACAAGGATCTTCTTGGTACTTTATTTTATATAAAAATAAGCTTTTTGTCTATCTCAAAAACTGTTGAAACATAATGATCATTTGATTTATTTATTGATTAATTACGACTTGCAACTTTTTGTGCTATTTTGAGTTTTAGTCGTGTTGAACCTCACCCCTCACTAGTGTAAAGACCCTATAAAGTTAGGTAAAGTAGTGTGTCACCCCAAACTGGTCTCCTATGCTAAAGTCATCACTTTGGCTAGGTGCCCAATCACAAGTCGTGTTTCACAAATTAGTGTCCTAGTGTTTTAGCTTAGTGTAAAAACTAAGTTTATGTATTTATTTCTACAGTGACGAGTTACCAGACATCTATAGCACTTTTATCGCAGCTTGTTTTGCTTTGCTTTGCTAAAGGCAAGTACTTTCTACAAACTTTACATATTGTTACATAAATGAACTGCAAATCCAACCATGTTAAATGCTGATCCTTGGGGTAGCAAGTTAAATCTCCACATGTTTGTACTTTCAGTTACTACCATGCTTAGAACAGTCTTTATGTATCTCTCACATGATTAGAATATGGGTTATGGGGAAACTGATAGTTGAGTACGTGATCATACCCCCTCTACAGTACCGAGCAAAGTTTTATTTTATATGTTACTGCGCCGTAGGCCTTTATCTCAAAGCTGTATTTGTGCGTATGTACATCTATCGCCTTTACACATGTACGAAAGTACATTTCATTATGTGCCTTTGCATATTGTACACCTATTAACGATCACGTACCTGCTACAGTTTTAAATATTACATATACATCTGTCTCTATGACATATGTGTCCTTGCCATGATAGATTGTGTGATGCCATATTTCCAGTTATTCCTCTTATGTTCATTTCCATGTTTCATATGCTAGTTTGTTAGATTCCGTACTTGCTCCCGTCCTGACAGGATAACATTGTAGGTGTCCTTACTGAGGAGGAGTTACTCTGCGACTCATATTATGGAGATACTACCGAGGACCCGGCTTTGCCATACGAGGATGTTCCTGCGGAAAGACTCGTCTAGTTTGCATAGCTGTTTGGGATATTTAGTGTAGTCATGTATTAGGCTACATATTTTGTAACTGGACATGTATCCAGTTTTATATTTCAGATCACTTGTACTTTGGACTTATTTTTATATATGAGACGACTTTTGTGTTTGGAGCATTTATGACTTTTATTCACTTATAGAACTGTTAGCACATTTAGTCTTATCCTGTTGTCTTTAGAACAGCTTACTACATTTTATCTCAAGCGTAGGCTGGACATGGCTCGGCCCGGCCCAACAATTTGGGTAGCGGGTCGTGACATGTATTTAGTGGTGGCCCATGCAGGTCCTGACTAAATTGTTTGGTTACGTTATTGTACCAAGCATGCCTGCAATTAGGAACTTAAGGTAATTAGACAACATTAGGAATGACGCTTAGAACACCTAGAGGAATGCTAGGATTGCAACATAGAAAGTACATCACATGCTTGCTATTATAATTAGATTTTCTTGCCTATGATTGCTTACTTTAACAAGTCCTTATAAGTCCTTTTTATTGTAATTAGATGGTGCTTACTCGTTCATCCCAGTATGTTACACCTGAGAATGGAGCCCTCCTTATCTAGTCAGCTGACCAGTTGACCGATACACCTCCACCTACCACACTCCCCCACTCTACAGATCCACAAACCCAGATACCACAACCACCTTCCACCTCACATGCCTAGCAGGACCCAATACTTCCACCACCTCCTATCACTATACCTACCCAGGCTTCCGTCACACTCGACGGGAACCAGCTGCTCACTCTGATTCAGGGGTTCCTAACAACCCATCAGGAGCAGACTACCCTACTCCGCCAGAGTATTGAGCGTTCTGAGGAAGGTCCCGTGGTCCCACCACATGTAGAGCCACGGCAGAGAGCGGGGACAATCAAGGACTTCATGGGTCTGAATCCCAAGTAGTTCTCAGGGACTGAGGGTATAGTAGTAGCAGATGACTGGCTAGACTCGGTAGAGAGGAAGCTCCTTGGAGTTAGGATGCCGGGTGACCTCCAGGTCGAGGCAGCAGGATTTCTGCTGATAGACTTGGCAGGAGTCTGGTTCCGGAATGAGCCGTTGTTTGCGAGAGGGAGGGCCACTTGGGATCAGTTCAAGACCCAGTTCAAGAAGAAATTCTTCTCGACCACTGCTAGAGTAGCCATGGGGCTACGATGCCAGAACATCCAGCAGGGGAACCGTTCTGTTGATGACTATGCGGCAGAGTTTAGTCGCCTGAGCCGTTTTGCTCCTAGTCTGGTTGCAGATCTAGAGGAGATGACCCGTAGTAGGTTTGCCATGGTCTAGTTCCAGACATTGGCATTCTTATAGTGGCGAACGGTACGACTGATTACTACCAGAACCTAGAGTTAGCCGGAGCATTGAGGAGCATCTTCTGTCT
>JANAVB010031617.1:14728031-14850531 GCA_029216955.1 Iris pallida
ATAGATATATATATATAATATATATATATATATGCATATAAAAAACATATAATTCAAATATATATACAATCTTTGCTTATGAAATACTATATATATGTTTTTTTATATGCATAATATATGTTTTTTATGAAATACTATATACAATCTTTGCTTATGAAAGGTATATATATATGTTTTTTTATATGCATATATATATATTTTTTTTATTTATTTTATATATGCATATATATATATATATATATATATATATAATATATATATATATATATATATATTATATACTTATTCCTTTGTTCATATATAATTCTATAAATTAAAGAGAATATTAAAAATTCCAAAAGTATTTATAACTAAATATTTATCAAAGGAAAATAGTACATATACTCTATTAATCTAAATAATTATAAATAACTATAAAATAAATAAATAATTAAGGGGTTACACTGGTGTAGGTGCCCGTATAGGGGCTGGTGTTGCCAACCTCTCTATAGCTATCATCAAGTTCTACGTCATACCCTCGGCATGCTGCATCTGCTACTGTATCATAGTCTGGAAGAATTAGAACATTTAGGCTTGGGCATCGGGCTAGGACATCTATAGTATCTGTCCGAAAGGCTACTGAGGGTACGCTCCATGTGGCTTCTTATTCAAAAATGAAGGTGGTGGGGGAAACTGATCTTCCTGTTATGTCTGGGTTTGTGAGGTCTAGACCTTATGCTGAGTCAGAGCTGGGGGTACGAACCCTACTGGAGTCGTCGTGTTGGCTAGAACCTCTCCGGGAGTCAGGTTCCTCGGTGTCACTGGAGTCCTACCATCGCTATGAGTGGAGTCATTGGTCTGGTCAACTCTGAAAGCCATGTGTCCACTGCGCAACTGTAACTTACTGCAAAATAAAAATCATATAAGAGGAGTATGGAAACACGTTGGATGCATTAAGGGAATAGTGTAAACTTGGAATTCAAAGGCAATAAGATTAGCAAGTAGATGAGACTTCCTAAGACTCATTAATCCTAATTTACATGATCATCTTGGTAATTTAAGTAACCAAAATGACTAACAGACCTGTATGGGCCACCACAAAAATATGTCATACCCAGTTCCAAAATATATCGGAACCTAAAACAAGAGCATGTTGGCTGTACGGCTAGAATAAGTATTCCCAATTTAATGGACATATCCTAATCGTAGTATGCTGAATCCAACATCTATAGTATAACAGTCATAGGTAAACTAATATCTCCATAATGTCAACACTAGAATCTTATCCACAGAACAACAACATCAACACAAAAAAATATGATAAATATCTGACTAAAATAGAATATAAGTCTAAAATAATCAAAAACAACATATATCTGAGATAATCAAGTCTGGTGGAAACATATCTACTGAAATAAAGTACAATGCTAAATAGTTAAAATACTAAAATAAAAAAAATAACCATGACATAGCTAGCTAGATAAAATATACATAACTCTAATCAGCTATCAACCCCTGGATTAGGAAAACTCCTCGGACACAACCTCCAGGTCCTCTACAAGATATCCGAGCTCGATGCTTAGTCCGTATACTATAGGATAAAGGTACTCGTCCGGAACTGGGAAATAACCAGGTCCTCAGCCTACATAACAAGATACAACAACTAGCCACAATATGAACAATAAAAATAATATGCATGAACATGAATATAACTGACAAGGTAAACTATCAATCTAAGTATAATGTACTTGAAGACTACTTTGGTACATATAAGTAGGTGAATGAATAAATAATAGCGTCCGCTAAGGCTTATGTATATAGTAGCATACCTATCGACCATATTCTGACGCACGGTCAACGACCGCTGCTGGATATATACTCTAGCAAAACATCCATAACCGAGAAACTATGAACCCATAAACGAATACTATGAGGCTAAAAAGTTGGCTATCTCATACGCCTATTAATAGTCTTTCCTGCCTAGGAGTGGTACAAGATCATGTCCATGACTCGCATGACTCGTATCTCACATGCAAGTCCTCTAACTAACACAACTAGTCATATATAATCCGTCATACGAACCGCTTGTACGGGCCAAGTATATGGTGCGTGCCAATACCAATGTAACTCTTACTCCAAATGTCGTGTCATGACTCATGTCCAAGTCATAGAAGTCATTTAATAATAACTTCAGTAAGGGGAAGTCTACTAGCATGCTAGGTTACACACACTTACTATATGTTATCGATGGCATCATCGACGGCACCCAAGTCACACTTGGATACTCTTCTAACACATCTAATCCTAACACACCACAACACGTCCATTTACAGCAGAAAATAAAATAAGATCACGGTGGCACGGTATCTTAACTAGAATCACCACAAAGGAATAATGTACCGGTCCGGCTTCAACCTTCGTAATCATGGTTTCACGAACTCCTATAAATCATAATAATAACTAACATTAATAACCACACTAACATGATTACTATCATTGACATATATATATATATATATATATATATATATATATATATTGTACATAGGTTTAACTAACTATATAATAATCACAACTAATCATAATACATACTGGTCGAAATACTCCTTCTAGGACTAATAAAATTCCACAAAATATAAATATAAAATATTCAGTACTAATTCTTAAATATATCTCTATAATTCTAAAAATATATATTATATACTTATTATTGCATAAAATGCCATTTAAAAATTATTTCATGATCAAACTAATAACAACATTAATAAATCAACGTTATTAGAACTTGTTTAACCATAAATAAAATAGCCTAAATATTTTAAAATAAATGGTAAACAATTATTTAAATAATCAAATATTTATGATGATGAGTCGAGGATCGATAATATAGAGCATTGGATGCATAAAAAATTATTTGCGACTCACAAGATGGTAATGTCGATAGTTTATTTTACGGTAGAATTTTGTCCTTCAAAGATAGGAACATTTATATACCCAATTAGCAAAATTATAAAAATATGATTGAAGGGGATTGTAAATAATCGAATTAAAGTCATTTTCATGTAAAATATAAATGATAAAAGTTATGCTAACTAGATCAAAACCTCCATATACCAAACAATATCAATTCTGGACACCTTTCTGTAAAATGTGTGCTCCGAAAAATCTAGAAAGAACTTCGACATGAAATTTTATATTAAAGTAGTAGACAAAAGGGGAACGCAGCATTTTTGGTCCCATGAAGTTTGGATGTCTTAAAAACGTATTCGCAAGATGGACATACATGCTATGTTTTTGGACAGCAAGTTGAGGGTATCTTGTGCGTACTTTTGCGACCTATAGGAGTGGTTTCAAGTGATGGCCGGCATTGGAAAGCTAGAGGGGAGTCTTGGGCATATCGAGGATGAGGTGGTTGTGCTGGAGGTGGTGTACAAGGGCTCGAACAACAGCAAGAAAGATGGGACAGCAGCAGCAGGTTGGCGGCAATAGAGTTGGGATGGGTTGGGTTGTGGAGGGGGTTTTTGGGTAGGTTAGTGTGTTATATATATAAGGGGTTGCTAGGGTCGGTTATGGGATATTCTTGTGTAGGTAGGGTTAAGTATTGATGGGTTTTGGAAACTAAATACAAGAGAGATTGACATATGATGATATAAGTTTTCAAATTTAGAAACTTGTATTGATTGAGTTTCACTAATAGGTTTGACCCAATTTGACTATCCAAAAAAATTTGAAATAAAAATCTAGGAAGGCACCCTAACAAGTTACTTGCAACTTTTTAGACAAGTTTAGGCTCAAGAAGAATTATCTGATTTTAATATAGGCTTAAAAGTCACATAAGGGGTCTTATGTGCCATTTGAATTTAATTAGTATACGGGGCCTCGATTGAGTGGGATACCCTAAGCATGTATTTAGTAGGCTCAAAAATAGTGGAAATCATATATTAGGTCATTTAGGTTGGATCGATGTCGAGTCCTCAATTCAAGTTGGACGTTACGACATGTCTCACGGTAGACAACTTCGCCTAAATTGATCCCGAAGTTGCGTAAAGCAAATAGAGTACAAGAAGATATATTTAAGTGGAACATGATATTCCAAATCATAGATAAACTTGTCTAGGTCAAAACTTTAAATGAAGTTTCCAGAGTTTGGCATTTTTTGTGCTCCAAAAATGAAAGCTACGGAAGAGTATATTTCATGATCATGAATAAAAGTGGAAAAAATATCTATTAGTAACCATACTAAATAAAATTATTAAAATAAATAAATAAATAACTCTAAAAATTAGGGGTCTTACAGGCGTCCAGAGTTGCATCTAACACGAAGATCTAATGGTAATTGGGTCAAGCCCCCAAGACCATTTGCATTAAGTAGGAAAGATAAAATAATAATATGCAGCTGGAGTTCGAAGTTGAAATTTCCTGATGGCTACGTGTCGAATCTAGCAAGATGTGTCGATCTCAACTAACTCAAGATGATAGGGATGAAGAGTCATGATTGCCACGTATTCATGATGCGTTTACTTTCAATCGCTCTCAGAGAGATGCTGCCTTCTCAAGTATGGACTCTGATGCCCGAGTAATCTATATTGTTTAGAAATATTTGTTCAAGCAAGTTGACTGTGCAACATATGTTGGAACTTGAGAAGAATATTGTATTGACATTGTGTAAGTTAGAAATGGTGTTCTCCTCTGACTTTTTTGATAGTATAGAATATTTGCCGATTCATCTTGCATACGAAGTACGTATCGGTGCTTCCGTCCATTTTCGATGGATGTATCAATTTGAGAGGTATAAAATAATAATTATTTAGTACTAAGAATTTTTTATCAAAAATTCTAATATTTAATATATTATTTGTAGATATCTATATCACCTGAAGAAGAAGGTGGGTAATAAGGCTCATGTAGAAGCTTTGATATGTAAACTATATGTTATTGAGGAGGTCTCAAACTTCTGCTCAATCTAATTCGATACTTATGTTGGAAAAAAAACCAGAATAGAGCACCAAGGAATGATAAAGGTGAGGTCGATGCATCGGATAGTAGAATCCGTACTATCTTCGAATAGTGGAATCCATACTATCTTTAATCTTGGTGGCAAGCCAACAAGTGCTTCTAAATTACGGTGGTTGGAGGACAATGGGTTTGAAGCCACTCATAGGTATATTTGCCTAAATACTGGTATAAAAGAGATGGAAGATATAGAGAAGTAAGCAACAAAATTTTTCTATATATTTCAATTTTGCTATATACTTGTAAAATAAGTTCTCTAACTTTTTTCGTTATTATTGCAGTACTTTTAGAGCTGAGATAAAGATGGAGAGACCTAACATTGATAATGATGATCTTGCTAGAGAGGTTGATAGATAATTTTTGTCATAGTTCCATAATTATGTAAGGATTAAAATCATTAACTATTCTAGATTCAACAATTTAACCAATCTTTGTCTAATGACATTATGATATGTGATGTTTTAGATTTTTTTGTCCTAGTACCCAGTTGCAGAACGAAAGATTTCGAGCACTAGCTATCGGACCAAGCAAGAGGGCATTGTGTTGGGATGGATATACCATAAATGGCTTCAAATTTAGAACCACTGCTAAGCCTATCATTCACTCATTTGCCGATGAGGAGGCTAATTATATAAAGAATTCTGCAGTTTGTGTGAGGGGTTCAGTCTACAATGTCGATCCAAAATTTGACTACGACGGTATTCTAAGAGATATTGTAGAGCTAGATTACTATTATGATACCAAAATTTTATTGTTTAAATGTGATTGGTTCAAAATAACACCCAAACAAGGATGGAGGATTGACAAACAGTTCAGATTTGTTGATATAAAATATGAAAAAATATATAGTTGTTTTGAACCATTTGTGTTTGCTAGTCAAACGGTCCAAGTGTACTATACAAGTTATCCTAGTCGAAGATGCACTACTCGTGATTGCTGGGATGTATACAAAACTAAAGCAAGAATTACATATAATATTAGAGATCTAGCATAACATAAGGATGAGGTAGTCATACCTCAACCAACATATATGAGTTTAGCTGGTATTGACGATATGGAGGTTGACGTTCCTGTAGAGGATGATATAGTTGACAAAAAGCTTGACATAGATGACTTACCTCATGTAGAGGACTCTAAAATGGATGTATCGAATGAGGTAGAAGAGCTTAAAGATGAAGGTGAAGGTGAAAGTGATAGTGAAAATGAAGATGAATATGAAGATAATTCGGAAGATGAAGATGTATTAGAAGATGAATCATAAGATGAAGAAGATTAGTACATATTATTTATTTTATTAAACTATTATCATTAGTATAATGACATGTCGGTAGTATTTTTTATTACAACACCTTATTACTTTCTAGTATCATCATAGCATTTTTTACTTTTATTATATTTGCATTGATTATTTGTATCATCACACTATTTTCTACTTCTTTCATATTTGCATATGGCGGGACGAGGCCGTGGACGACATCGAGGATCTTCATTCCACCCTCCTCCTCCTCCTACTACTCCAGTTGAAGATGACAGAGGAGATAGCGAGGACGACTTCATTGATGAGGATGATAGCTTATCTTTGTCATTCACTCGTTCATCGGTAGGCAGAGCTAGCCCCGATATTCCTTCAGCATCTACAACTATTTGTGCTGGTGCTCCCCCTGGTTTGACTGATCCGACTTCTACCTCGGAGAATACACATGTTGCTCCTATTGGGACGAATCCATATCTTGACTTGGTGGTGGACCATAGAGTATACAAATGTCGATCAGGATTTGTAGACCACCTACTCTACCAGAGCGGCCAGCCAGCATCACTCGTCCAGAGCTGTGGGTCGATGGAGCGAAGGAAGTATATAATTTTTAGTATACACATTTGTTCACACTTTTTTTTTCTAATGTTACATTGTTTACTTATTATAGGTTCTTTATGCTCCAAGCTAGTAGAGATTTGGGAAACTTGATGTGTTGTCAGTTCCATGGTCCCTATCTGAACTTTGGGGACATCCCACTTGATAGATGATTTATTTGGCTGGATATGTTTGGGGTATGCCTGGATAATGTCATCTTTGTTTATAAAATTTCTTAAATATTTGTTCTTTTTTTATTTTTTCTTATTTGCAGAAGTTGTAATGGGGCTGGAGCACAGAGATTAGGTTATCCGAAAGTGCTACAAGTCCGTCGCCAGCAAAAGATTAAGGAATATGATCAACGACCAGAAGGCATTGGCTAGACTACCTGGATATCATTGCGAAGAGTGGTTGAAAGAGAAATTTTAGGAGGAGCTGACGAAGAAGATGGACACTCCGGCTTATAAGGACAAGTACGAGAAGGCGAAGGCTGCCCGTGCTAAGGGTAGACATCATACAGGTGTATCCATCCCAATTTCACAGTATTATCGACGGATGGTAAGTATTCTTATTTGTTATTTCTTCAATTATTTAATTTTAATATTTAATTATTAATTTCTATTTAATTTTTGTAGTACGGGAAGGTCGTCAGGACAATCGGAGACCCAAACACCGTCGACTTTTTTAAAGTTTTCGAATGTACCCATAAGCGAAAGAACGATAGGAAGCTCGTAGATGATTGGACGACCAAATCCTATGTAATTTTTCTGAGTGTTATCTAATTACATTTATCTTTATACTTAACTATAATTATTTTACCTAAATCGCTAGACCTAACTCTAAATATCCTAACCACAAACCTAATTAGCAATAAAAATTTAAGAAAAATCCTACAATATCTAAAAACAATACTTAATAGTAACTAAAATATGTATATTAACACTAAATTTATTTACTTATGTAAATATAGGAGACATATGAGACATTAGGGAGTCGGGTCGGTGAGGGAGAGAGTACTGCTGGGGGTGCCGAGGGGGAAGCTGGGACTAGTCAGCCACTGATGCCAGCTATGAGGAAAGACTTGTGGATACAAGCTATCAGAGGAAGAGGGAAAGGCGACAGCATATACGGTACCGGATCGTTGGCATCGTAGTCGCCCATTTACTCTAGAGCACCTCCTCTACCTCCACCTCTACCTCTACCTGTAACTATACAGCCCGGCGTTACTACCGACACCTACAGTTTAGAGCAGATTACATAGATATTAGTGACCCTACAGGGTCAGATGACCCAGGTGACCCATTTTCTAGACACTTATGGTTTGATTCCTGCTACCACAGCACCGGCGGCTCCTGCTCCGACCATAGCCCCTCTTTCATTGGATCCTCTTCGACCAAAATGCCTCCTGTACCGACTCCTCCGTCGACCTCAGCGGCTCCTACATCGGCTCCTTCTTCGACCACAACACCTCATGCATCTATTTTTCCAGGCAGTGTTCCTGTCCAGGACCTACAACGGGTCGTCAGTATGGTGTTGAAGAAGTTATATGCGTGCGGACAACCGCCGCCACCTCCTCCACTTGCGGTTTGACGTGCTGGAGTTCTGTATGATTTGATTTTGTACTAGATGATATTGTAAAACTTTATAGAATTTTTGTATCATTTGGTAGATTTGTATAAATGTACTTTTCTTTGTAGTTAGGAAATATTTAATTGTATAAATATTTGTAGTTTGTTACTTTAATGTTATATATATATATATATATATAAATATAAATATATAAATATATATAAAAAATATATATATAAATATATATATATATATATATATATATATATATTATATATATATATATATATATATATATATATATATATATATATATATATATATATATAGTGTTTGACTTTATTGAATAAGTAATATATTTGTAATGTACAAATATAATGCCAATTTGTAATGAATATATAGTTATTGACAGGGGTAAGCATTGTAGGAATCATTTGTTCTGGCAATAAAACTAACCTCAGCGACTGACTAGCGGCTGACTACCAACGAATATATGTATGTCAGCGACATCTTGCCAACGAATCACCGACGAAAACTTGGGGAAGGTAACATGTTACCGACAAAAAATTTTGTCAGTAACATGCTGTATAATATAAAAATTTGTACCAGTCATCTTACCAACGAAAAATTGCATCGATGACCCTTTGGAAAAATTGAAAATGCGGGCTCACAAAACTTTGTCACTAATCCGTCGCAATACTGTTGCAGGCCTTTCCGACGAAAAACATACGTTGCTAATTCGTCGGTGACTTGTTGTCGCCAAATTAGTCGCTAATTCATCGCTATAGCGACCACTTACCGACATAAATTTCTTAGCGACATTTAACCTAATGACGATATTAATTCGTCGGTATTCCATCGATAAACTACATTACTGACGAAAATAGTATATATAACGACAAATATATCCGTTGATAATTACCTATATTTTTGTACTATTAATATATCAATGCAAAGGTTAAACAACAAGCATATTCATCTATTTTCTCACACAACAGAGAGCCAGTAGCTCTATCTTTTTTTTATCTTTAAAATAACAGTCATAATATGCTCTTTTATTCTATTCTCTATATGGTAGGCAATAATATATCTTTTAACACAAAACAGTTTTATCATTGCAGTACATGATATAGTAAACATGTGATCAATCTTATTATACTAGCATTGTAATAGTTTTATAGCATTAGGCATGTCAATATACTTTTTGATAGCATACGTTTTAGGGATATGTAAGTATTCTCTTTTTCTCTTCTTATTAAGTATGGCAATGTTTGTTTTAATTATAGTGACAGTCTATTTTAGCATATAATCATCTTATCTTAACGTAGCATAGTAATTGTTTGTTCATTATGCAAGCATACATTCAATCTTGTGGATTATTTATTAGGCATTAGTGAATCATAAATTGAAGTCCTTATCCATACACCTATATTAATCTTCTTCGTGAAGGTTACTCTCGAGCCATCAAATCGATTTCCCTCTCTATAAGTGCCTTTGTAGAGCGGGACATTACGTAATTACCTATCGAAAAAAGTTTTATCCTCAAAACTTTTGGAGAAACTTACTATATCCATAACAGCGATAGTCCTCATCCCTCGCCATCATCAATCGACAAAACATGCGATCAATAATATATCTCTATCCACCAATAAAACATATGCCAGTATCATAGAATATTCATGTTATTGTATTGAATATTCATCTCAATAATTATATCATGTAGGACAAGGGATTCTGATCAATGAGACATCTTCAAATTGAAATGAATTAAGAATAGCCAGAAGATCGAATTACTCTGTTACCATTATATCATGCCCTGATCCCGGTGGATCATAAATTTGCCATTGGGATTGATGTTGTGCAAGCCTATGTTGCGCTTGCATAAGGCTAAACTTGTACAACAAAAATAGACTTATTCAACAACAAGCAGGGAACTTAATACAAAAAACCAAATGAACACAATGATACAAGAAACATTTTCTTTTATATGGTAACTACAATTGACTATAAGGCTCTCAACTTTTCTCTGATACATGACATACTTGGCTCATATCTCTCTTGACTAAACATAATTACAAATGATATTGTTCCATATATTATATACCCTTTTATAGAAAACCATATATTTGCATCTTCTTCTAATTTTTGGCTTTCAAGGATGAGGATATGTTTTCGCTTCAGAACGTACATCCAACAAAACATCTAGCACTACGGGCAAACTGGTGGGGGATCAGTACATTACTGCACTGGTGGAAGAAAAAGACTACACCCTCTGAAACCATCACTAAGTATTCATGTGCTAAAAATATTGCTTACTAGTGATCTTGTTATTGTTCACCTATGTTCATTTCATGCAATAGAGAAAAAGAGTCACTATTTTTTTCGAAAACATGATCAAAATGACACATTTCATTTCTTTTACTCAAGTATATATTATAAGGTCAATTGTTCATGCTCAATAATTATTTGCTTATCTAAACATGTTCAATGTATTTCATGAGCCATATTCATTTTATTAGGGACATTAGCAATAGAATATCATTTAGTACGCTTTCTCTTAGTGATAACTAGCAGCATCTAGTTAAACATAGTTCTCCTTATTGAATGGGACAACATATATGTAAAGTTGAATATTCTAAGTAGCAGTTCATGATAGAAATATATATAATCATTATAGGGACATTACTTATTTAGCGATTCTTACCCAAGATCAACGTTCTATCCCTACATAAGACAAGGATTAGAATAAACTGAATATGTACAATAAGTTTCATATTCATCTCTACATTGTTAGGCTTATAAGAAGGATATCCAAACGTACGACCTAACCACATGATGTTCCATAAGCCTACCCAATAACTATCAGTTGGGACTACAAGTCTATCTCACTAATGGACGTAGCTATTAGCAGTTGTGACTCATAGTTTAGCTCTTTACTAGTATACGCTCATACTAGCAATTATGACTCACTGTTCAGCTCTTCACTAATAGACACAACACCTCCCTTATCGCGAGGACTTCTAGCCTCAGGGTTCCGCTACAATCTCACCAAGGCCGAGTAATTTCCAGTGCCCTAGAACAGTTCGAGAGACCATTACCTTATGCACAAATTGTCTGATTCCAATGCATGAATGCAACTTCTATCAGATAAATCATATCAACTCAACAATTAAACAACATGCACATTCATGCTTTTCTATCACGCCAAAGATCCAATAGCTCCATCCTTTAATTTTATCTTTTAAACAACAGAATCATAACTCTCCTCTTTTCTTCTTTTCTCTATACGATCAGTCCATAACATCTCTTAATAGCACAAGTACCTTAATTCATACCTTTTTATCATTGTAATACACGATATAGTAAGCATGTAATCATTCTCATTATACTAGCATAGCAACAGTTCAATAATCTTAGGCATGTTAATCTACTTTTTGACAGCATACGATTTAGGGACATGTAAGCATTTTTTTCTCTTCTTACTAAGCATGGCAATGGTTCTTACAATTTTAGTAATAGTCTACTTTTGCATGTAATCATCTTATTTTGACTTACATAGCAATGGTTCGTTTATCATGCAACAATACATTCAATCTTATGGATTTTTATCAGGCGCGAAAGAATTAGAAAGTGAAGGTCCTTGTCCATTCACCCAGATCAATCGTCTTCTTGAAGTCTTCCTCTCGAGCCAAAAAATTGATTTCTCTGTCTATATAATGCCTTCGCGGAGCGGTGCACTACACGCTTTATTAGGGGTACAACTCAGGCGGGTTGGGTCAGGCTTCAGGTTAACCGGAGTCCAACCTGACCCTAAGCCCGACCCGACCTCGGGTTCAACTTATAAAAGCCAAGGCCAAGTCCGAAGGATCGGGTTAGGCTCGGGTCGGGTCCATCGAGTTTATTGGCTCTAATATAATATTTGAAATAATTTTAGATAAAGCAATATTATATACATAATCAAATATCAATCAAGCCTTGATCATTACAAATTAGAAACTGAAATAAGGTTTTGGATAAGGAATTGAAAAGTTTGGGAGCAAAAATTTAGGATTTAAACTTTTTGTGTAAGAAGTATGAAACAATATATATATATATATATATATATATTTAAAAAATATATATATATATATATATATATATATATATATATAAAAGTCAGGTTTTGGGTTCTTTGGGTAACCCGAGCCCAACCAGATTTTTTGATCGCGTTCAAATGTTTTAACCTGAACCCGAGCCCGAACACGAGTATCTTCAACCCTAACCCAACCCATTATCGGGTTTATCCAACCAGGCTCGGTTTTAGCCAGTCTGAGTTGCACCCACTTGCTTCATGAACATTTGGTTCATGTTTCTGTTCAGCTGCAAACCCGATGATGCCTCTAAGGTAACAAAAATTCCTTTGAGTATGTCAAAGGATATGTTAGATGGTTCTTGGAACACCTGTAGATGATCACCATAAATAAGGTGAAGCCACATGTTCTGTTTTCCTAAATAAGGGGTTAATCAACATGTCCATAACTACATCGTCCAACAAACAAGTGAGAAACTCGATCACTATAGCGAAGAGGTAAGGAGATAGGGGATCCCCTTATCTTAGGTCTCTACCAAAACCAAAATATCGCTCTGGCTGACACCTAACAATAATGAAGAATGTAGGAGAGCATACACATTTTCACCATGTCCACCTACTAGTTGTCGAAGCCTATACGTATCATAATGTGGCAAAGGAAGTCTCTATGGCCTATGGAATTACTTTTCTGAGATCAAACTTCAGGCATATTTTATTGCCCCCTACTTGTTGAAATCTTTGACTAGCTCGTAGGCTAGCAGGCTATTCTTCATGATGGAGCGCTCTTTAATAAAAGCCATCTGGTTAGGAAAGATAACCTCCTGCATAACATGCCTCATTCGGTCACACATGACTTGAGTAATAATCTTGTAAAGAAAATTGCAGTATGCAGTAGGCAAAAATTCTTCCAGCAAAGTCGCACCCTCCACCTTCGCAATTAAGACCATAAAAGTATGATTGGGCTCCTTAAGCATCTTACCAGAGATGAGGAAATCGCTTACCACATCCAGAACATCCTCCTTGATCATGGCCCAGTATTTCTGAAAGAAAGCAACCCCAAAGTCGTCTGGTCTTAGCGATTTGGTAGGATCCACCTTTTTAACAATATGCTCTATATTTGTCATAGTTAAAGGGGCCCATAAAACCTAGTTTTCTCATCTAGATACCAACTGCTTAATCTCAATATAGAAAAGAGATCGATTAGGAGTTCTTATTATAGAGACCCTCGTAGAACCTTACTACCTCATACCGGATGCCATCAGTCCAGTAATAAGAACTCCATTAGGATCGAGCAACCCATGAATGTCATTCCGATTATGCCTATCATTCAATATAGCATTTGTGCAAAATGCATGGGACGAGGTCATGTAGAAATAATGAACTACATATCAAGTGGACCCATACCAACTTGAATATGTATAAGCTGTTTAGTTTGACACCACCATGTTTCCAATTAGGGGTATGTTTTTCATTTTATATTATTTATATATAAATTTTGATTAATTATAAGTGTATATATATTTATTGTTGGTTAGTGGAATAGCTTATTGATTAGACTCATGCTAGTGGATCCAAATAGAATTGACATAATACTTGGACCAATGCTCCAGACTAGACCCAATTAGACTCTATTAAGTCATTCCATTTGATAAATAGAGATTAGTCAAATCACCATAATAGGATTAGAGGTTCCATTAATTAGATTAGCCTTTATGACAACTTGGAGGGGCAAATGAGATATTGTACATAGCGTGAGAGGTGCTAGCGATTGTCGGCCCTAATAAGAGGGTGGACTCTCTCTCTGTCTCTCATTCTCTCTCACTTTTCCTCTTTATTTGTGCCTATTAATTCTCATTTGGTGTTCTTTCCCAAATTGATCCATTCCTCCATCAATTTTACTCAATTTCCCTTCAATTCCTTCTCAATCCTCTTCATTTTCATTCCTTGGAGGAGCCAAGAAGCTTTGTGGCTAGGAGTACTTGTGGAGGAGGCTATTGCTAGGAGATTGTAAACTCCCTGATTTTTTTATTTTATAAACATTATTGATGGATATTTGAAAATGAAGAATCATTATATTTTGTATCCTTGTATTAAGGAGTTCCGATTTAATTAATATAGATTTTTTTGTATAAAAATTAAGAATTGGTATCTTTTAAGTGTAATTCCATGCACTGTTGATTTTTGTTATTTATTGACTAAATAACATTTTTTAAACTAAATTATTTTCACGAACTTCATGAGTTGTAATAAATACTGTTAGTTAAACTAGTTAAAAATTTATTTTCCTTTAAACTTTTTGGACCAAATCTATTCAGCCAATTCCTACATATTTTTCACATTTCTATCAAAGGAGTCCAATCGAATTTAAATTTACTCTTTTGTAGACCCAAGCCCAAAGGCTTAAGACTATTTCCTTCTCTAACTGAACCCTAAACACAGCAAATAAATCCTATCCTTCTTTCACACACTGTTCGATTAGAAATAGTAGCTGCCAGGAAACCCTCTTCCTCATATCTCTTTCTTCTTAACACCATCTTCATCCTTCTACTCCTCATTCTTATTATTCTTCAATCCCCCGTCATTACCAACAACCGGAAAGAAGTAAAAATGGAAATAAAGGAAACATAAAGCAGCAAAAATGGGAGCCAGAAGCCATGAAGACATCGAAGCACCATACGATCGAACCTTCGAGCATCGTTGAGCAACCATAGTTGTTGCTTCCAAACCATAGGCTTTCCTATGCATTGGCGATCGCATCCCCAGTCCAGCCACACCCTGGCGAGGATCCCGCACTCGAACTGTGCTCCATCGATGTCCACCATACCCCTACAGCTCAGCAACTATCATCGATTCCTTTATTATTGTGCATCAACAAAGCTGGTCGTCGACGAAGAATCTACATCCGATGCTCTCCGATATGCCACATCGTCCTCATCCACATACTAGACATTAGCCGACATACAGACGACGCCAATGCTGACTCCTTGCCGAGCCTTCGCTGACGGTATTGAGTTTCTGTTGTTCTATTACCTAATGGTCACACCTGATTTTGATAATAAATACAAACTTTGGTCGATACACAAAATATACGAACTACTACAGGTTAAAGAAATCAAAGACAAATGATATATACAAACGTATTGCATCTACATTCCTCTGCTGCAGTACATCGTATCTTTATCTAGAATCAATCTTATAAGAATCCAGATCGAGTTATTTTATATTTTTTTTCTATATTTTCCATTTTATTGAGTCTAGGAAATATAAATGTGAGATCGTTTGGGATTGATATTGGCTTAGGTTATTTCTAGTCCACCTATCCAAAAAGCCTACCTACTTATCCTAAACACTCTACAAATCTGTAATGCCCTAGTCCCAAATTACTTAGGACCAAGTATACAAAAATGCCAGCTGCACATATACGAAGAATACTCCAATATATGGAATTCTCATATACGTACATAAGCTGTGTATATATAACAAAATAGTAGGCCAGAATATAAGTATCTAATCTTATCACAGCTCAGCACAAGATAAATAAGAGTCCAATAAATAATATGTGCATCAAAGATATAGCCGGGTGGACATACCCACTCCAAACAGCTATGAAAAATAGTCACAATGATCGGAGTCCAACCTCCGCAAAATAGACATAAAAAAGATGTAAAAATGTCTACTAAAATGTCTCAAGGAAATCAATAAGCTAGAAGTCAGCGGGAGATGCCTCGTCATCAATATATGATGGATCCAAAGCCGCTCCGTACTCCTACGAGAAGTTGTCTAATCCTGTAGAGATAACCAGTTCCTCAGCGGGACGTAACAAGATACAAGAAAACACCATGCCATATAAACTGTGATATATAATATAAAAAAGAGATGAATGCAAATAGGGTGCCTACTAGTTCTACACTAACAATGCAGTTAAGAACAAACCTTCAACGCATGGGCATCTAGCTCAGGTGCAGGTAACTCAGGTATGGTCCTATCAGTATACCAGGGACCTCAAAGCATAATATTCTTTGAATATTAGAGGCCAGCAGGATCAGGAATAGGAAAGTGCATAAGTGGCCCATATGTTAAGGAACTGTTCTCCCCACCCAATGCATAGTAGGGTCACATCCATGACTCATAAGACCTCTAGTAACTTCCAAGTCTACTAGCATGCAATTCTATTGGCAGTTTCTCCTATCCGTCGTACGCCTCATACGTATCGGTGGCCAGCCAACTACGCAAGCACGTGTCCTACATGTAACTCACAACATGTGGTTGTTTGCAAAAATAAAAGTTGATCTTTATTTCAATAAACTTTATAAAGAAGATTACAAAAATTCTGGGAAAGTACAACTATAGGAATCCGATCTGAATGACGATCGCTTTATCCCTTGGACGATGTGAACTTTAAAGACGGTAGCCTCTGAAGATTGCAGCAGCACTTTGGCAAGGACTCCTGATCTCTGGTGATGATCTCTGATCTCTGTATGCGTGTATGATCCCCTCTAGGAAGGACTTGAAACTCTATTTATAGAGTTCTGGAAATAACTACTTTTTAGTTATTCTGGACTACGCAAGTTGGATTGCGCTGCATTGGACTGCGCACATGTCAGATTGCGCTAGCAGTTACTTGATCCTGGGCTAACTGTCTTGGACACATGGCATTATTTGATTGAAATGCGCATGATCGTGTACAGACGGTTACCACGTAATGAGTCATTGATGGCATGAAGGCCACATGTACTTTGTCAGTTGATAGAGTGCGCCACTTGAATTGTGCTGGCTTTGGATTGCGCTGGCTTCGGATTGTGCTAGGATGGACGATGCTGGACTGGATTGCACTGCAGACTGATTGTGCTACATGTACAGCTGTCCTCGAGCGCTGTGCTACACAATAAACGAACATTCTCCTCGTTCTCCATGCTGTCAGCTGTCAGAAGATCTGATTCTCTGTCAGGTAATGATGACGAGGCCACGTCAGCATGCGCACTTGGATGAGTGTGCACTTCAGCCTGCACAATCGAATGGTTGCGTAATCTGTCTTCTGCGCAATTCACTTGAAGGATGTATAAATTGATTTTTGATGATTTTATTGATGGGTGCAACTTGATTTTTAGGACCTACAAGACCCCCTTCAAAGTTTTCGAAGGTTGAAAATAGTTAAAGCTTCAAATACTTTGAATTTTGATTTGAAAGTCAAGTTGCGCATATGATGACCTGTCTGTGCAATCGGAGGAATTAGCTCCTATTTGTCAAGCACAATCTGATGAATTTGTTCATTCTCGAAAACTATAAATAGTTCCCTTTCTCTTCTCTGTCATTCTTTACTTGCTTCTGATTTTCTGAAAGAAAGAATTCCCTGAGCTCTCTCGACTCTCCTTCTTCTTCTTCATCGATCTCCATGGCCCCAAAGCGATCCGCTGCTGAGAAAGGAAAGTCCCCAGCCGAGTCCTCGACTTGTGCTGCATCGCGCCCTTCACGTTATGAGGAGGCTCACCCAGCACTACAAGGTAGATGTCCGAACGAAAACCCTTTTTAGGGTTCTTCGCCATTGCTGCACCTTCAAACCAATCTCTTTTTAGAGATTTGGTTTTGTTGCGCCACCCTGTTTAGGGTTTTGGTTGCACAAAACCAATAATCTTCATTTTTATGAAGATTATTTTCTTGCACAATCGGTTAGAACGTGCTGGCAAAAGTCAGCACAGTCTGCTGATTTGCGCAAGGCTATCCAGCACAAACTGATACTTTGCGCAAGTTATTCAGCGCAATCTGATGGCTTGCACAAGTGGATGAGTTGGCACCACTAGATAGCTTGCGCATAGAAGCTATTATTACGCAATCTAATGCTTGTGCAATCTGATGTTTGCGTAATCTGCTGACAGAATCTTTGATTTGACTTGTACTGAATTCTGCTTTTTTTTGTTTGATGCAGTTAACATCATGGAGGATCTTGATTATGAAATCTTCACAAAAACTTTAGCTGAGCCGAAATTCAAAGAAGACTTATCCCATGTTTTCTTCCCACAGTATGCCCTTCCTTTCTCTCGCCAAGCTATCCTGATAGCTCAGGATAACGAGACCTTGTTAAGTCTGATGAAAGGACAGCCGTTGCAGTCTGCTGACGCTGTCACCCACAAGAAGCTTATATTCCTCTTCGGTGAAGCCATTGACAAAAGTTCTCAACCTAGACCCCGAGTTGAGTCGAGAACTTTCCAAAGGAAAGAAAAACTGATCCAGTTACCAGACATAGCTGGATGCCTCCCTCTAGCACGATATGCTCATGCAAGCCATCCTAGGAGGATGGATTGGGACATTACTCCCCTTCAACATGCACGGACAGGAAAAATCTGTGTCAAGAAAGGCCCGAACAATAGGGACATGTTCTATAGCTCTTCTGAGCGACACAGCACTCTACTAAGAGGGTTGAAGCCAGATTGTATCCCTCCTGAGAACTCGTCTTTGTTGCTGCCAGTAAGGACACCAATTTTTGCTAACGAGTATGCAAAGGCGGAGGGCAGATATCCTGATCAAGACATCCGGCTGACCGGTTTGCTAAACCCGGATAACATGAGGTGAAACTGTATAGCCAACTGGGTATTGGCTCAGTTTGAAGATAAACTTAGAGAGATCGAGCTTTATAACGCGGTATATGCTACCGTGTATGGCTTCCATCCAAACCCTCATCTATTTCTAGCCCTGGCAGAGAGGTATAACTATAGGACAGGGACGTTCATGATGCCCTACGGGAAAATGGGATCGGCTCTCCATGAGATAAAGTATATCTCATGCCTACCAACTGGAGACTCCCCTTATGAGGAGTATGTTCCCGCAAACGACGAGTTAGATAGACTGCGTCGGAAAAATCCAGAAATGGTAGCAGTTTTCGACGAACTACTGTGCTATTATAATATATGCTCCCTGTATTACAAGAGCGGATTTTCCAGCACATGTTATTCCTCCAAATGGTTACCTTATCTTTTTCTTAACCATATCATGGAGAAGAAGACCAAAGATCATGACTCCTGCAACCCAACTTTTTTCAACCTCTCAACCACAGTGAGGTAATAAAACTGGTGGAAGAGAATAAGAGGATGGATATCAAAGTTACTGATGAACACCAATACCCTCCGCTGAAGCTCGAAGATTTTATTGAAAGCTTTATAAGAATGGGCTACAGGCCCATGTCACAAGAAGCTCAGTTGGCAGGATTTTAAACATACAGGATCTGCCGATTTATTGTACCTGGGGCAAGCGCCGTGGACCGCTTCTACCGCGGCGTACTCTTCGCTGCTGTCCGATTAGTCTTCGGCTACCGGATGGATTTGTTATCAGTGATGACCTGTAGAATAAATGCAGGTCTTCGTCTGTATGTCGACTCAATGATCAAGTGGAAGGGTGAGAAAGGGAACTTCCCAAGGCTGGAGTTGCCCTACACCTATCTATTCGGATGGTTGCTTCTGCATCATCCATCTCTGATGAACCCCGACATGGGGGCAATTAGCAGCAGCTTTTTGCGTAGATTCTCCCGAAGCAAGTGGGTGTACGTTAGTCTGAAGGACTGTAGACGTACCCTGAACCTTGGCAAGGGATAGAATTTTTATAGCTTCGCTCCACCAGCTAGTTATGAATTCATGGCAACAAATATGGTTGATCTGGGGAGGCAGCCACTGGGCCGAGCAGCTTTTGACTGGCTGAAGGCGATTAGACTATCACATTTGGTATACAAATTTGAGGAGGAGTGCTACCTTGAACCATATATGCCGAGTCGCTTCGCTCGTCAATTTGGTTATGACATATTCCATGTGGGCAATGTAATAACTTACCTAGAAGGAAAGGGGTACCTAATTGATGGTGCGAGAGCATGGGCCTACTATAATGCTCGAGACACTAGGACAGTATTCTCGATGCCAAAAAAGAATGATAATGGCCCAAGAATGTTATACACATATTCACTGTTTTATACAGCAGCGAACACATTTGCTGAGAACTTTAGTCTTATTGATAGCTTCGCAACAGCAACACGTCTGAAGAAAGGAGCCACTGCTACACTAGTACCAGCAAATGATGAACAGCATGAACTGATAGATGATCCATTGGAAGCTTCCAGGGAAGTAAACTTCCCTGAGGAAGTAAATCAACCACTGAGAATTTCTCTGAAAGTGGTTAAATCTCCGGCCAGAGAGAGAAAAAGACGGATTAAAGAACCTTCTTCCCCAGCTGCAAAGAAAAAACTAATTCTGGATCACCCAGAGAAAGTTACTACTAGATCCCAATCTCGGCAGATGGCCGAGTTAATCCAACAAGAAGAGGCAACCACGCCGACTTCTATTCAAAAGACGGTTGATATAGTGGATGTGGAGAGCCCAGAAAGGCCTCTTCATAGAAAGAAGTAGGCTATTAGAAAAAGAAAGAAGGTGATCCCGTCTTCAGTGGTGGTGAATGCTGCTGCTGGGATTACTATGTCATCTCCTACTCCTGTCTCTGAACCTAGTCCAGAGCGGAGAGAGGAGACTGAACAGAGAGAAGAGGCTGCACCGAGAGATGAGGCTGCAGAGCCGATGGAAGATGCTGAACAAAGAGATAAGGTTGCAGAGCCTAGAGAAGATGAAGCTTCACGATCTCCTCCGCCAGCGATAGAAACGACTCAGCTTTCTGTCACACCGGGAGCAGTCCGCGAAGAGGAGGATCGTCTAATGATCGAGGCACTAAATGATTGTGACTTCGGTTATCAAGAAGATGCTGATCATGCCGCTGCTACTGCCAGCGAAGAAGCTCCTGAGGACAGTGAGGAGATTACATCATCAGAAGCTGTTGATGAGACACAGAATCCTGAAGAGGACGTTGAAGTCCATCTATCTCCTAAAGCAGCTGATGACACCTTAGATCTTGAAAAGGATGTTGAGGTGCAGATATCTTCCGACAAGATTGTAAATGAAGAAGTGACCTTGGAGGAAACCCCTACTATTGATCCCAAAGGTATAAAATGAAATAGTCAATCTTCTTTTCATAGATTAATAGCTGACATCTCTACCTTTGATCCATGCAGAAATCGAATCTTCTCCAGCTCCTCCAGTGTGCACGGATATAGTACCTGTGATGACGATAGCTAGCAGCAGTCGTCACTTGTCAGGTGGCTCTGGTGCAGGCAGTAGCCAGGCAGTAATGTCTGAGGCTACTTCTGCTAGGCCAAAATCTGTTCCAACAGATGACAGGCCTGATATTGGACCAAGCCACGGAAAGATTGCTTTCACTTTTGATCTTTTCAATAGCTGCAAATGACAGACAAAATAATAAAGTCTATCTATTTTTTTGCAGAGGAGCAACCGGGAGGAGCAACCAGCTCGACTTTAGCTCCTTTATTTAAAGAGCTCTCCTTCCAAGTGCAAGAGACTGAACGTCCTGTCGCTTCATCGTCAACAGTAGTAGCTGCTACTCCTGGTGCTTTGGCTACCAATCAGTTTGTCATTAAATCATTTACCAAGTTCTTCTTTGATTCATTGGGGCCTTTAATAGATAGAGTGATGTAGAAGGAAGAAGCTGATTTCTCCACGGTTAGAGGTCCAACCTCTTACTTGGTAAATGCCATCCGTAATCAAGGAGACGAGGCTCAGGCTACTTTTCTTGATCACATATTAGATGAGCTGGAAACCTCAGTCAAGAGTTACAAAGAGCTGAGTAAAGGAGAAGTAGAACTTTTAGTGCAAGCCGAATTTGAACGAATATCTCAAGAGGCTGCAGTTGAGAGAGTCAATTTCCAAATTCTGTTGGATGCTTTCACGGCCAAGTCTGCTGAGTAAAATTCTAAAGTAGAAACGGTGACATCTGTTGCTGAAAGAAAAGAAAGGAGAATTGCTAAATTGAAAGCGGAGATTTTCCGTCTTCAGGAAGAACTGGAAGATGAGGTCATCCAACATCAAACTACAATTCAACAACTTGATGTTCTAACCCAAGAAAGAGATGAATATGCTGCAGCTCATCAACCCGAAATCACTCGCAGAATGGTAACTCTGCCAACCTTCAATAAAAAATCTGGGATGGAAGAAGCCAGAAAGAGAGTAATAAAATCTCATGAAGAGCGTCTGCAAATTTTGAAGCAGCAAATTACCAATTTGATGACACCTCCAGCCTTGTAGAAATATTCCTTGTATCTCTTTTGTTTTGCATGATATATGTCTTTGTAATGTCTTAAATTCTGTCAATAAAAAAGACATTCTTTGTGGTTATATTATTTATTGCATATCTTATTCAGATATAAATAATAGCGATAGAAAATATATTCAGAGGTACAGGACATGATATATTTCTCGATTCTGGAAAATAATCATATTCAATTATATCTACTCAGAGGTAATATGGACGTGGCAACTATAATTTATTAAATATCATTATTTCAATAGGCAACTTAATCAAAGATGACAAGTTGCTGATAAGAATGAACTGGATGATTTGTTAAAATGTGAGAACGAAATGAATCATCGGGATGAACGGGTGAACCGTCAGATGAAATGGTGGTGAAATGAACGGGTGAACCGTCAGATAATGAACGGACAAACCGTCGGATAATGAACGGAAGAACCGTCAGATGAATATGATGAATGAACGGGTAAACCGTCGGATAATTGTGGATAAATGAACGGGTAAACCGTCGGATAGATGTGTGAACGGATGAACCTTCAGATGATGGAAGGGTAAACCGTTGAATGAATGTGTCGCTTCATAGCCTTACGACGCTCTGTCTATAAATAGAACAAAAAATCAGATGAGATGGTCACTTTCACTTTTCAACATAAAGATGTCATCTAGAGATGCATCCAGGAAGGCTGGGATCGTTCCGAAGGTGGAAGCGGAGACTGAAGAACATCCAGTCGAGCCGGTTCAACAAAAGTAGATGGAAGCAGGCGAAGATTCATCCGCTCCTAAACCGCCAAAGGACATCTTGGACTTCCTTCTCGAACCAGGGAAGACTGAAGAAGAAGAAGCTATGAGAATGTCTGCTTGCAAGTTCCTGGTGGGTTCCAGCAAGAATGTTCTCGACTCTTTTGCTGATCATGTCTTTGATAAGGACGACAGTGGTCCGCGTCCCAATTTCGAGAAGGATGATAGTGACCTTCCTTGATATTATGTACTATCATTCAAGATGAAATAAAATTGAATTTTATTTATGAACTTGTCTGATAATTACAATCACTGTCTGTTACATTTATACATAATATTTCTTGAGGAATTTGCCATTGATGGACATCATTGTAACTCGACCGTCTAGCTCTATGAGTTGATAGGCTCCATTTGAGAAGACTTTGCTTACAATATATGGACCTTCCCACTTCGCATCGAACTTGCCTTTGCTCGAGTGAGTCATAGTCATAGGACGCCTGACTGTTAGAACGAGCTCTCCTTTCTGAAAGGCTCTGATCTTAACTTTGCGGTTGAAAGTCTTTGAGATGCGGGCTTGGTATAACTCAATATGCTGTTGAGCCATTAACCGCTTCTCATCGTGCGCTTCTAATTCTTGAAGTCGGAGTAGATCGTTGTTCTCTGTAGTGAGTTCGTTGGCGATAACAATCCTCAAGGACGAAATTTGGAGTTCCAGAGGTAGAACTGCTTCACAGCCGTATACCAAAAAGAAAGGTGTACAGCCTGTAGGGTTGCGGACCGTAGTACGGTAGGCCCAAAGACATTCTCCAAGCTTTTCACTCCAGTTTTATTTGTTAGTAGATACAAACTTCTTGAGAAGCTTGATGATAGTCTTGTTGAAGGCTTCAGCTAAGCCGTTAGCAGCAGGATTGTAGCCTGTCGAAGCGACATTATCAATTCGATGATCGTCACAGAACCTTGTGAAACTTTTGACTGATGAATTGAGGCCCATTATCATGGAGGATTCGTCAAGGTACACCAAATCGATAGATGACATGGTGTTTGACAAAGTTGATGACGCTACTGGTCTTGACTTCAGCCAATGGTATAGCTTCGGCCCATTTAGAGAAGTAATCGGTTATTGCCAGTATGAACCGATGTCCCCTAGAAGAAGGAGGATTGATGGGACGAATAATGTCCATGCCCCAAGCTTCAAAGGGCCAGGAAGCAGCTGTCGGATGAAGGAATTCTGATGGTTGATGAATGAAATCTGCGTGGATTTGATAAGCTCGACACTTTTTCGCGTATTCGATGGCATCAGATACCATAGAGGGCCAGAAGTAACCCATACGTCGGATGCGATCCTGTAGTTTAGGACCGGGTTAATGTGCCCCGCAGACACCGTCATGAGCTTCACGCAATACTTACTTTGCTTCATCACCAGCTAGACAGCGCAAGAGTAAGCCATCATAAGTCCGCCGGTAGAGAGTTTTGGTGGTCTGATTGTAGTAGAATCGCAGAGACCGCCGACGAATACTCGTAGCCTCCTTGGGATCTTCAGGTAGTATGTCATGGACCATAAAGTCAATGAAAGGAGTTCTCCAATCTTTATTGATAACATTGACTTCAGTAAGTTACTGAATTCAATATTACGATTGTTTTCGACGCAAAACAATTCCCGATTAGAGATAACCACCATCTGTTGTCTATTGATAGGGATGGCTAAAACTGCTGCGAGATTGGCCAAAGCATCGGCTTCAGTATTGCAAGTTCGACGTACATATTCAATAAAGAAGGCTTTGAATAATGTAGCCATGTTGATTGCCGCTTCAAAGTAAGGTACTAGATCTTGATGGCGAACTTCATAGGTTCCTCTAACCGGGTTAACAACCAGCTTAGAGTCACCATAGACTTCAAGATACTCTACGTCAAGTTGTTTGGCTAGTAGAAGGCCAATGAGTAAAGAATTGTACTCTGCTACATTATTGGAGCAAGGCTCATCTAAGGAGTAGGCTCTTTGGATAGCTGACCCGTCTGGAGAAACAAGGACAACTCCAACTCCTACGACAATGGCACCATTGGGTCTAATCATGGATGCACCATCAAAGAATAGACGCCAAGTAGGAAATTCTTTCAGAGATTATATTAGATTCCAATATCTCGTCTGGAATTTCGTCATAGAGTTTGGACGTCTCTGGAACAGGATGAGCTGCTAAGAAATCCGCCAGTGCTTGACCTTTGACAGATTTTTGAGGAACATATACCATGTCATATTGGGCTAGCAGAATGGCCCATGTAGCCAGCAGAGAATTAAGTTTGCTAGGCTTCCTCATTAGTACCCGAAGAGGATTAACTCGGGATACGACATGAATAGTTTGACCAATGATGTAACGTCGAGTCTTTTGAACAACGAACATAAAAGCTAGGCACTCTTTTTCGACCGGACTATAACGATGTTCAGCACCAATCATAGTACGACTGAGATAATAGATAGCTTGTTCGTGGCCTTCTTTGTTCTTTTGGGCAAGTAAAGCACCCAATGAATGGTCCATAGCACGGACATACATTAAAAATGGTATGCCAGAGATTGGTGGTACTAAGACTGGTGGATTCATGGGATACCGCTTGATGTCGTCAAATGCTCGCTGACATTCTTCGGTCCAAACGAAAGATATACCCTTCTTCATGAGTTGAGTGAATGGTCTGCAACGTCCAGACAAATTCGAAATGAACCTCCTGATGTACGCAAGTCGACCTTGGAATCCTCGTAGCTCTTTTAGGTTGCGTGGAGGACGCATCTTTTGAATGGCTTTGATCTTCTCGGGATCCACGTGTATACCCTTAGAGGTAATGACGAAGCCGAGAAATTTGCCACTAGAAAGACCCAAGAATGACTTGGTGGGATTCATTTTGAGTTGATGTTGGCGCATGAGATTTAAGATATTTCTCAAGTCTTGGATGTGATCTTTCTTTAGACGACTTTTGACAGCAATATCGTCAACGTAGCATTCGACAGTCTTGCACAGATGATCTCGAAAGATGGTACTCATGGCTCGTTGGTATGTTGCACCAGCATTTTTGAGACCAAATGGCATCACAGTATAGCAGTAGACTCCGCGAGGAGTACGAAAAGAAGTATGTTTTTCATCTTCAGGATTCATCCGAATCTGATTGTATTCGGAGAATCCATCCATGAAAGATATTCTTTCGAACCCACAAGTGTTGTCAATCATGACGTCCGTGAAAGGGAGAGGAAATTCATCTTTTGGACATGCTTCATTAAGATCCCGAAAGTCGATGCAGACTCGAACTTTGCCGATTTTCTTTAGAACTGGGACAACATTAACTACCCAATCAGGATGCTGTTCTTCTCGAATAAAGCCACAAGCGATGAGCTTATTGACTTCATCGTCGATCGCATCCATCATTTCTGGCTTGAAACTCCGTTGTTGCTGTTTGATCGGTTTTGTATTCGGCAGGATGTTTAATTTATGAGTAGCAACTTTGGGATCTAGTCCTGGCATGTCTTCATAGCTCCAGGCAAAAATATCAATATATTCTTTAATCAGAAGAATTAATTCTTATTTATCTGCCTCTGGAAGGTTCTTGCTGATGAATATTGGACGAGGTGACCCGCTCTCTCCTACATCAACTTGAACTAATTGATCTTCAGTAGGCGGTTCCCTTTGTTCGAATCGGAGTTCCCATTGGGTATCCATTCGTTGAGCCCAAGGATCTGTTTCAGGATTTTTTTCAATATCCTCGTCATAGCCTTCTGGAAGTTCGACGGAGACCATGTTAGAAGATACGGTCAGCCGATGGACTTGACCGATGCTGGTGTCAGAATCCTATGATCTGGAATCAGAAGAGTTAGAACGCTCCTCACTATCGGATTCAGATCCTGCTGGAGATAATACTGGGGGTGAAGCATATCCGAGACCTCTTTTGGTCCTACTGTAGTACATCTCTGACTTTTCTTTTGGCACATCCGTACTGATAGGAGTTCTTCGACCCTTACCGTAGTTGAGGCCGCTCTTGAAATCATAACCCATCTTTCGGATGATGTCTTTTGATTGTTGACTGTAACGACGGAGTTGGAGATGACCCGTGTTGTTATTTTTGCTATCATCCGTATAGCTGAATTGTTGTTCCGGTCCTTTACTAAAAAGTATTGGACTTTCGCCTTTCTTACGAGCGGGAACAACACGATATGAATCTTTTGGATCTTCAAATGAGACTTCTGTTTGAAAAGATTGTACAACTCCCATTGTAAATGACTGATAGCTATCTAACATATCCAAATAACACTTAGCATGATAAATAACATCAGTATACTGGAAAGTAGATACTTTTTCATTTATTTGTACATTTGTATTTACAGCAGGACCTTTAGCCTTAGCAGGCTTGGTCAGATTGATTACAAGAGGGGAAGAAGAAAAACGTGGAGGAGGATTGGCCTTGTTAAGACGGAGGTCAATAACAAGCGGCTCAGGAGAGGTGAGCTCCCTTTTGTCCTTGTTATGAGATAAATCAATAACAAGTGGCTCAGAAGAGGTGAGCTTCCTTTTTTCCTTGTTACGACGTAAGTCATAAACAAGTGGCTCAGAGGAGGTAAGCTCCCTTTGGTCCTGATCATCATCAGTTGACTGCTTCTGGACTGACAATAGCCAGTGGCTTGGAGGACTAAGGACGAAAAACACGCCCTTTGACAGGAATAATGAGTGTGTCATTGGGTATTGTTTCTTGCTCTTCTTCAGTATCCAGAGACAGGACAACCTTCATGAATTCGTCCTTGTACATACGAGCATCGTTGCAGTATGCTTCGACGCCTTTGAAAGGATAGAGATCAGCAACCTCCTTTTGCACCTCTCTATTGTCATCGACATATTTGAAACATTAATGGAGAGTCGAAGGAACAATGTTATGCTCGTGCAGAAATGGTCTTCCCAGCAAAGCATTGTAGGAACAACCATAGTAGTCGATAATATAGAAGGTAACCTTTATGCGAAGATTGCCTATTTGGAGTTTTAGGCAAATCTTGCCCAGAGGCTCACTCCTTCCCTGATTGAACCCAAGGATGGTAGTGATTGTACTGAAGAGACTATGCACTAGGATTTTTAGCGCATCCAACATTGTCTTCGGCATAATACTGAGAGCAGACCCTGTATCTATCAGAATACGATCGACTTTTATCGAGTCGACGTATCCTGTATAGTAGAGAGGACGGTCGTACCTGTTGTCTTCCATCAGCATGTCATCTTGTGTGAAAGTTATGTTTGGAATTAACTCCAACATGCTATGACAATGGTGGCAAGAGACTGGCTCTGCTTTTGGCTTCTTCAGAAGGGCTAAACAGGTTTCAGCCTGCATGAGAGCCTTACTCAGAGTTTCCCGAGTCCCTTTAGAGAGGCGTAAGAGCTCGAAGATGGACAGCCGGGCCGGTGTATTGGCTAGTTGAGCTAAGATATCAAAGTTATAAGGCTTTTCAAGTCCGGAGGGAGATGACTTCTTCAAAGGTTTGTCGAAGCGGACTTACTGTTTGCCTTTGTCAGCGATCGTCAGCTTAAGAGGAGTAGACTCTACGACCAGTGAAGGCGCAGTAGGAATATCCTCAGTGGAAACGGGCTGCACTGGAGCAGGCTCAGAGGAAGAAGCAAGATTCTCTTGAGCTTCGGGATAATCCTTTAGATAGGCTTTCCCTGATCTGGTGCCCAACAGGATTTCTTCATCAACTATGGGATCAAAAGACACCATATTGCAAATCTTTGTCTTGCCTTTGGAATGGTCTTTCTTCTTGGAGGAAGAGGGAACTTCGAACTCTGAAGCAAGATCCGGATGAATCTACATAATCTCGCCATTGTCAAGAGACAAGGAAACGAGACCTTCACTTCGTGGAGGAGGAAGATTCTCGATCTCGAGAGTAGCTTTGGGGATAGGAATGACACCATGTTGTACCATCTGGGGCGGGAAGTCACCAAATTGAACTGAGACCATGTTTGCAGTAACAGTCTTCTCGTCTTGCTGTAGAGTGACAACACCGGCATTGACCAGTTCTTGGATTTTGCCTTTGAGCACATAACATGCTCGAGTGGGATGTCCGATGAACCTGTGATAGACACAGTACTTGGGATGATCAGTCTTACCGACTTCATCGTGCTTCTTGGGATCTGGGAGCTGGAGCTTATTGCTTTTGATCAAGCAATCAAAAATGCTCACTGTGTCATTCTCGTCAAAAGTGTACTCCACTTTTGGACGAGGTTCTCTTGGTGGAGGTGCTGAAGGGGTAGAAGTTGACGTAGGGGGAGCTACGTTAACCGCCAAAGATTCTTTGTTTTTGTTCGTCAAATTAATATTCAAAGTTTCTTTTCCTTTACGGTTGTTCTGGCGATTGCCACCACCTGATGTCTGGTGTTCATCCCGGTCAGGGTTAGACATTTATACCCCTAGCTGCTTGAATTTGTCGGAGCTAACTTCAGCTGCTTTAGCGTTGATAATGAAAGATGGCCAGTCGTGGAACTGAGTAGATCCTGTCCACATGCTGATAATAAGCAAAAGATTTACCTTGCTGGTACCTATGGTAACAGTAGTCGGAGTTCCAGAAGGCATTTTCAAAGCTTCCCGGCAGAACCTTTCAATAAAACTCTCAGCAATTTTATTGTGTCTTTGTTTGATTTTATTGAGGGCTGACATAGTCATGTCATTGATCCCTTCATAGAATCGTTCCAGGAAGATTTGCTTTAAGCCAGAGAAGGAGGTGATACAACCATCGGGTAAGCTTCTGTACCAATCGTATGCTACGCCAGCTAAACAGCCGACGAATACTATGGTAAGAAGAGCGTCATTTGGTTGAAGTTGGACAATCATAACCTCAAAATGGTTAATGAACTGACTGGAAGAAGTGCTGCCATCAAACAGCAAGATGGTTGGGATTTTGTACTTCGGAGGAAATAGAACTTTCTTCCATTCAACTGGATAAGGTTGCTTGATCCCCAACCTCTGCAAGTTGTCTTTCGCCTTGAAAGCTTCGAACTAAGTGCGTAGGAGCTTGACAGCTTCATTGGCATCTTCCACTGATGTAGAAGGAGCGGGTTGAATCACAGTGTTAGGGCAGGAACAGCGTGGTAGGCACTACCCCCAGCACCTGACTGACTGGGTGCAGGTTAGATCTGTACATGAGGTATTTGAGTAGATGCTACCCCCAGTCCTGCATTAACAGGCACCGACGATGCTATAATTTCAGGATTTATAGGAGGTACGGTCGGTTGTATTATATGCTGGGCCACAATGATGGAATGAATACTCGCGACCATCTCTACCATGGTCTTAAGTTTATCTTCTAATGTAGCTATTCGTTGTTCTTGACTAGCTGAACTGGAAGCATCTGGGTCTTCATTGACAACATAAGCTGTCACTTCTCTGGGTACAGTGGAGGACACAGTCTGTTCTGAGCTTTCGCTGTATGCATCATAGTCGGAGAAAGAATCATCTCCTGAGTGAGAAGGGAGACGATCAGAAGGATCTTGAAGATTCCTTTGACCGATTGTGCCTCGGCTTCGGGATCTGGTATGTTGGAATACTCCTTCAAAAGATTCCTGGAGTAGATCCAAATACCGCTGACTTGGCTTGCGAGGCTTGTCGTGCTTAGAGCACTTCCTACCCCCAGTGTTTCTGGAAGTCATGTTGACGGAGGCGTACAAAACCTCGTCTTCATCTTCCGACATAGGTTCAGAGTTAGAAAAGTTCAGACGATCGAAGACAGATCGTCTTATTGTCTGACAACAACACCTGATGACCACTTTATGATTGCAATGGTGCCCAAGTGATTGCACTGGGGATGTTGAGATGTTATCCCATTTTTGCTTGAGGTGTTCTCGAAGATCGGGAACAGCAACGGGACGAGAAGAATTCGAGGGATGTGTTCTTTGATAACATTTGGAACATGGTTCCGATTTTTCAAATGTTTTGTCCCTTGAGTGTATAGGGAAGTACTCATTTCATCGGCATAGGTGTCCGAATTCTTGATCCTGGAGGTTTGCCTCTGATGCTGGCTGGTCTTCGGCATTGGTTGTTTGCGTTTCACCGAAGTTGGCCTGTTGAGATAAGTTCTTAGATCAGCAAACTCACCCCCAGGGGTTTCTGTCTGAGACACCAACAATTTTCCTTGTCTGGAACGGGAGATCTTGAGGGTTGGAAGATCTTGGAACTCTGCTACCGGAGTAGGCAGAATACCTCTCTGATCAGTACACTTCCCTTTGACAATGAGAGAAAAAGAATCCTTGTGAGAAAAGGTTCTTGTACTGACTGGTGCCGGAGCACATTCAGTTTGATCTTCTACGGTAAAAACCAAGGAAGACTGAAAAAAGACCAAAGGGCCTTTCTCTTTGTTTTGGAAAGAAGGGTTAGCTAAAAAGCGTTTTCCTTTATTGTCTTCCAAGTCATGGGATGAGAAAGTTTGAGAAAAGACCAAAGGGCCTTTTCCTTTGTTCTGGAGGAAAGAAGGAATAGCCAAAAGACTACCCCCAGTGGATTGTGCAGGAGCAACAAGGTGTTGGAGAGGAGGAGCAGAGCTTTTCCTCTTGTTGTGGAAAGCAGAGAGATTAGCCAAAGGGCTGTCTCTCTTGGATTGCACAGACACAGTTTGCGCATGGGTTGATGGCGCACTGGCAGATTGTGCAGAAGGAGTTCTGGCAGAATGTCTTCTGGCCTTATTCATAGGGGTTTGCACAGTAGGAGCCTTGTTGCCAGAGTGCTTGAGTTGCACTCTGGTTGCTGGATTAGTAGACTGCGTAGGCAGAGTAGCAGCCAACTGCGCCATAGGAACATGAGTCTTGTATTTTGATAGAGCAGCATATGATGTAGTTTGTGCACTGGCAACAGCATATTGCGTACGAGTAGTAGAGGCAGATTGTGCAACAGCAGAGACAACAGAGATCTTAGACTGCACAGCAGTCTTGGTGGCAGAATCAACAGACTACGCAGCAGTCTTGGGGACCCACACTGGGCGTACTTTGCTCGTGGCACAAGTTGTTGCAGTGCGAGGGGTGGTCCTGGAGTTGATCATGGCTTCGTAGGCCGTCTGGTTGACCTTCACAACTAGCGTCTTCTGCGTCTTTCCGATAGACACAACGTCACATTGAGTTATCACTTCCTCGTCGGAGGAGAAAGTCGTCCCCAGCAGATTCGCCATTTTGTTTGCAAAAACAAAAGTTGATCTTTATTTCAACAAACTTTGTAAAGAAGATTACAAAAATTCTGGAAAAGTACAACTATAGGAATCCGATCTGAATGACGATCGCTTTATCCCTTGGACGATGTGAACTTTGAAGACGGTAGCCTTTGAAGATTGCAGCAGCACTTTGGCAAGGACTCCTGATCTCTGGTGATGATCTCTGATCTCTGTATGCGTGTATGATCCCCTCTAGGAAGGACTTGAAACTCTATTTATAGAGTTCTGGAAATAACTACTTTTTAGTTATTCTGGACTGTGCAAGTTGGATTGCGCTGCATTGGACTGCGCACACGTCAGATTGCGCTAGCAGTTACTTGATCGTGGGCCAACTGTCTTGGACATATGGCATTATTTGATTGAAATGCGCATGATCGTGTACAGATGGTTACCACGTAATGAGTCATTGATGGCATGAAGGCCACGTGTACTTTGTCAGTTGATAGAGTGTGCTACTTAAATTGTGCTGGCTTTGGATTGCGCTGGCTTCGAATTGCGCTAGGATGGACGACGCTGGACTGGATTGTGCTGCAGACAGATTACGCTGCATGTACAGCTGTCCTCGAGCGCTGTGCTGTACAATAAACGAACATTCTCCTCGTTCTCCGTGCTGTCAGCTTTCAGAAGATCTAATTCTCTGTCAGGTAATGATGACGAGGCCACGTCAGCATGCGCACTTGGATGAGTGCGCACTTCAGCCTGCGTAATCGAATGGTTGCGTAATCTGTCTTCTGCGTAGTTCACTTGAAGGATGTATAAATTGATTTTTGATGATTTTATTGATGGGTGGAACTTGATTTTTAGGACCTACAGTGGTAAAGAAAGTGTCAAGGCCATATGAGATATACCAATATCTCATCAACAATGGGTAGTCACTAGACTAAGTCAATGTAAGAGAAATAAACAAAAGTAAGAAAAAATGACCGATAGAGTCGCTTGCACCCAAGTGTGACTTGGACGCACAGTTTTATAATAACAACATATAAGAAATGCTGAAAATAACAACTAAAAATAAGAATATATAGTTCACAGAGTAAGGTGGCAAGGTATCTTGCCTGGTGGAGCGAAGGTGGCAAGTCCAAGAATCACAATGCTAGCGAAAGAAAAGTCATAATCTCAAAACGACTCTGGATGCTGAAACAAACATCAAGAACGTACTCGAAATAAGTGATATACCTAGAAAACGCATGTCCAAAAGTCTAATTCTGGAACAGGAGCAAAATCGTAGTTTCGAATCAAAATGATGTCCGCCGTCGGACCCATTTTGCACCGAAATACGTGCCAAAGTCTATGGTCTCTAAATTCGTCAAACTATATTTTTATGGATCCGGTTTGAGGAGACAAACTCAACGGTATGTAAAATTTTGGATTCTAATGAGCCGTGCACAAAATTGCCCATTGGGTCGGGGTGTGGGCCTGCCAAATTGGCGTTCCGATCAACCTTCTCAGAATCGGACCAAACTTGGCATACAAGACCAGAAAATCGATATAGTCCTGATGGCATAAGTTTTGTGTCGATCCGACGAACGTGTATGAAGTTATGGCCAAGTTTGCAAAACGTCGATACTAGGTATCTCGACGGATACGTACTGATTTCGTCGTACACACGCAACAAGATCGGATTCCGTCAGTTCCCACACGTCGGCAACATCCATTCGCACCTTTCGATATGTATAGTGCGCGACCATGTCGCCCGGTTTGTCGGGGCGCACACCGTATCGGACAGTTTCTAAAGTATTTTTAATGTTATAAAAGCAATTTTTTCTCGTAACTTTGAAATCAAATAACTTTTTGCGTATTCAACGAAATTCAAATATACAAGTTGAGTTCTAATCCTGATTATGTTGTCTTCCACTGTTTTCAATTAGTTTTGACGAAACCCTAATGTACAGATTAAAAACTAATTTTCAAGTTGAGATTTTATACTTTCCATTGCCCTATTTTTCGAATAGTAGGGGGGTCGACTTTGTGTCGATCTCGAGATCAATCCCGAGTGGGATGTCAAAATCCTTCTGATAGGATTCGAAGGAGGTTATATGGGGTCTCTATAGCAGTTCGTAGATCACAAATCGGTCGAGTAGGATCGAAGAAAAACTAGTGGGAAGGGGAGTACCTGCCGTAGTTCGAAAGCAGAGCAACTCTGCTTGTTGTCGGCCTATGGGGGTTCGCGGTGACCCCGTGGCGGCGCAGGGCGACGATCAGGCGGCCGTGGGTCCGCCTGGGCGTAGGGGTTATCGGGGATCACTCGCTTGGGGTTGAGGGAGAATTGCTAGGGTTTTTGATCGTTTCGATCAAGAGTTGGCTTTATACTCGTGGTTTTAAATATGACTCAAATTTGAATTTTTAAACGATAATTCGATTAGATTTTGGATTTAAATCCGAGTGGATCTAGTTGGGATTGCAAATGAGGAATTTTGAAAGATTTGGGGTTTGGATTTGGAAGATTAAAAAAGGAATCAAGAAAATGTTAGCAGCCGCTAACATGTTTGCTCACCTAACATGTTTGCTCGGCCTAGAAGGGAAGGGGGGCTCGGGAAAGTTTGGCTACTGTAGCTGCGGCTACAGTAGCAAACACTTATTATTATTATTTTTATTCACTCTTATATAATAATTATATAGTAACCTATTATTAGTTTAATGTGACCAATTGTACAAAAAATATATAAATATATATACTTAATTTTTTAAAATGTAGTCTACCGATAACAGTATAATGTACAAGCACCTATACCTATACATCATATATATATGCATATTTTTACCAGCAGCTAATGAATTAATTTAAATTAGATATAACAAAAATAATTAAAATACTAAAACTAATTAGGAATAAATATGGGAGTTTATATCCTACCCAACTTAAATTTTTTTTGCCTTCGATATTAAACTAAGGTAGGGGGGTCGAATGCAATGCAATGCAAGAATCTATAACGAACTAACATGTGCAAGACATACCTTGGTTGTCAAACAAATGAGAGTAACGATTTCGAATATCGTCATCGCGCTCCCAAGTAGACTCTCCTGGCGAGTGGTGCTTCCATGCCACGCGAACCAACGGTATAGATTGATTTTGCAACACCTTCACTCGGCGATCAAGGATGCCTACTAGTTGCTCCTAGTACGACAAACTCGGTCCAACTATGACTACGGAGTGATCGAGCATGTGACTGTTGTCTGCCACGTATTACCTCAGCTGCGACACATGGAATACGTTATGTACTCCCTTTAATGACGGTGGCAATGCCAATCTATAGGTAACCTCTCCAACTCGTTCCAAGACATTGAAAGGGCCGATGTATCTTGGACTCAACTTGCCATGTCCTACGAATCGAATCGTGCCTCTAGTAGGGGATATCTTCAAGAAAATATGGTCGCCTTCCTTGAACTCCAAGGGTCGATGATGATTATCAGCCCACTGCTTCTGTCGATCCTGGGCTGCTCGCAGGTGGTCTTGTATCTTCTTAACCTTCTCCACTGTGCTCAACACCAACTCGGGTCCTGCTCTCCAATATCGCTCCAATAGACAGGAGACTGACACTTCCTACCATATAATGCTTCAAACGGAGCCATCTGAATGCTCGCTTGATAGCTATTTTTATAAGAAAACTCTACAAGATGAAGGTGGTCTTCCCATGATCTGCCAAAGTCAAGCATACACGCTCTCAACATATCCTCTAACGTCTGAATAGTACATTTTGACTGGCCGTTTGACTGCGGATGATACGCCATGCTAAATTTCAAATGCGTACCCAAACTGTCCTGCATACTCCTCCAAAAGTGCGAGGTGAACCTCGAGTAACGGTCCGACATTATGCTAACTGGTACACCGTGTAGCTTCACTATTTTCTTCATACACATATCTACCAAAACTTCTGTGGAATGTCCCACTATAAAAGGTAAGAAATGGGCCGATTTGGTAAGTCTATCAACAATCACCCATACCGCATCACGTCTACTAGGACTCCGAGGAAATCCTGTGATGAAGTCCATAGTAATGTGCTCCCACTTCCACTCGGGGATGGGTAGTAGTTGTAATAATTCGGCCGTCCTCTGGTGCTCGGCCTTCACTTGTTGGTATACCAAACACTTGGCCATGAAACAAGCTATCTCCTGCTTCATTCTGTGCCACCAATAATACTGTCGTAAGTCCCGGTATATCTTAGTTCCTCCGGGATGAATATAGTAAGTCGAACTGTTTGCTTCTACCATCAACTCCTATCGTAGCTCTCCATTAGGAACATAAATACGATCACCACATCGTAATGTCCCATCGGGATGAATCCTCAATTCCGTCTGCTCTCCTACTTCAGTCCTCTCTCTAAGCCGTCAAAATCTAGCATCCGTAAGCAATGTTGCCTTGATCCTATCTACTAATGATGATTGCACTTGGAGATTGGCTATCATGCCATCCGCTCCAGGAAATACTACCACAATACCAAGCTTCTGCAAGTCTTCTATCAATTCCTTCGGTGTGGTCAAGAAGTGAGCCATGGGCTTACAGCTTATATTAGCCTTGCCTGGATGATAATGTATCTCGATCTCGTAATCTTTCATCAACTCCAACCCACGTCGTTGTCGTATATTCAACACCTTTTGTGTGAACACGTACTTGAGGCTCTTATGATCAGTGTAGATGTCAACCTTCTCGCCGTACAAGTAGTGTTTCCGTAGCTTCAAAGCAAAGATAACCGCTGCGAGCTCTAAATTGTGGGTTGGATTATTCTTCTCGTGTTCCCTCAATTATCTCGATGCATATGCCACTACACGACCATGCTTTATCAATATGCATCCTAATCCCTTCCCGGATGTATCACTGTATATGAAAAATCCTCCCGGGCCCGATGGTAGTGTCAAGGTAGGTACAGCGGTCAATCGCTTCTTTAAATCGTCAAAAGCATCTTGACACTCGTCTGTCCATACAAACTCCTGATCCTTACAAGTTAGTCGAGTCATAGGGCCCGCTATTTGAGAGAAATCTTCTGCGAACCTTCGGTAGTAACCCGCAAGTCCGAGGAAACTTCTTACCTCAGAAGCTGATGTGGGAGAGGGCCATGCCTTAACAGCTGTGATCTTCTTTGGATCTACCGATATGCCACCTCCAGTAATAATGTGTCTAAGAAATGATACCTCCTTGAGAATGAAATCACACCTGCTAAGCTTCGCAAAAAGTCGCTCATTCCTCAATATTTCCAAGATAATCCGTAGATGTTAATCATGCTCCTTTTGACTCTTGGAGTAAATCAAGATATCATCTATGAAGACGACTATAAATTTGTCCAAGTATTGGTGAAAGATCTAGTTCATTAAATTCATGAAGACTGCGGGAGTGTTGGTCAAATCGAAAGGCATGACCAAGAACTCGTTGTGTCCATACCTCGATCAAAAAGCTGTCTTCGCAATGTCTTCCTTCCGAACCTTCAGTTGGTAATAGCTCGATCATAAGTCAATCATGGAGAATACTTTTACTCCACTCAGTTGATCGAGTAGATCGTCTATATGCAGTAAAGAATAGTTGTTCTTCACCTTCACTGCATTCAAAGCTCTGTAGTCGATGCACATACGCATTGTCCTGTCTTTCTTAGGCACAAAAAGAATGGATACTCCCCATAGTGACGTACGGGCACGAATAAAGCCTTTCTCCAGCAAGTCGTCAATATGTGTCTTCATCTTTACCAACTCCTTGGGTGCTAGATGATAAACTCGAGATGAAATTGGTTCAGCTTCGAGAATAACCTCAATAGAAAACTCGATGTCCCGGTCAGGTGGTAGTCCCGACAGATCCTCTGGAAATACATCCTCGAACTCAGTGATGACGAGGTACTGAGGGGTGTCATGCATCATCATGTGAGTCTCCAATGTGGGTGCATCACAACTCTCTCCTTCTTCTTTGGTAAACTCGAACTCCGTTGTATTCGGTGGTCTGAAGACGATACTGCCCCTATGGCAGTCTATAAGAGAAAAATGCTGGCTCAACTAATCTATTCCGAGAACCACATCGAACGTAGGCATAGGGAATACGAAAAGTCATGCTCTCATCTCTCTACCACATATCGCTACAGGACAAAGTCTACAAACACCACTAATAGGTACAACTCCTCCTCCAGTGAGGATTCTAATGTTCTTAGATAAGGGTATGATAGGAATGTTGTGTCTAGTGGCAAAACTAGTGGCTACGAATGAATGAGTGGATCCAGTGTCAAACAAAGTAATGGCAAGAAATGAAGCAACTAAAGTCATACCTGTTATGACCTCTGCCTCTGTCTCTATCTCTGTATCCTCAACAGCTAGAGAGAATACCTGTCCATAATTCTGTCCAGGGCCCTAAGCTCTGGCCCTCTCGAACAATGCTGACTGGGGTGGTAATGGTGGGCGAAGTGCTTCTGTTGTTGGCCGAGGTACTGGAAGTGCTGGGGCTGTTGGTCTTAGGTTCTGCTGGACATAAACTAAGGACTGCTACTTTGGATAATCCTTCACCGTGTGTTGCCCTGACCCACATCTGAAGCATGCTCCAAGTCGAGTTCGACAGTCCTTCATGAGGTGTCCCTTCTTTCGACAATAGTTGCAGGTGGGCTTCTGATAAGGAGTGGGACTCTGCTGGAACTGTCCTGTGGGCCTCCTGAAAGGTCCATCCTGAGTATCTCTAGCTGGTGTAACTGTTGGTGTATATCGTCTTGATGTCTATTGCTGCTCCTTGCGAAGAATCTCCTGAGCACAAGCTTCTTCCAAGATAGCTGAATGGAAGACACGAGACTGTGTAGTCGTATAAGACTTGAGCTCTGGTGCAAGCCCCTGATGGAATCTTCTCGCCTTTTCTAACTCTGTCAGGATCAATCCCGTACCAAATCTACTCAGACGATTGAACTCTGAGTCATACTCATCAACTCTCATATTTTCTTGCTTTAGATGAAGGAATTGGTCATATAGACCATCTCGAACATGGATGGGGAAGAATCTCTTATAGAATAGATATAGAACTGCTTCTAAGTGATCCTAGTGCCTAATCATCTCTCTTCTACTTTCCACTAGTGGTGAGCATTATCTTCTAATAGTAGGTCCACTGCTGTCATCCAATCTCGAGCTGGCAACTAGGATGCCTTCAGTAGCTTTTCTGTACTAATAAGCTATTATGATACCTCTAGTGGCTTCTCTGTTCCTCTGAAGGCCTTGGAGTTTATGTTTGTGAAGTTCTTGATAGAGCCTTCATAAGGATGCAGAGCCGGTGCTGGTGCTGGAACCGGTATCTGAGGTGGAGGTCTAGCCAATGTTGCCATCATAGTCTATCTCATAAGCTCAGTCTGCTGCCACTGAGCCTGTATCATGGCATACATAAACTGGGAAGTAGGGCTCCCATCAGTCGTTGTTGGAGGCATCTGAGGCCTCGACTGTAGTGGAAACTGCTGAAAAAATATTGGTGGTGGAGGCAGTGGTACATTCCCTTTCGGTGGCATGGTAGTGGTCTGTCCAGCCTGGCTGACTGGGGCGCTGCGATATCTGGGTGCACCGTCGTCGGAGTCGTAGTAGGCTGCGACTGTCCTGGCTGGTACGGTGCCACCGAGGTCATTGGAGGATTCTGTTCCTCTTGGGTAGCCGCATCACCAGAGGTGATGGCCAAGGTGGAAGTGAGTCCGCTTCTTAGATTCATACTGTTGGCACGAGGAAGAATATGACGATATTAGGAGAGGTTAGATATGAGGTAATTCAAGTAATCAAAGAAATTTGAAAAGATTGAAAGTCAATGGAAGTAGTAGTTCTGGATGATATAGTATTGCTATTCCTATATGCAGGCTTATTGGGCACAGTCATGTAACCCAATAATATTTTCGGACCTGTATGGGCCACCACAAAAACATGTAATGCCCCAGTCCCAAAATACTTAGGACCAAGTACGCAAACATGCTAGCTGCACATATACGAAGAATACTCCAATATATGGAATCCTCGTATACGTACATAAGCTATATATATAATAAAATCACAAGCCAGAATATAACTATCTAATCTCATCACAGCTCAGCACAGGATAAATAAGAGTCTAATAAATAATAAGTGCATCAAATAGATAGCCGAGTGGACATACCCACTCCAAATAGCTATGAAAATAGTCACAATGATCGGAGTCTAACCTCCGCAAAATAGAAAAAAGAGATGTAAAAATGTCCACTAAAATGTCTCAAGGAAATCAATAAGGTAGAAGTCAGCGAAAGATGCCTTGTCATCAATGTATGATGGATCCATAGCCGCTCCGTACTCCTGTGGAAAGTCGTCTAATCCTGGAGAGATAACCAGTTCCTCAGCGGGACGTAACAAGCTACAAGAAAATATCATGCCATATAAACTGTGATATATAATATAAAAAAGAGATGAATGAAAATAGGGTGCCTACTAGTTCTACAGTGACAATGCAGTTAAGAAAAAACCTTCAACGCATGGACATCTGGCTCAGGTGCAGGTAACTCAGGTATGGTCCCATCAGGATAACAGGGACCTCAAAGCATAACATTCCTCTAATGTCAGAGGCCAGCAGGATCAGGAATATAAAAGTGCATAAGTGGCCCATACGTTAAGGAACTGTTCTCCCCACCCAATGCCTAGTAGGGTCACATCCATGACTCATAAGATCTCTAGTAACTGCCAATTCTACTAGAATACAATTCTATTGGCAGTTTCTCCTGTCCGTCGTACGCCTCATTCGTATCGGTGGCCAGCCGCCTACGTGAGCATGTGTCCTACATGTGACTCACAACACATGGTAAAGCAAGTATCAAGGCCGTATGAGATATTCCAATACCTCATCAACAATGGGTGGTCACTAGACTATGTCAATGCAAGAGAAATAAACAAAAGTAAGAAAAAACGACAGATAGAGTCGCTTGCACCCAAGTGTGACTTGGACGCACAGTTTTATAATAACAACATAAGAAATACTGAAAATAACAACTAAAAATAAGAATATGTAAATCACAGAGTAAGGTGGCAAGGTATCTTGCCTGATGGTGCGAAGGTGCCAAGTCCAAGAATCACAATGTTAGCAAAAGAAAAGTCACAATCTCCAAACGACTCCGGATACTGAAACAAACATAAAAAATGTACTCGAAATAAGTAAAATACTTAGAAAATGCCTGTCCAAAAGTCTAATTTTGGAACAGGGGCAAAATCATAATTTTGGATCAAAACGATGTCCGTCATTGGACCTATTTTGCACCAAAATGCGTGCCAAAGTCTATGATCTCTAAAGTTGTCAAACTATATGTCTACGGATCCGATTTGAAGAGATGAACTCAACGGTATGTCAAATTTTGGATTCCGATGAGCCGCATACAAAATCGCCCGTTAGGTCGGGTTACTGGCCCGCCAAATTGGCGTTCCGATCAACTTTCTCAGAATCGGACCAAACTTGGCAAACAGGACCAAAAAATTGATACGGTCCTGATGGCACAAGTTTCGTGTCAATCCCACGAACGTACACGAAGTTATGGCCAAGTTTGCAAAATGTCGATACGTGGGTATCTCGATGGATACGTACTGATTTCGTCGCACAAACGCAACAAAATCGGGTTCCGTCAGTTTTCACACGTCATCAACATCCATTCGTGCCTTTCGATGCATATAGTGTGCGACCACGTCGCCCGGTTTGTCGGGGCGCACACCGTATCAGACAGTTTCTTAAGTTTTCTTAATGTTATAAAAGCAGTTTTTTCTCGTAACTTTGAAATCAAATAACTTTTTGCGTATTCAATAAAATTCAAATATACAAGTTGAGTTCTAATCCTGGTTATGTTGTCTTCTACTACTTTCACTTAGTTTCTATGAAACCCTAATGTACAGATTAAAAAATGACTTCTAATTTGATATTTTATACTGCCCTTTGTCCTATATATTTTTCGAAAAGTGGGGGGCTCGACTTTGCGTTGATCTCGAGATCAATCTCGAGTGAGATACAGAGTTCCTTCTAATGGGATTCGAAGGGGTTATATGGGGTCTCTATAGCAGTTCGTAGATCATAAATCGGTCGAGCAGGATCGAAGAAAAACTAGTGAGAAGGGGAGTACCTTCTGTGGTTCGAAAACAGAGTAACTCTACTTGCTGTCGGCCTATGGGGGTTCGCGACGATCCTGCAATGGTGCAGGACGGCGTTCAGGCGGTCGTGGGTTCGCCTGGGTGTAGGGTTGCTAGGGGATCACTCGCTTGGGGTCGAGGGTGAGAGTTGAGGGAGAATTGCTGGGGTTTATGATCGTTTCGATCAAAAGTTGGGCTTTATACTCGTGGGTTTAAATCCGACTCAAATTCGAATTTTTAAACGATGATTCGATTAGATTTTGGATTTAAATCCGAGTGGATCTAGTTAGGATTGCACAGAAGGAATTTTGAAAGATTTGGGGTTTGGATTTGGAAGATTAAAAAACAGGAATCAAGAAAATGTTAGCAGCCGTTAACATGTTTGCTCGGCCTAGAAGGGAAGGGGGCTCAAGAAAGTTTGGCTACTGTAGCTGCGTCTTTCAAAAAATGTTCTAGTTTTCATTATCAATTTGTTGGAGTCGATCGTACGCTCGTCACCACGGCTCAGTATTGTAAAGAGACTGCTAGCTCTCATTTAGCTTGTGAATAGTATATTAACATCGTGTAAGAGTACTCGAGACTGGAATAGTCCTCTCAGAAGAAGACCAATATATATCGCTGTGTTCACTGAGTTTGATTCTCTAATCTTTTGCTTACTGTATTTATTTACTGTCTCTTATATCTTCCATAGTTTATAACTGCTAAAGTTTTTTAAGTAGTAATTATTTTTGCTATACGTACATAAACTCTATTCATCCCCCCTCTAGAGGTGATAAATGGTCCTACAGTTTCTACCTAGGCATCGAGTTCTCTACGGGGAACTATTAGAAGGGGAACCATTAGGAGCTAGTTAGAGAGAAACGACAAGGATTTTGTCCAAGAAGCAGAATGAGGGAAGCAACAGGAATTGTTATATAGGTATGGAAATTATATTATCCCTAAGTTTTAAAAAAAAATAATGTTAGTGTCGGTGCATTTGGGGCTTGTAGTAATCATCATTTATTATATATGAGTGCACATAGGGAGCACTTGGTTAGATTTGTGTAAGTAGTTAACTAAGAGAAGCAATGGAAGAGGGCTCACTAGTAGCATGAAATATTGTTCACCTAGGAATTTCTTTTAGAGTAGAAGACAAAGATGGAAATAATAATGGTGTATTATACATTATTTTCGCAGGAGTCATAATAGAGAACGACAATTGCATATCATATTTTTATATGAAGGCTATTAATAACAATATGTTGGTGTGATATCACTACAAAAAAAGAGTTAGAAGAGGAACAATAGAGGTTACTAATAGAAAAGGAACAACAGCTTCACATAGGTGAGCTTTTGGTTGTTCTTTAAGCATATTTTTAATAGTGGCATTCATTAGCATTAAGTAACTAGTTAAACACATATGTATTATTTACTTCATGTCAATATTTAGTGATGTCTAGCTATTGATTGCATAGGTGCATGAATTTAATAACACTACTACAGGTAGATGCACATAGTGAAATCAATGATTAATTAGAAGTAGTGTAGAATCAGTAGCAAGTATATCACTAAATTCTTAGATAGGATTAACTAGAAGATTGGGTCGGGGCGATTAGTTATTGTAATATTGTATATGTATATAGGAATAACAATTACTGAATGCCAATTTTGTAAATATAAAAATTGCTAAATTATTGTATTAGATTCTTGGTTATTTATAGGACTTGGATCTGACTTCGGGTATGGGCCCTCATAATTTTAGGACAAACCCCCATGCAAGTATACATTGCCATCAGTTACAGATTTTTAATGCTTATACTGTTTCAATTATTTTGGTTAGTCGCTTTATTTTCATATATGTTGTTAGCACTATATTTATTTACCCATATGCCACCGATTTTGACACGAGATTTTTATGTATAGTAGCTTAGTATTCTCTGTTGTACTTGTCATCGTTATGGTTTTTGTTTGTATTACTTGACTCATGGTTAGTTGGTACTCCCGTGGTTATTTGGACATTAACCTAATTTTCTGTAGTTGTATTGAGTAGGGGGGACGGTCACTAGGTGTTTGGGCTATTTTTGTGTTTGTGTTGCTAGTGCCTCGAGATAAGCACTATCCATATACTTGTGTATTTGCTGGTGACTCGAGGGGAGCACTACCCTGTGAGTCTTTACTAGTGAATCGGATGAGCGCTACCCTTGTACATGAGTCATGAGTCGTATCAGCCCAAGCGTGCTAGAGTTGCCCTCGATTTGCATGTACACAAACTGGCCAGTAGTAGCACACCTTATATTTTCGGTTTTTATTTTCTGCATGATTATACTGTTATTTAGGCGTGTATAATATGTATCTTACTACGTCCCTTTGAGGATATGGTTCCTTTCCAGGTATAGTACACCAGTTCGGATCAGGATCGAGCACAGGCGCAACTTCAGTAGAGGATTACGATATTAATCCCGTAGAGTTTCTGTGAGCTTGGACACAATTTATCTTTATCACACTTTCTTTTCTGTTTATTGGTAGTGGATTTGTCTCCATGCTACTTGGTATTATTTTTTGCTGGATATTCGATATTATCTTTAATTTTAGTATTTATTTCAGTTTACTACTTACTTTTATATATTGTTCTTGTGGATGAGATCTAGATAGAATCAATATTTATATATTCCTATAAATTCTTGGTCAAAAGTTCATCTCGATAGCTTATATGTATTTGAGTTAGTCTGGAGTCTGCTTGAACGTGTAGCTGGCCATTGCGACGTAGCTCGGCCTCGCATATTTTAGGATTGGAGCATGACAGAGTTCATGTCCAAGTCGTGTCCATCGTGCTTTGTATTAGAAATCCATCTTCCAATAATGGAATTGGTATTCTCGGGATCACATATTGATCTATGCAACTTAACCACGGCCATACGACCAAGTCATCTACGCATGTATCAATGTGAATCCTTTAACAGAGAAAATTTTAGGATAATGAATTGGTGTGCATATCGATTGATGAAGCATGAACAAGTTTAATCTCGTGATCTAACCCTTCAATGATGGCAACTATGGTTCATGAATTATATCTGAAGAGGTGAGGATTTGATGAAAGTTTTCAGCAATCTTGATCGATCTGCAACCCCAAGATCTTCTACTGTATTCCTTCCTTGAGTTGGACATCGTGTGGGCGATATTCTCCCAAACTTTTGTTCTCCTACAAACTTGATCGATCAAAAATCTCAAGATTTTCTATCGTATTTCTTCCTCGAGTTGGACGTCGTGTGGGCAACGGTATCCAAACCTTTTTCCTCCTTTGTTGTCCTCCATTTCTCTCTTTTCATGATGAACAAATTACAGAAATATGGTCTTCTTAGGAAACATGTGACGGACAGAGAATAAAGGGTATATATAGGCTACTACATGGACCATGAGGAGAAATTAGGTGTAGGTCTCCTAACAGGTCTAGGATCCCGTGTTCATCCCGAACACACAACCTAGGACAGTTAAAAATAACTCGGTCCACTAAAGAGCGATTGTTACACTACCTTCCTAATCCTGAATTAAGTTTATGGGCTTCTTCTTATTATATGCATGTTTGTCTCCCCATGTTAAGATATTGAATGCCAATTCATCAAAATAAGTTACTGACAATTATATTGATCGACATCTATAATCCTTAAGTAGTACCACTTAACTTTATTTTTCATGTCGAATATAATCCACATACAGTCTTTACATGACAATCCTTATGAGTTCCTTAAGGAGACATCATCAATCCGATACATCAGGACAAGGATTTCTTTTATAATCATCAGCCCATCATACACATAATGCTATTACCCAATTCATAGAGGTTATTGACTCATTATGAATCTCACACTTTTATGAATTAAAGTAATGCACACTACATATACATGTATGTTATTATATCCAGATTAAGAGTACAAGAATCCATAATAACAGAGGTATTCATTCTCTTATGTAGTCAGTACAAAATGAACAACCTCAAGTGGTCCTGTTCAATACACACAAAGTGCACTAATATAAACATATAGTCAAGATAGACTAATGCCATATTACAATACAACCTTACCAATGGTTTATTCAAATCTATCTAGGCTGTGAACTATTTATATATTCTATAAATGACTAATAATATGATCTTGTGTGTATCACCATACACCATATTATCAATAATGTAGAATATCAAAAACTTGTTGTAACAATATAACAACTATAAAATGCCAACATTTACCCATATGATTCTTATTAAAAAATAATAAAAAAATATAGTTAATACAAAAGTAGTGCTTTTAGTGTATAACCCAAACAATCTCTCACTCATACTCAAAATATTGATTTTTAGTATATTGTTACATCCCACTTATACTTAAAGCCATGTGGCAATGCATCTGACTCCTATTCCCTCAACATGACTATTAAAATCCTTAGGTGGTAAGCTCTTTGTAAAGGGATCAGCTAGATTGTCTGCTGATGTTATCTTGGTCACAACAACATCTTCTCTTTTTACGATATCTCGTATGAGGTGGTACTTGCACTCAATGTGTTTACTTATCTTATGGGCTTGTGGTTCTTTCGAGTTTGCAACTGCACTACTATTATCACAATAAAGTATAATAGTCTTAGGCAAACTAGGTAGCACATCCAAGTCAATAGAAAGTTTCTGAGCCAAACCGCTTCTTTGGCTGCCTCAAAGGTTCGCACATACTCAACTTCTATGGTGGAATTAGTAATATATTTCTGTTTGATGCTCCTCCACACTATGGCTCCACCTACCAAAGTAAATACATAACCTGAGGAAGATTTTCTAGCATCCTTATCTGACTGAAAATCTGAGTCTATATAACCCAAGGGTACTAAACTATTTACTTAATAAACTAGCATATAATCTTTAGTCCTTTTCTGGTACTTCAGAATATGCTTTACCGCAGACCAGTTATCTTGTGCTGGGTTAGACTGATATCTACTAACTATGCCAATAACAATGCAGATATCTAGTCTCGTACATAGTATTGCATACATTAAGCTTCGTACCGCCGAGGCATAAGGAACCTCTTTCATGTTCTCTATCACTTTAGGTGTCGTCGGATACCGCGCCTTTGATAGAGCTATTCCATGCCTAAAAGGTAAGAAACATTTCTTAGAATTCTGCATGCTAAAACGAGTTAGTATATTATCGATATACATAGCTTGAGATAATCCCAACATCCTTTTCTTGCAATCTTATAGAACTTTGATCCCAAGGATGTGACTACTTCTCTCAAGTCCTTCATATGAAACTGTTTAGATAGATAACACTTCACATTATTTCTAATCAGCAAAATGTCATCCACGTAAAGTACTAGGAATACCACCACATTTTTGTCATATTTTTTATATACAAAAGATTCATCGAAATATTGATCAAATCCATATGATTTTATCACCTGATCAAAACGGATGTTCCATGATATGAAAGCTTGCTTAAGTCCATAAATGGACTTCTTGAGCTTACAAACAAGATACTCTTAGCCATTTTCAATGAACTAATCTGGTTGCTTCATATAGATGTTTTCCTCAAGGCTTCCATTAAGGAAAGCTGTCTTGACATCTATTTGTCAAATCTCATAGTCGAGATGAGCTATAATAGAAAAAAAAAATCGGATAGACTTAAGCATGGCTACTGGCGAAAATGTTTTCTCATAATCAATACCCTCATTCTGAATAATATATTTTGCAACAAGTCATGCTTTAAAGGTTTCAAATTACCGTATGTTCCTCTTTTCCTATTAGAGACCCACTTACATCCAATGGCTTTTATACCATTGGGTGGTTCTGCGAGCTCGAGATATTATTAGAATACATTGATTCTATTTTCGATATCACTGTTTTTGTTAAGATTATGTGTCTTTATCTTGGAGTGCTTCATTATAGGTGCAAGGATCTTAATTTTTTCCTCTGGGACGAAGTCTGACGACTCACCCAAAAATATAAATCTGTCAGATTGTATCACAACCATCCTACTACGACAAAGCACTATAGGTTGTGGTGTAACGTTTGTGACGCGTTATGCATTTATTTGTGGTTTCTCCTCTTATATTGTTGGTATTGAAGTGTTAGGTGTCTCTTCTCTCAATCTTCTAGAACAACTCTACTCATAGGTTTATGGTTCATCACATAATCTTACTCTAAGAATCGGGCATTGGTGCTAACAATGCCCTTCTGATCCTTAGGACTATAAAATAGACCCTTCATTCCTCTTGGATAGCCTATAAACAAGCGTACTTCTGTACGAGATTCCAACTTATTTGCATTCCTATTCAGCACTGTAGAAGCATGGAAAACGGCATATTGCATGGAAAACGGCATATTGCTTTTAGTCCCACATCGGATAGGAGAAGAAGAGAAGCCTCATTCCACCCTATATATAGATCACCTGGCCTCCTTTGAAAAGGGCACAAAAAGTCAAACAAAGAACCTTCCAAGTGGCTGACCTTGTCCTATCAATCAGAAGGCCAATAGTGATGACTCATAAAACAGCCGAAAAGTTTGAACCCAAATAGGAAGTTCCCTTCATCGTAGGGACGGTGTATTTGAATGGTGCCTACTGACTCACAAAACCAAATGGAGACTTGTTCATGATGCCAATCAATGGCAAGTTCCTAAAGAAATACTATGTATGAAGCCTATCAACATGTATTTTCACAACCCAGCAATTATCTATATACCCAACAATCGGGTTCACCCCTCTCAATTATCCTATGTTTATAGAGCCCAGCTGCTCTAAGACATTCCCTTATCATTTTCCCAGTAGAAAACATTCAAGTCCATATCACCTCTGAGCTGTTTTCTAAAAGAAGGTTTACCATGTCCAAATTACCTCTGAGTAAGCATTCTCATTCAGCAACCTATGTGTTGTTACACTCTACTTATAGAACATCCACATCCATATTACCTTTGAGTTGTTCTTTATATCCCCCACAAAGTCTATTCTTACCATGTTCCTATAACCTCTGAGTAAGACAATTCTACCACAAACTCCATGTTTACCATGTCTATATTACCTCTGAGTCAACATTGCTTTTCAGCAACCTCCGTATCATTGTATCCCCATCAGTAAACAATCAAGTCCATATCACCTCTGAATTGTTTCCTGCAGCCCTACAAAGTCAAATCTTACCAAGTTCGCATAACCTCTGAGTAATATACCTTTAATGGAATTTTATGTTTACCATGTCCACATTACCTCTGAGTAAGCATCCTATTATTTGACTTTTCACCAACATTTCCATAATACCTCTGATGGTGTCTGTCATCTCAACTTACCATCCGTACTTAGTTCTAAGTACACCAAGGATGATAAGTCTACATCAAGTCCCCAATGGAAGTACCCAAACTAATCACGTCCATATTACCTCTGAATAAGCGAAACATAGCGATTTGTACTACCAAAAAATGTCGCTAACCGGCAGGCAATAGAGTCAGCTTATGGGGTGGGAAAGAGAAAGCTTAGCGAATCACACAGAGTTGCCCCTACCTGCCAGCGCACAGATGGATAGGGCGAGCGAAGCGCGATGGGATGGATGTTTGAGCGGTTGAAAGAGTCGGTCTTGAAAATCGAAGTATTGATAGGAACACCGGGGGTTCGAATCCTTCTCCATCCGCGAGGTTATAAGTTCTCTCTTGCGTTTATCTATAGATAAGAACGAATCAGATCGAATCGACTGATATGATGGATGGAATGGGTAGACGGTTGAGGTTATTGTGTATTGATTTAGTTAGGACTTTGTCTCCCTTTCGTTACCCCGGATGGATTACCTGTGGGAGCAAAGTCGAAGATCTCGGCTGTCGTCGTGAGTTGTTGATAAACTGCGATTACAGCTTGATTTAGGAAGTCCCAACGGCTTAACAGATAAAGAAAACGATAGAGACTTCCGGGTATAAGGCACTGTTAAGCCCTAATGAATCAACTATGAAGGTGGCAGAGTTATTAGCCACATAAGCGCGATCATTCCTTCATCAATATTGCCCTGGCTTCTATGATCAACCCCTGGCACATTTAGGTTTTGATCTGAGAGGCCATCCTGGTCTACAGGACCCAACACAAGTATTCATCCTTTCAAAGATGAAAAAGGTGTTGCCGATACCCTCTTCCACACGGATGCAACAGCCCCTATCACTTTTGCTGCTGGAGGGGAATAGAACCTCTCGACGTCTTGTTTGGTAAACGAGATTTTGACCCAGGCATCGTAGTGTTTGTTGCCTAACCGTTCAGCCAGAGATGTCAGATGCGAGATCTTTAGCTACTTATATTGATTTGCCACAGTGTGGTTAGATACAATGCGCTGGCAGCCTTAGCTAGAGCCACTGTCACATTGGGGTCAAATGCGTCCTGCCTGAATGAAGATGAATAGAGACGCAAGCACCTTGGGACGGTGTTCTTTAATGGCGTTCATCTCACTTCTGTCACCTCCCTTCGATATATGTCCCCTCACTTTGCAGCTAACTCCGCTCGCCTTGACTATCTGCCAAAAAACCTCCTTGTGCGGTTGTAAACCCACTCGTTGTGTGGCTCTAGGCATCCTGATCCGACATTCGAAGGGCTATAGGGTTGTCATACCAAAAACAACAAAAAGCTGTGTGCCTAAACAGCTCTACTCTCCATGCTTCTTGTTCAAAGCATTTCAAAACTTGTCCAATGTCTAAAAACTTTAAGTGGGTCTTGTAGAAGCATAGTAAAAGGCATATTGTCTTTAGTCCCACATCGGCTAGCAGAAGAAGAGAAACCTCATTCCACCATATATATAGAGCCTTCTGGCCTCCTTTGAAAAGGGCAAAAAAAGTAAAGGGAGCCCGTTGAGCCCAGGAAGCCCGTTCGAGTCACAAAATGTTGACTAACAAGAGTTCTAGAGGTTCTTTGAGAACTTGCTGGTTCCTGCAAGTGGATCGTATAAAAAATGAATCTTGCTTTAAACAATAGTGCTTCTTCTTCTTGGTTGGCTTCATGATCTTTACTTGTCATATTGGTAAAGAAAAGTTAGATTCTCAGTATTATGCGCCTTTACAGACTAGTACAAAAAAATCCAATGTGGCAAGAGCCATGCGCCCTCAAGGTGTTATGCTAGCAGCAAGCCCGAACCATGTGTTGTAATTCATGCGTACCGTTGATCATAAGCTGTACAGAGTTGTCTCTGATGCTTATGCGTCCGGAATGGGTCAACTCTCAAATTCTCCCTCCCACTTGGGTGCATTTCATGTGATGGAACCATGTCAGGGGCAAATCTTGTGGTGTCGAACCCATTCTCCTACGTGAGCTGTGTGCATGAAGTGGGTTCGAATCACAATACATGTTGTTCTCACAGCAATAATCTGGTTGCATTTTATGCGCTAGAACTGGATCGGGGGCACATCACTCACATACACACCTTGATGCTTGGCATTGCCATGCGCTTGAAGAGGGTGTAAATATGAATCTCTTCTCATACGATCTACGTAATGTGATTACTCATAAACGTAAGTCGGGAGAGATGACTACTACACACAACGCACCCCTCATGGGACATACTTGTGCTACGGTCACCATTAACTGCTGCTGTTGTAAAACATGGGTCCCACCAACAAGGCAGTCCGTGTTCCGGCGATGGCAACCTGCCCATCCGATATCATCTCGAAAACAGGCAGCCAATTGAAGACTTTTTCGTTGATATGGAAAATCTTCTACAAATATCCTACTGTAAACTCTATAGACGGGGGCATTATTCCCTTGTTACGAGCGAATCACTTCCTCGTCATGAGCAAAATTACTTCCTTGTCTCAACACAAGCACATCACCTGCCTCCTCATGGATCTTCCAGCATTACGAGGGTTGGGCACATCAACCCCAAACCCTGTATTCAACTTGACACTCGATGTCATCTCGAAGAAGAACATGGCCAGTAAAGTGCACGAGTACAAACTGCTCCGTCCGTAGCTAACTCGGCACATCTCAGTTCTCTGATGAAGTTCATCGTCAAAATCGAAGCTTCTTTGAACAAGGAGATCCACATCCCACAATATACGAACTTGCTAAGGTGGAGGATTGGATGAGTTCATTCCCGATGAGAAGTCACATGGAATGAGAACGAGCAAACTCTCTTTTCTACAAACACTTCTATTTATAGGCAAATTATGGAAAAAAATCCATGCGCAAAGTGGCAGCCTTCCCGACATTAATGTGATAAAGTTAACATTAATGGCAAGGAATCTACCATCTCGAAATCAACCAAGTCAAAGATATTTATTTCGATCCTCGAAGATTGACCAAATGTGATGCGCCTCATAGCTGATGCGCGCCTCAGTTTTATGCACCCAACAATGGATGTGCTCTACACCAGATGCGCTCTGTGGTACATGCGCCCCACAAATGATGTGCCTACACAAAGCTCACCGCCCATCAAAGTATTTAATGCCAAGTGACAAAAGTCAGCACGTACGCATCTCGAAAACCATCTTTCACAGAAAAAGAATAGACATCGATGTCAGCATAATCATTACTTGTTTTATCGGTTATAGCTGTGCTCTACCACGTGGCCGAGAACCCCTTACATGTGCCCTAAAGCTATGTGCCTAGATTTGCATGCGCCCAGACTTGATATTTTGATCCCTAGAGTCATACACTAAGTCTCATAACACGCTGGATCTCCCAGGTGCATTAAATCTACATTCTCTCAACAAATCAAGATCTTTGAAGCAATATAAATGTGCCATGTGTCATTAACTCAGTTCTACTCATGAACGGGTGCAAACCACCCAAGATCTCAACAATAAACGAATCTCAACAATTGCCACGTGTCAGCTCATTCGCAGCCCAACAAGGCAGTTACACCAGATTCAGTTCAAGCCGCCCGGACGCAGTTCCCATGCATCACATATGCGCACATGAACGGATCATTCCACGACCTATAAATATAGGGATTATTCCTTCAATTAGCTTCTTCACTTTCCACTTGAAGTAACCCAGACATTCAGAGAGCTGTAGATCATCGTCATATTGTTAATGGAGTAAAGAATCAACTCTCTACCGCCACGGATCCCGGATAAAAACAAAAGTATAATCAAAGGATTCCATCGAGAATCCGAAATTATAATATATTTAGCTTGGTATATATAAAAGTTTCTTCACACGCTTTTTAATGGCAAACAAGCAGACGACTCTGCAGGAAACCACTTTATTCTCCAACGAGAAGGTCGTATCGTAGTCTGACGATAACAAGCTCGGCTCCTCCCAGAAGACACTGGTGGTGCGCTTCGATCGGCAAGCGTATGAGGAGTTCATTTCTGAAGGCAGTACGAGTCCTTCGAAGCAGCTATCGAAGCCGAAGAAGAGTCGCCAAGTCTGGATGCCGAAGGGCAATATTCCGAGCACCAAAATTAAAAGAGGTGCACTAAAGCTGCCAATCCTTCCTGGTGACATCAACAGTAAGCAAGATGCTGCTTCTGGAGCGACGAATATGTCAAAGAAATACAGTGCTGACTGCAACTCCCAACGTGCTTCATCTCAATCAAAGAGGTTGCGCCAGAATAACAAGGACGCAGCCACATTTCCATACATGGGCTCTACTGCACAGGGAAAGCCTTCTATCTTTGACAAAATCACTTGCCATCAAGGCAAGAGAAATTTGGATTCTGAGTACTATGCGCCTTCGCAGGCTTTTACGAAGAACTCCAAGGCGACATGGGCCATACGCCCTCAAAGTGCTATGCCAGCAGCAAGCCAGAAACGTGCACTGAAAGTTATGCGCACGGTTGATGGCAAGTTGTACAGAGTTGACTCAGGTGCTTTCACACCTGGAATGGGTTAACTCTTAAAGTCCCCCTCCTATTTGGGTGCATTTCATGCGCTTGAACCAAGTCAGAGGGCAAATCTTGTGGTGTCGAACCCATGTGCACACGTGGTCTATGCGCATGAAGTTGGTTTGACTGACAATACGTTTTGTTCTTCCACCAATGATCTGGGTGCATTTTATGCACTTGAACTAGATCAGGGGCGCATCGCATGCATACACACCTTGACGCTTCGCTTTGCCATATGCCTGAAGAATGTGTAAATGTGAACCTCTCCTCACACGATTTACGTGATGTGATCACTCACAAATGTAGATCGGGGGAGATGACCACCATGCACAACTCACTACCATAGAGCATATTTGTACTACGATCACCATCAACTGCTGCTGTTGCAAAATAGTGGCCCCACCATCAAGGCGTCCGTGATCCAACGACTGCGACCTGTTGTACCCGTCCGATATTGTTTCGGAAGGAGGGTGCTAACCGAAGACAAAGAAGAACTCTTAGTCGCCTCCTGCCATGTTATATCTAGTTCTCCTGCTCCCAGGAGAAATCTAAAACCCATAACCCTCCAACCTTGACTAATGCATCGAAGTGCCAATCGTAAGGAATTAAAGCAATCATCCCTGTTGTTGGGGTATTACAAAATACCCGATTGAAAGTGAACAACACATCGACAGAGCATATTGGTTATTCAAAGATGAGGACATCTATCGGAGAACTAACACTGATGCAGCTGGGGGTAGCCAACTTTGGGATTAAGAGGAGGAAACCTTGATGTCAACCTTCCCGCAAGACAGCGTGGCTAAAAGTGAAAGGTCCACTGCTTCATCTACTTTAGCCCACGTCATACATGTTTACATGATAGGGGGTAGAAACGAAAAAGAGGGAGACACTTCAGCCTCAGACCTCCTAGGTCATATTAATACCTTTGAGACGGGTCTCCAAACTTTTCCATCTCTATACAGTCACTAACACAGGTGGTATCCGAGATCCGGAATACCTTGGCTGCCCAACCTCCGATATGGGTTCCTATTTTTGCCAGTCCTAACCCAGGAACCAATGGGGATTTAAATATACCACCCAAATGACTGCCCTCGGAGACTGACCTTCATACTCTCCCTCGGTCATTTGCTCTCTTGCGGACCGATCAACATACCCTACCTCGGTCATCTGCTCCTGCATCAACCGAGGACATATTTGAGCTCATGAGGGATCTACACACTCGTATAGAAGCTAAAGACAAAAAGAATGAGGGTCAGAAGCTCGGGATTCGACAACCCTACCCTTATGAGTGGAATAATGTGGTTTATCCTCCCAAGTACAAACCATAAACGCTGACACCATTTGACGGAAAGGAGTCCCCCATCGATATTTGATACACTTTGCCTTCATTATAGGGCACTTGTCGAAGGATGATGCCTTGCTGACGAATCTATTCATTAGGGCACTGAAGGGGGTGGCTTATGAATGGTATTTTAGCCTCCCTGATAACTGTATATCCTCTTTCGAGGATCTGAAGCATTTTTTGCTTCTATAACAACATAATGGACATGACCATGTCTTCCCTCATAGAAATCACACAGAAAGAAAAGGAGACAGTTCGATCTTACATCGAGCACTTTTGTCAATCATGTCTAAGGCTACCTCCCGGGAGTCCTGAACCAATGCTGATGGATTCTTGTCGCAAGAACATGACGTCGATAGTTAAACTCTGGGTCGATTCCACCCAGTAGAAAGACTGGATCGCGCTCATTATCGGTGCGAAAAGTGCCAAAATAAAAGCCCGAGATACTTTTATATTGGGGCTCAGCTTTCTTTCATTCGATGACAAGGGGAACGTCCCTCCAACAGTAATAACAGCGGGCACGAGTCCAAAGAAAAATAGGCGTTGACTGTCAACACCTCCAAGGGTGCGTCAGCCCCTACTCAAAAGCCACCAATCGTACCATGGCAGAAGGAGGTCTACTCCTTCAATAATGAAGACACCCTACAGCTCTTCGAGGTACTCATCTGCAAGGTGACAAGATCAAGTAGCCTGATCCAAAGCACCCCGATGAGGTTGACAAGATAGGCGATCCGAAGTACTGTCACTACCATTGATTCGTTGGGCACCTAACCCAAAAATGCAACATATTAAAGAATTTCATACAACGCATGGTTAATATGAATGTCCTCTCTTGCGACTAAAAGGACAAAATAGAATCAGCGAACATGGTTTCCCTTCAGTTTGGCACCCTGCCACCAACTGAGGCTCAAGATGGCATTGTCCCCAACCCAAAGGCGATAATGAAAGTAACCAACCTTCCACCGACTCGTGACAACGTGAGTGGACTGGTGCCACTCACCACATCCCAGGGTGAGATCAAGTGGGTTCACACAAATCTAGATCTGGAGCTGATTCAACTGGTGGTATGACCTACCGCCAAAACCACAGGCAAGAAATCCAAGTCTTGCTGAATGACCACTTACTCTCCTGAAGAAGCTTTTCCAGTGGTGATAAGGTCAAAGCATAACACTCAACCGGAGGAGGTTCTGACTGAGGAGGCACCTCCCGTCACCACTACGGCTGTCCAAGGGGAGGGCCCATCCCAACCTCCAGTAGCAGACAAACAGAAACAAAAGGAGGCTCGTTTCGACAAGCCTCTAAGAAAGATGGTGCTTTGGGGTTGACTAAACCCCACAACTTCAACATATTGGCGCAGCTTGCCAATACCCCGGCTCGCTATCCCTGTTCGAGCTTCTCTGACTCTCCAAAGATACTCGAGATGCTTTATGTGAAGCACTGAAGAATGTCGAGTCTTTCAAAAGCGATGTCCTACAACCTCCCGAAGAGGACCCAACCGCATGCCTATATTGCTATAGTGTAGGGGAAATAATCTCCAATGTTATATTCACTCAGTAAGACATGTTGCTCAAGAATAATAAGCACAACAGATCACTGTATTACACAAGGTATATTGGTGCCATCAAGGTGGATTGGATACAAATCGATCTGGGGTATTTCCTCAGCATCATCTCTCAAACTCTGCTCTAAGTTTTGGGATGCTGTTGCATCGATTGACTGCATCCAATACTATAATTAGCGGCATAAATACCGAAAAGAGTGATCTACTGGAAAAAATTCGTCTGAAGTGCCATATTGGTCATCTCCAAACAAAGGTGACTTGCTATGTCATCGATGCTGACATATCCTACAATGTCTTGGTGGAACGTATGTGGATATACGAGTACATGATCATGTCGTCCACTCTCCACCAGTACATGAAATAAGTAGCTGGCAACAGCATCTCAGGATAGAGTTCGCTGACGTCGATCCTTTCAGAGGAGTAGAAGAATTCTTTACTGACTTTGATCTGTACAAATCAGTCAATCTGGACGATGATGCCAATGACACTGATGATAAAGCAAAAGCAGAACCAGAACCAGAGCCGATGACTAAAGCGCCATTGAGGGTACGACTCAAGGGGAAACCTCACCAAGTGTCGGTTCCACTTTAAGCAGCATGGGAAGGCTCCGGCTCCTTTGGTCGTCAAACTTCCAGGCCGGCCTCAAGAAGCTATTAAGGTCAGACTCCCAAGAAGGCCTTTGGAAACTCCTCCTGCCAAGATGTCAGCTCCGTTGGTGGCCAAAATATGATGAAAGGCCCCTGTACTTCCTCCAACATTGTTCCGGTCCTAACAGATGAAGAGTATATATCTGCTAACACAGATACATCTTCTCTTGATGATGTAATTCCTTAGGACATGATCCCTTATTTTATGAATAAAAGACTATCTTTGAACTATTCTAATCTTCCATATTGGAATGAATGTATACTCTAGATAATGCCTTAGTGTCATTACAAATACAAGTAATAACTGTCAATAATATAAATCGAATCGTCCCTTACCAAGGAGTCTGTTATATAGTTCTGCCCAAGAAAATGATGCAATACCCATCATCTTCATCAAGACCTCCCACCAACCGAATTGGAGCCGAATAATTGTAGAATGCAAATATACCATTACACTAATCAAGCAAAGTATCTCATCCAAAAGATGGCTTAAAACTTGAAAAGTGGTAAAGGTTTAAACTACGGTAAAGGTCGACGCCTTTCCTTACGACTCCCCATTTCAAAAAGAAAGCCTCAGGACTACTACCACCGTACTCGACGGGGGGTGGGTTACGAAATACTTACCACAATTCCAATAAATTCGGAGATTGAAGCTGTGGTGCATTCCCACCCATCTGAAGCTTCTACTTAGGACTCTGACACCAGTATTGGCCCAATCTTCCAAAATGTGTCGTCGGTCAACATGATATATACACATCCTCTCGAAGAAGACGACGATCAAACGACAGAATTCTTCAAAGAGGAACCTTGGGCTCAATGGCTAGGATCATAATAGGAATCTTGCTTCCAACAATAGGAGCCTCCTACCGAAGTTGAAGTCGAACAAATCGATTTAGGGGATGAATTCTCACCCAAACCCATCTTCATCAGCAAGAGCCTGTTAGGGGAAGACTGGGAATCCTTGGTGCAACTTATCAAGGAGTACCTCGACGTCTTCGCCTGGAGCTACGAAGATATGTCAGGGTTGGACCCACAAGTTATAATGCATAAACTTTACAACTTACCCAATGCTAAGCTTGTTAAACAGCAACAGTGATGTTTCTGCTCCAATATCATAGATGCCATTGAGAAGGAGGTGGACAAATTCGTAACCAGTGGGTTTATTCGTGAAGAACAACACCTAGACTGGGTAGCCAATATTGTCCCCGCTACCAAAAAGAATGAAAATTTTTGAGTTTACATTAACTTTCGGGACCTTAATTCCGCCTGTCCGAATGATGAGTTTTCCCTTATAATTACCGACGTGATAATCGACAATACTTGTGGCTTTGAACACATGTCCTTTATGGATGGATATTCAGGCTACAATCAAATCAAGATGTTCCTGGACGACAAGAAGCACATGTCATTTAGAACTCCAATGGGGGTTTACTGTTACACACTGATGCCCTTCGATTTAAAGAATGCATGTGCAACATACCAGCAAGCTATGAGTACTATATTCTACAAATATCTTCGTAAACTAGTCGAACGTTATGTTAATGATACCGTTGTTAAAATTCGCTCTCGGGGCGATCACCTACAGGATCTAAGGACAGTTTTTGATCTTATGCGGGCATATTAACTCAAGATGAATCCAGCTAAATCCTTCCTTAAGGTTTCTCCACATTGACCCAGACAAAACTAATGCCATTTTAGATATGCACCCTTCGAATAACCTAAGAGAACTTCGAGGCCTAGAAGGACGTCTCGCATATATCAGAAGATTTATAGAAAATCTCTCGGGCCGATGCAAGCCCTTTTCCAAACTGATGAAGAAGGGAGTTTCTTACGTCTGGACCGAAGAATGCCAGAAGGTGTTCGAAGACATCAAGGCTTATCTCATGAACCCTCCGCTCCGGGTAGCGCCAGTGGTGGGTAAACCATTCCTTCTCTATATCTGCATAATAGACCATTTTCTTGGTGCCTTGCTTGCTCAAAACAACGATGTAGGTTATGAACATGCCATTTATTACCTAAGAAGGACGATGATTAGGGCTGAATATCGGTATAATCCTATAGAGAAGGAGTGCCTAGCCTTGTTATTCGCGATACAAAAGACTCTCCACTATGTGACGGTTCAGACGATCCATGTCATCTCCCAAGTCTATCGACTCAAGATTCTCATGACGAAGCTAAGAGCGCTCAACTCTTGATTAGCTTCACGGGTAATACTACTATCACCGTATGATATGGTATTCGTCCAATAAAAAGCTGTCAAGGGCCAAGCACTAACCGACTTCTTAGCCACACACCGATACCAAAAATATCGAAGCAATACGAGGATATCCCGGACGAGGTGTTGGAGTCCAACATTGCTGAAGAGAACTCTAAGAACAGGCTCTAATGGTTAGATCATCGCAAGAGTAGGGGTGGTCTTGGTCTCTCCAGACAACCTGGTCATCCAGTGGACCTATTCCCTCATAGAGCTGTGCTCAACAATGTGGCAGAGTATAATGCTCTCATTATTGGACTCCAATCGGCAAGACAACTGGAGGTTGAATGTCTCGAGTCCTATGGCAATTCGAAACTCATCGTCATTCAGGTTCGAGGACAGTACGAAGTCAGTCATGAAGACTTACTTCCTTACCACAAAGCGGCCGTGGATATTATCTCTACCTTCACCAGGTTCTGCATAGAGCATGTCTCCTGGCTACAAAACCTAGAGGCCGATGCTCTGGCTGGCCTCGATGCCTCCTTGGCAGCACCTATTGGGACCCAACACTTTGTCACAGTGATCGGCCGAGAACTAGTGTGCCCCAAAAATGAATTATGCATGTGTCTAAACCATACTATGCCAACAGATACCGTTGTCAACAAAAGGGACTGGCGATTTCTCTTTATAGACTTTACAATCTACGGAATCTTCCTGGACGATTCGAAGGAAGCCGTGTCTGTCAATAGGGGATTTCTCTGGTTCTACTATAATACGACAACTAAAATATTGTATCATCGTTCATACGACAGACTTCTTCTCTAATGTTTATCAAATAAGGAGGCAATTGAAGCACTTCAGGAGGTCCATGACGGTCTCATCAACCCGGCACTAAGTTACAGGACCAACTCCGATGCATGGGCTACTACAGGCCCACCATAATAGCATATGTCGTCAAAAATGTCAAGAAATTCTGAGCATGCAAGTTGTATACTGACTTCATTCATCGACCTTCGGAGTTCCCATAACCTACGGTCGCCTCTTAGCCATTATAAGCATGGGGTATGGATATAGTCGGACCGATTACCCCTTCGTCATCCAGAGGACATCACTTTATCTTGGCAATCACCAACTACTTCTCTAAATGGGCGAAAGTAGCACCTCTATCAGAGGTAACGAGCTCAAAGGTGATTAGCTTCATCAAGGATCACGTCATTTACCATTTTGGGGTACCCCGAAGGATCATCCATGACAATGGTCCGTAATTCATAAGTCATGCGTTCAACAGATTCTGTGATAAGAATCATATCCAAAATGTGGTGTCAACCGCCTACAACCCAACGGCGAACGGATTGGCCTCAGCCTTCTACAAGACGGTCGTCATACTCCTCAAGAAAGTTATGTCATCTGATAAATACAACTGGGATGAGAAGTTGGGCAAATGCCCGTGGGCCTACCGCAGAATGATTCAGACTCCAACGGGTAACATATTATTTTTGCTGGTAGATGGAAGCGAAGCGGTCCTTCCTCTCAAAATCCAGATTAGCTCACTGCGATTGGCCATCACGAACCAGTTAACATATGAATACAACTAACGTCGTCGACTATAAGAGCTATAGGTGCTTGATGAAAAAAGTCTTCTGGCTTAGTAGGGCATCGAGCTCCATCAGGCTACATTTTTGAAGCTTTCAAAAAGAATGTCAAACAAAGAACCTTCTAAGTGGGTAACCTTATCCTATCAGTCAAAAGGCCAATAGTGATGACTCACAAAATAGTCAAAAAGTTTGATCCCAAGTGGGAAGGTCCCTTCATCGTAGAGATGGTGTCTTCTAATGGTGCATACCTACTCGCAAAACTAAATGGAGACTGTTCATGATACCAATCAATGGAAAGTTCCTAAAGAAATAATATTTTTGAATCCTATCAACATATATTTTCACATCCCTAGCAATTATCTATGAACCCGACAATCGAGTTCACCCCTCTCAATTATCCTATGTCTATAAGGCCCAACTGCACAAAGACATTCTTTTATCATTTCTCCAGTAGAAAACATCCAAGTTCATATCACCTCTGAACTATTTTTTATATCCCCAGGATAGCTCTAAAAGAAGGTTTACCATGTCCATAGTACCTCTGAGTAAACATTCTCAGTCAATAACCTCTGTGTTGTTAAACTCCAATCATGGAACATCTACTTCTATATTACCTCTCAGTTTTTTTATATTCCCACAGAGTTTATTCTTACCATATTCATATAATCTCTGAGTAAGAAAATTCTACCATAAATTCTACGTTTATCATGTCCATATTACCTATGAATAAACATTCCTATTCAGCAAGCTCCATGTCGTTGTATCCATAACAATAAACAATCAAGTCCAAATCACCTCTGAATTGTTTCCTGTATCCCTACAAAGTCATATCTTACCACGCTCGCATAACCTCTGAGTAATATACCTTTAATGGAATTCCATGTTTACCATGTCCACATTACCTCTGAGTAAACATCCTACTAATTGACTTTTCACCAGCACGTCCATAATAGCTCTGATGGTGTCTGTCAACTCAACTTACCATTCGTACTTAGTTCTGAGTATGCCATGGATGATAAGTCCACAAAAGTCGACAGTGGAAGTACCAAACCTATCATGTCCATATTACCTATGATAGGATTGTTACACCAAAAACAACAAAACTTATGCGACTAAACAGCTCAACTGTCCATCCTTTTTGTTCAAAGTATTTCAAAACTTGTCCAAGTTTTAAAAACTTTGAAGGGGTCTTATAGAAGTATGGAAAAAGACATGTTGCTTTTAGTCCCACATCGGACAGAAGAAGAAGAGAAGAGACACATGCGTTTCAAAAACTAGCTTTCACAGAAAATGAAGAGTTGTCGACATCAACATTATCATTACTTGTTTTGTCGGTTACAGCTGTGCTCTGTCACGTGTCTAACTAATCCCTTACATGCGCCCTAAAGCCATGCACACAAATTTGCATGCGCCCAGACTTGCTATTTGATCCTAGAAGTCATACACCAAGTCTCCTAATGCGTCGGATCTCCTAAGCACATGAAATCCACTTTCTCTCAACAAATCAAGATCTTTGAAGCAATATGCATGTGCTATGTGTCATTGACTCAGTTATGCTCATGAACGGCTGCCAACCGTCCAAGATATTAGCAACAAATGAATCTCAATAACTGTCATTTATTAGCTCATCTGCAGCCTAATAGAGCAGTTACACCAGATTCAGTTCGAGCCTTCCGGACGCAACGCCCTTGCGCCCAACTAGTCATGCGCGTAGCATTTCTATGTACAAAATTTTCATGCACGCATGAACGGATCATTCCACCACATATAAATAGAAGGATCATTCCTTTATTCAGCTTCTTTGCTTTCCACCTGAACTAACCCAGACATTCAGAGAGCTCGAGATCATCGTCAGATCGTCAATGGAGTAAAGAATCAACTCTCCATCGCCATGGTTCCCAAATAAAAATAAATGTACACTTGAAGGATTCCATCGAGAATCCAAAATTGTACTATGTTTAGTTTTTTATATATAAAAGTTTTTTCAAACACTTTTTATTGGCAAACAAGCACATGTGCTGGACTACACCAAATTCAAATATGTTTCAAACTAGGCTTCCGCCCAGTCCACAATTCTGTAGGTGTAGTAGATACTGACTTAGAAGGTACCAAGTTCATAATATAAGCTATAGTCTCTAAGGCATATCCCCAAAATAAAATTGGCAAATCTGAATAACTCATCGTTGATCTAACCATCTCCACAAGAGTCATATTTCTTCTTTCTGCTGCACAGTTCCAATGGGGTTTCTAGGTGCAGTCAGTTGGGACATAATTTTAACTTCTGATAAGTAATCCCTAAACACCTACAGGACATCAAATAAATATGTCCATACCTTGAATAATCATCAATGAATGTGACAAAATATTCAAAGCCACCTCTAACCAGGATAGTCATGGGCCTACACATATCAGAATGAACTAATTCGAACACATCTTTGGCCTTATGCCCCTTTGCCTTAAAAGACCTTTTGGTCATTTTACCTTCCAAGCAGGATTTACATACTGGAAGTGCCTCCACTTTTAATAAACTCAAAGGTCCATCTGTAACTAGTCTTTCAATCCTTTTTAGGTTAATATAGCCTAATCGCAAGTGCCAAATATATGTTTGGTTCATACAAGAAGGTTCTTTTTTTCTTATTTAAGTTAGAAGTATTATTCATTTCCATTAGTTGCATTATTGGTGAAATAGGATTAATGACATACAAATTATCTACAATGCACCAAAACAAATAAATTACTTTTTTAATAACAATGTTGTCATTAAAATAAACTAAATATCCATCCTTGACTAGCATAGAAATAGAAACCAAATTCCTTCTAAGTGAAGGTGCATAAAGACAATCTTTTAATGTCAAAGACTTATTTCTACCAAAAGATGAAATAACATCTCCTACTACAACGGATGCAACTTTTGTAGCATCACCCATGAACAAGCATATCAATCTATCGCTAAGCAGTCTAGTTTCCTGGAACCCCTGCAATGAATTGTAGACATGAGTAGTGGCTCATGCATCTACACACTAGATGTTCGTAGATGACACCGCAAAACATGTTTCAACTACTAGTAAATGAGATATACCTTCTTTGTTCCCTTATTTGAGAAGTAGATAGTCAATCTTCCAATGTCCTGACCCTTTGCACTTTAAATATTTGTCTTTCGGCTTTTCTACATTGCCTTGTGGTCCTATGACTTTATTTGCTGAATTTGCTTGTTTCTGAATATTATTCTTATTCTTACCGCCTTTTATCTTAGAAGTAGAATCCTTTTCAGTAACATAAATATGACCATTTTGCCAAAAGAAAGGTTCAGTATCCTGTAGTTCTTTCGCAAGTTTTGCCAAACTATACAACCTTTTTTCATTTTTGTTTGCAAAAACAAAAGTTGGATTACAAACTAAGAAAGTTCCAAGAGTATAATTGATTTTTGGGAAAGTACAACTATAGAAATCTGATCAGAAGACGGTCACTTTATCCCTTGGACGATACGATGTTGAAAAAGAAAGCCTTTGGAGAGTGCTGCAGTAACTTGCTTTGGAGATTATGATCATTAATGGTGCTTGTGAAGTGATTTAGAACTCTATTTATAGAGTTTAGAAATAATTACTAAGTAGTTATCTTGTTTGGCTCACACTGTAATTGGTGCGCCATTCATCCAGTTGTGCGAACGGTTGGTTTAACTGCTATGGACAGATGGCATTCTGTGAGAGAGATGCATTTGGTCATGGACAGTGTTATGTATACGTTCTTTGAGATTAGTGGCATGCGTGCTATATCATCTAACTGCTTCTGGATGATTTGATTGAATGGCACCTATTCACAAATGGCGATTGGCGCAATTTGATGTTTAACACCCTCTCCTTTATTTAAATCTCTATAATAATGACTACCTCGCGCCAAATGATAAATAGCACGGGGTAGCTATCAGTCTTGATTACAAAATCTGACACAATTTTTTCGAGCGTCGTGCGCTTGGGATTCGAAAAAAATTTCCTCGACATACATGTTTGTCAGTCATTACGACTGACGTATGTGCTTCTCAAGGAAGCTCGCCACGTGGGATCATGCACCATTCTTCTAAGCGTCATTTGATTTTGAGCGCCATTTGCTTTCTGAGCGCCATTTGTCCAGCGCTATCAGTTCTTTGTAGCAATTTTTTAGCTTCTACAAGACCTCCTTCAAAGTTTTCAAGTTTAAAAAAAAATTAAAAGTTTAAAATACTTTGAATAAGAAGCGGTTTTGCATGGTTGGCGCATAACAAAATCTTAATAGACCTGCATTTCGTACGCGATTGGCGCGACAGTTACAAATAGTCTTAGGCTATCAATAGCTGAGAGGAGAGAGAGAAAACTTTTACTTGAATTTTTCTTCCCAAGCTCTTCGTCTTCCTCTTCTTAACTTAAAAAAAGTTTTCCAATCATTGACAATGGCCCCAAAGAAGTCAGTCGCAGATATGGGCAAGGGAGTCGTCAGAGCTCCTCCGTGCACATCACCACTGAGGGCACCGTAGTACGCACCACCGTCGGCATGAGCTGAGAAAGCGAACCCAACGTTCAAAGGTGATCATCGAAGAAGACAATGAACAACATAGCCATTTGATGGCAGAACCAACAATCCAGCGTCAGCCATCTCTTTCAGAGTCCTGGTTGGCGCTGCACAATTTCACACATAGCGCCCCCTCTTTCAGAGTGTGGACCAAAATATATTGCACGCTCTTTATTTATACAAAGTGCACTGAATGCTAAAACTTTCACGCACAAAAATAAGAACCTGTCATCTGCATATATTTTGACCTGTCATATGCGCAACCTTTCGAATGCACAATTTGAAGAATTTTCATAGTTCATGTACAAATAATAATAAGATTATCGTAAGGCACAGATTTAGGATATTTGTTATACGCCATTTAGGGCTTATTGTACTTGCACAATTTGTACTGTTTGTGCATTTTTAGAAATTTTGTGCAGAGTCTGAAGTTCCAATCTTTCATAATTTTTTGAACTTTACTTCTTCTTTTGTGGTTGACCTCAGAGAAGATCCTTATGCAGAGAAATTGGCTTCTATTTTGGAGTGTCTGAATACCAGGAAGACTTATCTCACATCACCTTTCCATAATATGGTCTTTCTAAAACTAGGAGAGCTGTGCTAAAGTCTCAAGATGACAAGACTCTATTGTGTTTGATGAATTGTGAACCCCTTGTAAGTTTGGATCAGGTTCCTCATAAGAAACCAGCCTTCTTATTTGGCAAAGTTATCAAGAAAGACTCTCAGCCTAAATCGAAGCTGGAAAAGTGAGTCTATCAGAGTGGAGACAGACTAATATATCTTACTGATATGACAAGACATTTTTCCCTATCCCGTTATGCTTATGCCAGCTATCCTTAAAATATGGCATAGGATATGACTCCTTTTCAATAGGCCAGGGTTGGGAGGATATGCCACAGACTAGATCCCCAAAATAAGGACACATTTTTCAGTTCGTTGGAGAGGAATAGCACCCACATGAGAAGCCTAAAACCTAGTTGCGTGCCGCCTGAGGATTCATCTTTGATGATTCCAGTTTGGACACCTTTCTTCACAAACCAGTTTGCTAAAGTTGATGGAAAGTATCGAGCTCAAAATATGCGGTTGACTGGTTTAATGAATCCAAATATTAAATGCTGGAACCCACTTTCAGTCTAGGCTTTGAACAACTTTAGAGACAAGCTGCTTGATTTGGAACTTTATAAACCTATCTGGACTACTTCCTGCAGAATTCACACCAATTCCAATTTGTTTTTGACCTTAGTGGAAAGATATAACAATAAGACATGCACCTTTGTAACTCCTCGAGGAAATATAGGCTTTTTCCTTCATGAAATACTATACATCTTTCATCTGCCAATGCATGAAAATCCATATGAAGAATATGTGCCAACAAATAAAGAGTTGGACATTTTAGCCGAGAAAAACCCAAAAATGATTACTATCTTTGAAGAATTGTTATACAACTTTATGATCTGCACCCTTCTATACAAGAGTCATACAAAGGGGACATGTTATTTATCCAAATGGCTGGTATATCTATGCTTAGGCCACGTCCAAGTGGTTAAGGTGCAAGAACACCTAGATTGTGAGCCTCGCTTTTTCGAACCACTTGACCGTAGTATTATCCAAAAATTGGTAGACAAGGCATTTTGACAATGAACTGAAGGAGGTTTGGCGTAAATTATGGCCGGTACTCCCATCGAGACTTATATAAGACAAGGTCGTAGACAGATGTCTCGAGAGGCTACTCTGGCAGGCTTCCTCTCCCTGTGGCTGCGATGGTTCGTGGTCCCCGGGGCTAGTATTATTGATAGGATCCACAGAGGTGTACTATTCATCGCTGTACATTCAGTATTTGGACACAAGATGGATATTATTTCTGCGATGACTTGTCGGTTGAACGCAGGTCTTCATTCCTTTACAAATGCCATGATAATGGATCCCAACACTCGAGATGAGTTTTCTCGTACTGAGATGCCATATACTTATTTATTCGGCTGGTTATTGCTACACAATCCTATTCTGATGGATCCGGCTCTAGGTGTTATAGGAGGGGACTTCATAAGACGTTATGCCATATCTCGGTAGAAATTAAACACCTTACTAATTGTCGAAAGGCATTGAATATGTGTTCTAAATGGAGGTTCTACTGCGTTCCTCTACCTCCTGGAACTGAGAATCTTCCTTCTCTGTTTATAGACTTAGAGCCTATGGGTGCTCGTCCACCTCCAGCTGCTTTCATGTGGTTGAAGATGATCAGACCCTCTCACCTAGTATATCGGTTCGGGGTGAGTGTTATTTGGAGCCGTATTTGCCTTGTCGATTTGCTCGCCAATTCAGCTATGATCAAATGCACGTCGGAAATGCAACCACCTGCCTAAAAGCCTCTGGCTATTTGATTGATGGTGCTAGAGGATGGAGGTATTATAGTGCCAGGGACACGAAGGCTACATTCTCAATGCCCTCTGCTACTCTTGAAGCGGGCCCGTATATGTTATATACATACGCAAACTTCTATTCTTCGGCCAATAACTTCCTCGAAGGCTTCAATTTGTCTGATAGTTTTTTTAGATTCAAACGTTCGAGAGCAGGAGCCAAAACTACCGTGGAATTCAGAGAGGCTGTGGAGAATGCTCCTGCTGATGAGCCTCTAGAAGCTACGCTCGTCGACCTTCCTGACGAAGTGAATGATCCGCTATAGATCTTCCTTAAAAAGCAGAAAGAGAAATCTCTAGCAAAAGAGGCTAGTAAAAGACAAAAAACTGGGGGCTCATCTACCCAGACTGCTCCAACTGAACATCCTTCTTCTTCCAGGGCTTGGAAGAAGAAAATGAAAGAAACAGTTATTATCACTGAAGAGTCCGCAGCGAGGAAAAGATCCCAAATGCAACAGATGGAAGTGGGACTCTTCTCTGGAGGAACGGGGGCAACCCCTTCTCCAATTATAAAGACAATAGAATTGATACTAAAGGGACTAGTAGAAGACTAGATGTACAAGATGACCCTTGTCAAACCGAGGGATCACCTCCAGTACCGCTAAAGCACAAGACGAGAAGAAAATTACTGGTGACCATAGCTGTGCAACAAGAAATTGCAACCTCGCAGACTCCATCCATACCGGAGCGGTCACTCGGTCAACCAGAATCGTCACTGCCATTATAAGATCCAATGTCTCCAAAAGGTGATATTATTGTCCTTTCAGTTTAACAAGAGTTAAACCATTAGGCATTTGTATTAATATACATATCTTATTTCCTATTTACAGTGGTCGATTCCAACAACTAGTTCTTCGGCTCTATCTACTGCAACAGATACTCCTTTGGTTCCTATTTCGAAACCAGTATTCGTAAAGATCACTATTCCTGTGTCTGTACTTGCTGTGGCATGAGTGATGTTACTATCCCCTGCTGCTGATGTTCTGGAGGTCATGGTTCTTGAGGAAACATTGGTCTCCGAAAATGTTATCCCGGATGTCCCAGCTACCTCTACTGTCCAAACTTCTACCCTCTCTCGAGAAGATGAAGAGATGATAGAAGCACTAGATGGTATAATTTTGGTGATAACCTAATTGATGAGGATCTGATTGATGCTGCTTCTGACCCTGGTCAGAATGAAACTCCTACTCAAGTATTGGCCCAAGATTTAATGGCCAAGGAAGATCAAGTTACCGTTGAGGGTGACCGTCACCAAAATGAGGGTGACTAAAGCCCTAGTGATGCCAATCAAAGCTTTAAAAAACTACCAAGCAGAGAAGACTCTGATATTGAAGTTGAAGGCGATAATAGCCCAAGTGATGATGAAAAATAAAATAAAGATGTTGATATCGAAGGTGATGCCGACATTGAGGGTGATGAGTACCCTAATGATGACAAGGAAGGTGATAAAGACCTGGCTAAAGGTTTTAAAAATATTGAGGGTGATGAAAACCCTGAAATTAATACTATGGAGATTCAGACCCCAACTAAACATATTTTCAAAACAGAGGGGGCAGAGGTAGCAGCCCCAGGTGACCAGGCTGAATCAGGGGCTGGAAGTAGCAGTTTTATGTCGGGCAGTTTAAAAGCTGGAAGTAGCCAAGCAGACGTATCCGAGAACACCATGGCTAGGCTTTTCACAGAGCGAGATGCCGTGCCTCGCGAGACTCTGTATATGCCGCCAGGCTCAGGTAAATTTCTAACTTTATTCACCATTGCTCCCTTAATGTTGTGTGATATAATAATTTTGCTTTCTCTGGATTGCAGAGGGTCAAGTGGGGACCATTGTTGTAGCCCTGTTGACTTCTATGGTTTTCAGCCTCAGCTCTACCATGGCTCCTCTGGACATAGGGACTCATAATATAGAAGGAAGCTCTTCAAGGATGCTTACGCAAAAATCTCATGGTGTACAATCTACTATTCTTTTATCTTCTATCGAAGAAGTAGGAGCTCATATTGAGGCAGCGACGCCTGGTGTATCGGTGATGACCAATAGCATCATTGAGACATATATAAGCTCCTTCTTTACCTCTCTGAATACTCTTATTTAGATAGCCTTGGAGAAAAGCCACCCTTATGAGTCAGCAAAAAAAACTGTCTCTTTTGTAATTGAACCCATACGTGCTCTTTAGGATGCCGAAAGGGTTAACTTCTTGGAGCATGTCTTGAATAAGCTTGAAGAACCTACCAGATCTTATCAAGATTTGATGAGAGGCAATATTTGGAGACTAGTAGATGCAGAATATAAAGCTACAACTCGTGAATACAAAAAATGACAAGTAGCCTTGAACGCTTCTGTAGTTGCCTTTACAGTGCAACCTGGAGAGCTAGAGTCAAGCATTGCTAATACTACCTCTTCTATTGAGCTCTACAAAGCTGAGGTAGCAGAGAAAGAGAAAGAAGCAGCTGAATGTTAAGCTCGCCTTAAAAAGATGGAAACTGAAATGGCCAGGCTTCGTACGAGGGTCACAATGGCCAAAAAGTGTGAGGAAGAAGTTCTTGAGTTATATCAAGTTGCCTAGAGCCGTCTGGTTGATCTGATGAGGCAACGAGATAAATTTGTCCAAGATCGGGGTGCAGCGATAGAACGTCAGATTACGTTGATGCAAACTTTGCAGCCAGAGTTCAGTAGAGACCTGGCCAGGACAATATGATTTCAACCAGGGTAGAACGAGCTAAATATTTGAAGAAGCTGATTACTGATCTTAGTACCCAGCCTTCGAAGTAAAGTTAGCAGGATGTAATAACTTTTGGTTTTGATGAAATGTAATGATTTTTTGTGTTTATATAATACTGAATGAAAAATAATGATATTTTGTGGCTTTATTACTAATTACGTATCTGTTTGAGACACAAGCAATATATAGGATTAAGAAATATGTTCAGAGGTACTGGACGCGACACATCACTTGAAAATAATGATACTCATTATATCTGATCAGAGGTAATGTGGACGTAACAGAATTAAGATTTTGTCATTTTTGGGATGATATCATTAGAGGTAATGTGGACATGATAAGTCATTAATATAGATATCAAAATTCAGAGGTAATGTGGACGTGAACTCATATATCTGTTGTTTATCCTTGGGCTAGCTGGGACTCACGAACAGAATATTTTTTAAAACAACTGAGATTCAAAAGATAATGTTTGTTAAGATAAAATAGGTATTGTGGATCAATGATGATGTATCGTAAGATCTGGAGAGACTCCGCTAGGGATTTTATGGAGACCTATTATTTATGACTTTATTTACAAAATTTGTAAATAAAAGATAATAATTTGAAATTTTGTACAATATTTGTCAGAAAATACAGTACATACTTTCAAACATGATATTTCTTCAGGAATTTAACGTTGGGAGGTATCACAGCGATTTTGTCGTCCATCCCAGATAGTTGATAAGCTCCGTTTGAGAAAACTTTGCTTACAACATAGGAACCTTCCCACTTTGGTTCAAACTTTCCCTTACTCATGTCTGTCATAGTCAAAGGATGTCTGACAGTAAGGACCAGCTCGCCTTTTTGAAAATTTTGTACTTTGACATTACGGTTGAAGCATTTTCAGATACAGGCTTGATATAGCTCGATGTGTTGTTCAGCTAGTAGCCGCTTCTCATCAAGTGCTTCAAGCTCCTGAAGTCGAAGACGATCATTTTTTTTGTTGAGAGCTCGTTGGCAATGACTATTCTCCGTGATGGGATTTGAATTTCTAATAGTAGGACAGCTTCACATCCATACACTAAAATAAAGGTGTACATCCAGTCGGAGTACGTATGGTAGTACGGTAGGCCTATAGACATTCTTCAAGCTTTTTGCTCTAGTTATGTTTATTAGTATGAACTTCTTGAGAAGCTTGATAATCATTTTGTTGAATGCTGCCGCCAAACTGTTAGCTGCGAAATTGTATGTTATCGAAGCAACATTATTGATTCGATTGTCATCACAAAATTAAGTGAACTTCTGACTGAGGAATTGAGTTCCGTTGTCATGGATGATTTACCGAGGAATGCCGAATCTCTAAATCACATGGTGTTTGATGAAGTTGATGACACTACTTGTCTTGACTTCAGCTAAGGGTATAGCTTTGGCCCGTTTTGAGAAGTAATCAGTAATAGCTAGGATAAACTGATATCCTCGAGATGAGGAAGGATTGATAGGACCAATGATATCCATGCCCCAAGCTTCGAAAGGCCAGAATGCTGCAGTCGGATACAAAAATTTTGATGGTTGATGAATAAAATCCACGTGGATTTGGCATGCCCGACATCTCTTTGAATATTCAATGGCATCCGACACCATAGTAGGCCAATAATATCCCATACGTCAAATTTGATCCTGTAGCTTAGGGTTAGGCTGATGTGCACCACAGAAATCATCGTGTGCCTCAAGTGGAATCTGCTTTGATTCATCTCTCGTAAGACACCGTAGGAGCATACTATCAAATGATCGTCAGTATAGTATTTTGGAAGAATGATTGTAATAGAATCAGAGCGACCGCCGATGGATTGTCATCGCTTCTTTAGGATCTTCAAGTAAGATGTCATGTACAAAAAAGTCAATGAAAGGAGCTCTCCACTCTTTGCTAGTAGTACAAATCTCGACTGAATTACTGGATTGAAGATACAAATTATTCTCTATACAGAATAATTCCGTGTTGGCGATGATGATCAGCTATTGTCTTTTCACAGGAATTGCTAATACTGCTACTAGATTAGCAAGTGCATCAGCTTCTATATTGCAAGCTCGACGTAGATGTTCAATAAAGAAACATTTGAATGATTCATTCAGTTTGACTGATGTTTCTTGATATGGGATAAGATCTTGATATCGAACTTCATATATGCCTATAATTTAATTGGAAATCATTTAAGAGTCTTTGTATACCTCCAGATACTCGATATCCAACTCTAGCTAATTGGAGACCGATGAGTAGAGCATTGTATTCGACAACATTATTAGAGCATGGCTCATCCAGGGAATAGGCTCTTTGAAAGGCCAATTCTTCGGGAGATACAAGAACGATTCCAACTCCAGCAACGATAGTGCTTTTGGGTCCGATTAGGGATGCACCATCAAAGAATAGATGCCAAGCAAGGATTCGTTCTGAAATCAGGTTAGATTCAAAAGTTTTATGAGGAATTTAGTCATAGAGTTTAGACATTTCAGGAATTGGATGAAACTCCAAGAAGTCAGCTAGGGCTTGACCCTTAACAGATGTTTGTGGGATATAAACCATATCATATTGTGCTAGCAATATAGCCCACATAACGAGTTTGGAATTGAGTATACTAGGCTTTTTCATCAAAACCTGTAGAGGATTGACTCTAGAGATGACATGAATGGTCTGGCCCGTGATATAATGTTATGTTTTCTGAACAATGAACATCAGGACTAAACATTCTTTTTCTATTGGGCTATATCGATGTTCAGTATCGATTATTGTACGACTAAGATAATGAATGGCTTGTTCGTGACCTTCCTTGTTCTTTTGTGCCAGTAGGGCACCCAGGGTATGGTCTATTGCTCTAACATACATCAGAAAGGGTATTCATGTGATTGGAGGAACCGAGACTGGAGGTTTCATCAAGTACCTATTTATGTCTTCGAATGCTTGTTGGCATTCGTCAGTCCAAACGAAAGACACACCTTTCTTATTAGTTGAGTAAATGGTCTGCAACATCCAAAGAGATTTGAGATGAATCTCCTGATGTACGCAAGTCGACCCTAGAATCCTCGTAGCTCTTTTAGGTTGCATGGAGGATGCATCTTTTGTATGGCTTTGACTTTTTTGGGGTGAACGTGTATACCCTTAGAGATGATAACGAATCCGAGGAATTTACTACTAGGGACTCCTATGAATGACTTGGTAGGATTCATCTTGAGTTAATACTGGCGCATTAGATCAAAGATAGTCCTTAAGTCTTGGATGTGATCTTCCTTTAGACGACTCTTAACAGCACTATCGTTAAAATAGCATTCGATTGTCTTTCGTAAATGTTTGCGAAAGATGGTGCTCATGGCCCGCTGATAGGTTGCACCAGCATTTTTAAGACCAAATGTCATGTCTGTGTAGCAGTATTCTCCTAGAGGAGTGCAAAAAGATGTATGTTTTTCATCTTCGGGATTCATTATGATCTAATTATATCCGAAAAACCCGTACATGAGAGACATTCATTTGAACCCACAAATGTTGTCGATCATGACATCAGTAATCGGAAGAGGAAACTCATCTTTAGGACAAGCTTCATTAAGGTCTCTAAAGTCGATATAGACTATGACCTTCCCTGTTTTCTTCAAAACCGGAACGACATTAGCCACCCAATTTGGTTGTTGTTCTTCTCTGATAAAGCTGCATGCGATGAGATTCTTGACTTCAGCTTCTATGGCGTCCATTATATCATGTCGAAATCGATGATGTTGTTGTTTGATCGGCCTAGCATTCGGTAGGTGTAAAACCTCTAAATTTTCTACTATATTTTTTTTTTTAATTTGATACCGATTTAAAATTTTGTATTGTACGTCGCGTAGTCGTATTTTACGTCGTGCACGAAATTTTATTTTTGCTCGACGAGTGCGAATATGTGCGAGCGTACATATTAGAAAAATATTTTATTTATTATTTTATAGTTTCAAAATAATGTATGCAATAATTATTTTACTATCATTACGAAGTTGTTATTTTGTTTAACTAAAAGCCTTCATTTATACAATTATTAAGATTAATTAATATTTTTATTGTATACTAGAAAAACGTAATTATGAAAACATTATTTGTGTATACACATATATTTGTAATTATTTATTGGTTTATTTTAAATATTATGTGATTTTCGAAATTATTAATAATAGTATTTTTGGAAAATATATTTCGAAAGATATTGTGGCAATTTAAATCCTGATTTGAATTTATGTATTTATTTAAATAGTAAATAATTGAAATTTGAATTATTGATTTGATTTTTAACTAAGGGAATTTAATTTGATTTTAATTGGATTTGATTAAGATTTGATTGATTTTTAAATTAAATTGCAAGTTAACTATTTTTGGGTTTTAAATCTAATCCTAAGCCTATCCAAATTGGGTTTAAATTATTCCCAGTTCCTATCTAATTGGGAATTTCCACATCCTATAAATATAGGCAGGTACTCCTCCAATTTCCATCATCCATTATTTCTCCACAAATTTCCACCACAAAGTGAGTGCCTCGTGTCTGTGTCCAACCTCTCCCGTGTCAGCCGTGACGGCCTCGGGTCCGACCCCGGGTGTCTTCCCAAAATTCTTATTCCATGTTTTATTTACATATACAGCTTTATCTTTTCCGTGTCGGACACCCCTGACACAAATCAAATCCTAATCCTAATCCTAGCCTATCCCATAGCCATCGCCTTCGCCTCCCCCGTACCCTCACAACCATAGCCACGACCATCACCCGGAGACAACTCCCACACCACCACCTACTGTCCAAACCACCTACTGTCCAAACCACCCCCGCCGTCAACACCACAGTACACCGCCACCACAACCACCACGCCACCATACCGCAACCTACCATGAGCAGACCACAGCCCTGGCCAGAATGGTCGACCATCTCCAGGCAGTAAACCCCGACCAAACACAGCCATCATCACCATTGCAACCACCACCACCGCGACTACTGCCGCGGCAGCCTCGCCCACACCCAACCAACCACCACCGGAAAAACACCCAACCACTACAGCCACCAAAACCAACAACAAATTGGGAAAGAACCTCACCTGTGTGCCTAAGCCGTCGCCGCCCTCTCCTTCCGCTCCTCCGCGCCGTACCCGGCCTTGCCTCCGGCCGGCTGCGACCAAGTCACCGCCGACCTCGCTGGGCAAAACCCACTCCGCCTCCGCCTCTTCCTCCAAACCTCCTATGTCGCATACGTCGCCCCTAGCCGCCCGTCCTCCTCGGCAGATCTGGTCTGCCGCGCCGCACCACCGCGAGCGGCAGGCGCGGCGACCCCATCGCCTTCGCTGCCGTACGCGTGCCGGGCTAACCTCCGCCCGCCGACCCACAGCCTTCCTCAGCCCCTCTCCGATCAGTTCCCCTTTCCTCGATCTTCTCCTCCGCCTGGCCCCTCTCGCCGCTCCGACAAACCGCCGCGCGTCCCCTCGCTCATCCGCCCATCGCCCCGCTCCCGATCTCCGTCCGACCCCAAGCCCTCTTCTCCCTCTCTGTTCTCTCCCCCTTCCTCTTCTCGCCGGAGCGCCGCGCCGCCCGTGCTCCCTCTCGTTCTCCGCCACTCTCTCTCTCACCCTTTTGATCTCTCTCTAATCTCCTTCTGAGGATTTTTTTTCTTTCTTTTTTTCGTTTTTGCTTTGAGAAATGTTCTCCTCGAAAGAGGAGAACAGAACCAGCGTTTATTTCATTATTTTTTTTGATTATTATTACTTTTTTTATTATTTTATTTTACTTACTTTTGGTTTTTGTTAAGTATAATTATTATTATTATTATTATTTATTTATTATATTTTGTTTGCTTTCTTTGGTTCTCATTCTATTCCATACTTAAAGTATGGGGACAGAGCTTGGTATTTTTTTTTACTGATTTTATTTTGGTTGTTATTATCATTATTACTATTATTATTATTATTATTATTATTATTATTATTATTATTCTCATTATTATTATTATTTGTCATCATTATTATTATTGTTAAAGATAGTTATTATTATTATGATTCTCATTATTTTTATTATGATTATTATTGTTGTTACTTGCAAAACTATCTATCTACTAAAAATTATTATTGATAAAAGTTTTAGAAAAATATTATTTTCTGGCTAAAAGGAAACAACTATTTTGATTTTAAGTTTGTATTAATATTTTGGAAATAAAACATATATATTTTCTTTTTCTAAAGTCATATTATTTTTACAAACTTAGAGTTTTTGTCGAAAACAGTTTTCTTGACTTTAAGTATTTTTGTATTTCCTATAAATATTTTTACTCATGAAAACTAGTTTTTAGGAATTATTTTCTAAAACTCATATATATAAATATTTATTTATCCATTATTCTTTGATTTTCTCCTGTCCGTATCCAAGTCCTATTGTTTCTATTCCTTCGCCCATTTCGAGACTACCTTATGACCAACCCTAACTAAATTGATCCTTCTGGACCCAATGGAACTGTCCGTGCCACCATCAGATGTCTCCATGCATAGTTATTGCATCGAAGTTGCAGATCGTGCCACCTTGATCATCGCAGCACACCAAACGTCCTACCAGGCAAGACACCTTGCCATTTGCTGTTTAATTATTTTAGCTCATATTTCATGCATGTCTACTATTTTCTTTATGCAAAATAAACTGTGATACATAGCATAACTGTTAGAACTTACCGTTCATTTATATTTCCCGCTATGTATTATTTTTCTTACAAATTAAACCTAGATTTAAGGGACCACCTTGTGTGTTGCATTCATTGGCCTTGACACGTTGTAAACACGAAGTTGTGTGTCGCATGTAGAACACGAAAGTGCGTGATTAGCTGGCCACCAGTACGTACAAAGCCGTGCGATAGGAATAACCGCTAATAGAAGTTGCATGCTAGTTTGACTTAGCGGTTATAGTGGTTTGTGTTGTGGATACAACACAGTAGGCATTGGACGGGGAGGACAATTCCTTAGCGTATGGGCTTCGATGCACTTCCCTTGTGACCCGGACTCTCCGTTGGAGATACGGGGTTGATGACCCAAGATTACTGACGGCCACTGACGATTCTGCGAAACGTCATGCTCTTTCTGATGGGGCCTCTGGTGCCCAAGGGGGACTACGCCGATCCTATTTAGCCAGGGCCCATGCGTAGGAAGGATTGTTCTTAACAATATTTCACTTAGAATGGTAGGCTACCCTATCCGTTAGGTACGAGTACTTTTGGTTTGGGTACTTGTATCTGACCGTGACTTGGAACAATAACTTGTTACGGATTAGTTCGTCACATCTTGTCCTTGTTTGGTTGTAGGTGTGACTTACTACTTCGATGAGAAGGTATTGAACCTTTTGGGGTCCGGATACCATATCGGATTCTTAGCATGGAAAGATACGTCGCCGTGAATTAGTTTACCATCTCCTGTCCTTGTTTGGTTGGGGGGACGGTACGCTCGTTCAGTAGGTGCGTATTGGACCATGTTATAAATTCGATTGACTTATTTATTGAGCAATATTTATTCAGTTTATATGGCATGCTATTATGTGTCTTGTTACGTCCCTCTGAGGACCTGGTTGTCTTGCCAGGTGTGTGCTATTGTCTTTCGCAGGTACTTTAGCTCTAGCCGTGTTCCTTGCTACTTCTCGAGGATGATTGCACTTGGATCGTCTTCGCTTCGCTCGCCACTCATTTCATTTTTCTATGTACTTTTCTTTATCTTGTTGGTAGTGGATTTGTCTCCGCCCAACATGTTGTATCAAGACAAATTCATTCTCATTATATGATATTTTATTTATTTATTCTGTGTGGATGAGATTAGTTATGGATCTACTGCATTTTACAGCTTATGTATTTATACGAGGCTTCCATATATTGGAGTATACTTTGTATGAATACAGCTGGCATGTCTACGTTCCTAGTCCTACGTATTTTGGGACTGGGGCGTTACAGTAGGATATTGAGCTTGTGGGTAGCAATCTGAGGGTCTAACCTTAGCATGTCTTTATAGCTCCAGGCAAATACATCAATGTATTCCATGATAAGCTGGATCAGATCTTATTTATCTGCTTTAGGAAGACTTTTGCTGATAAAGATTGGCCTTGGAGAAGCTTCGTCTCTGATGTCAATTTGGACCAATTGATCAGCAGTGGGTGGTTCACGCTGCTCGAAGCAAAGTTCCCATTGGGTATCCATCTTTTGTGTCCTGGGCTCAGTTTCGAGAATCTCGGTGAAGTCATCATCGTCTTCTGAGAACTCAGCAATCACCATATTGGAAGATAGAGTCACTCGATGAACGTGCCCTATGCTGGTGTCTGAATCCCATGATACGAAATCAGAAGAGTTAGATCGTTCTTCTTTGTCGGACTCAGAAACATTTGGGGTTAAGATTGGCAAAATTTAGCCTAACCCATGCTTTGTTTTGTTATAATATTCTAGTGACTTTCCTTTTAGGGTAGGTATACGAATAGGAGTTCGCCTTTACTTACCACCGTTGAGGCCATATTTGAAGTTGTAGCCCATCTTTTTGAGGATGTTCTTAGATTGTTGACTATAACGACATAGTTGAAGTCATCCATTATTGTCTTTTTCAGAGTCGCTATCAATTGTAGCCTTTTGATTCAATCCTTTGCTGAAAAGGATAGGATGCTCATCTTTCTTCGGAGAGGGAACTAAAAAGAATTAATGAGTCTTGTACTGATTCAAGTGATACTTTATCTTGCAGTGGTTGAACTTCTTATAAGGTAAGAGGTTCGAAGTTATTTAGGATTTCTAGATAACATCGTGTATAATAATTAACATCAAAATACTACAAAGAAGATGCTACTTTATTGATATTTATATCATCATGTACAACAGTGCGCTTGACCTTAGTCGGTTGCTTACTAAGTTTGATAACAAGAGGAGGAGAAGAAGGAGGCTTGTTACGACGAAGGTCGATAACAAAAGGCTCAGAAAATGTGATCTTTCTATGCTCCATCTTCTCAGCAGGTGGATGCTTGTCACTCTTATTTTTCGTTTTACATATTTTCAGTATACGTATACGAATTTTTAACATTTGTCAGGTGGACCGTAATTCGACTTGTCTTGCTTAGCTTAGTCTTGGTTAAATCTTGACTTAGTTTATTTTAATTTGGTTTAGTTGAATTTGACTTGGCTTGGCGTGGTTTGTATTGTTTTGAGATAGAGAGATTTTGTATAAAAACCAACTCCTCTCTCCTCCATTATTCACATATACTTCTTTATCTTCTTCATTTACTCCTCCCACCTACCAAGCCTAGGCAAGTGCAATTGGCTTCATGATTGATCTTAAGTTTTATTGTTCCATTCCCTTCCTTACTTGATTCTAAGTCTCTTTAGAACTTGACATTTTTGGGTTTGATGGATAGATTCTTATAGATCTAAGTTTGTAACTTTTTTGGTTTTTCTTAGTTTTGACCTCTGAAACTTGGTTATTTTCGAGATCTAATTGGTCCATGTTGTAGGGAATTCAATTCTACCCAATTTTGGCTTTTGAACCGCTTGATTTCGACTTGGTATGAGCAAGTTATACCATTTTCGTGTTCATGGGTTCCCCACACCTTTTGGTGCAGTCGGGACGATGAATAGTGCCGTGCGCCCAAACGCCGTGCTTGTGCGCAGCGTGCGTCTTGGACGATTTTGCCCGCGTGCAATGCGCAACTTGTGCGACCTTACGCATGCGCGCCGTGCTTGCGTGCAGCGTGCGCCGTAGACGATTTTGCCCGCGCGTAACGCGCAAATTGTGCAGCCGCGCGCCCGTGCAATTTTCTGTCGCACGCCCGCGCGCCTTGCTTGCGCGCAGCGTGCGCCGTGGGTAATTTTTTCTGCGTGTAATGTGCAACTTGCGCGCAGGTCACTCCAAATGACTGTTTTTGCCTCTTTGAGTTCTTTTGTAGTTAAATGTAACGCTCCAGTCCCAAAATACGTAGGACCAAGTACGTGAACATGCCAGCTGCACATATACGGAGAATACTCCAATATATGGAATCCTCATATATGCACATAAGCTGTAAATAAAATAATCATAGGCCAGAATAACATATCTAATCTCATCACAGCTCAACACAGAAGATAATAGAGTCCAAATAAATAAATAAGAGTATGAAAAGATAGCCGGGTGAACATACTCACTCCAAACGGCTATGAAAATAGTCTCACAAGATCGGACTCCAACCTCCGCAAAATAGAAAGAAATGAGCTGTAAAATAATGTCCACTAATGTCTCAAATATAGAATAAACTAGAAATCAGGGGTGACTGCCTCGTCATCGATGTAAGATGGATCTAGAGCTGCTCCGTACTCCTGTGGAAAGTCGTCTAATCCTAGAAAGATAACCAGGTCCTCAGGGGACATAGCAAGATACAATAAAACACCATGCCATATAACTGTGATAATATAATAGAAAGAAAAGAGATGCATGCAATAGGGTGCCTACCAGTTCTACAGTGAAAATGCAGTTAAGAACATACCTTCAACGCATGGGTATCTGGCTCAGTAGCAGTAACTCAGGTATGGCCCCATCAGGATACCAGGGACCTCAAAGCATAACATTCCTCGAATGTCAGAGGCCAGCAGTATCAGTAATAGGAAAGTACATAAGGACCCATACGTTAAGGATACTGTTCTCCCCACCCAATGCCTAGTAGGGTCACATCCATGACTCATGAACCTCTAGTAACTGCCAAGTCTTCTAGCATGCAATTCTATTGGCAGTTACTCCATCCGTCGCACACTCCATACGTATCGGTGGCCAGCCGACTACGCGGATACGTGTCCTACATGTGACTCACAACACGTGGTAAACAAGTGTCAAGGCCGTATACGATATACCAATATCTCAATATCAATGGGTGGTCAATAAACTAAGTCAATGCAAGAGAATAAATAAAGCAAGAAAACGACCGATAGAGTCGCTTGCACCCAAGTGTGACTTGGATGCATAGTTTAAACAACACAAAATAAAATGCTAAAAATAACAACTGAAAAGAAGAATATAATAATCACAGATTAAGGTGGCAAGGTATCTTGTCTGGTGGTACAAAGTGGCAAGTCCAAGAGTAGCAAGTGTCAGCACCAAAATACACAAATCACAGATGACTCCAAACGCTGAAACAAACATCAAAAATGATCTCGGTGAAGAAGATATACCTAGGAAACGCATGTCCAAAAGTCAAATTCTGGAACAGGGGCAAAATCGTAATTTCGGGTCTAAACGATGTCCGACGTTGGACTCGCTTTGTACCGAAACGCGTGTCAAAGTCTATGGTCTCTAAAATCGTCAAACTACATATCTACAGATTCAGTTTGAGGAGAGGAACTCAACGGTATGTCCAGTTTTGGATTCCGATGAGCCGCGTACAAATTTGCATGTTTGAGTGGGTCGCGGGCCCGCCAAAAATGGGTTCCCATTCGACCTTCTCAGAATCGAACCAAACTTGGCATGCAGGACCAGAATTTCGATCCGGACCTGTTGGCACAAGTTTTGTCTCGATTCCACGACTGTACACGAAGTTATAGGCAAGTTTGCAAAACGTCGATACGGGGGTATCTCGACGGATGCGCGTTGATTTCGTCGCACATACGCGACGAAACTGAGTTCCGTCAGTTCCCATATTTCAGCAACGTCCATATGCGCCTTTCGATGCATATAACGTGCGACCACATCGCCCGGTTTGTCGGGGCGTACGTCATATCGTGGAAATTTTCTGAAATTAACACCTTTGAAAACAGTTTTTCGCCCAACTTTAACACTGATTTAATTCTCGCACAGAAAACAAAATTCAGATCTACAAAATGCATTTTAATCATGGTTATGTTGTCTTCAAATGTGTTCAATTAGTTTCTAAAAAATCTCGACACACAGATCGAAATCTGGCTTCTAAGTTGTGGTTTAGGACCGGATTAAAACTCTGTTTTTAACAGTTTTTGGGGCAACTTTGCCTCGATTTTTCGAGCAATCCCTTTGGGTTCCCAGGATTCTATCAGAAGGGGATTGGAGGGGTTCATATGGGCTACGCACAGAAATTTATAGTTCGAGAATTCATCGAGCGTGCGTGAAGAAAAGAGGATTGGAAGAAGGGTACCTCGCTGTTCGTAAAACTGAGAACGTACTGGAGTGCGGTCGTCTTGGGCTCTCCGGCGGTGTTTGCGCGGTGGTGCGGTGCCGCCAACGGCCTGGGTAGCTATCCTAGTGTTCGGGATAGAGAGGAGAAGATGTACGGAGGGTTAGGGTTATGGAGGATTAGGGTTCCGGTTCGTCGAGCGGGTTTTTTATAAATACCACTGCCGACTTCTATTATTAATAGGATTAGAATATGGGAGGGGCTTCGGGTTACTCATGCTCATAGCAGCAAAGCTGCTGGGTTGACTTGTTGGTACGGTCGGTGCTAAAGTCCCTAGCAGCAAGCTGCTAAGTTTAATGAAATTTAAGGGGGGTCGGGTTTCTAGACCATAGCAGCTTGCTTGCTGCTAACATATTTCATTAAGGGGGGTCGCCCCCCCCTTTCCGCAGCTGCTGCTGCTTGTGGTGGGGGTCGGCCCACCCCAAATGTTTTTTTTCTCAAAACAACTATATATATATATATATATATATATATATATATATATATATATATATATATATATATTTATAAGAAAATTCTCTAAAATTTTTAATAAAGTAACAAAAATATTTTGTAACAAGGTAAGCTATATTTAGGAGTATCTAAATTATCACGCACACAACATACATACATTATACACATCTAAAATTACGTACTTATACCAAATAAACTCAAAAAAATACAGAAAAATAATTTTTAAAGCATTAAAATAATTAGAAAATATTGGGGTTTTATATCCTACCCAACTTGAAGAAAATTTTGTCCTCAAAATTAATCTAAGGTCGGGGGATCAAATGCAATGCAAGGAAATTGATAATAAAAAAAAAAACTTCAATGCAAGACATACCTTCGTCTTCAAACAAATGCGGGTAGCGATTTCGGATGTCGTCCTCGCGCTCCCAAGTAGACTCCCCTGACGAGCGATGCTTCCATGCCACGCGAACCAATGGAATAGATTGATTCCGTAACACCTTCACTCGGCAATCGAGGATACCTACTGGTTGCTCTTCGTTCGACAAACTCGGTCCAACTGTGATCTCGGAGTGATCAAGCACATGATTGTTGTCTGCCACGTACCTCATCAGCTGAGACACGTAGAATACGTCATGTACTCCCTCTAGCGACGGTGGCAAGGCCAATCTATAGGCAACCTCTCCAACATGTTCCAAGACATCGAAAGGTCCGATGTACCTTGGACTCAACTTGCCACGTCCTCCAAATCGAATCGTGCCTCTAGTGGGGAATATCTTCAAGAACACATAGTCACCATCTTTGAACTCCAAGGGTCGACGACGATTATCTGCCCACGGCTTCTAACGATCCTGCGCTGCTCACAGGTGGTCCTGAATCTTCTTCACAGTCTCCACTGTGCTCAAGACCAACTCGGGACCCAATAGCTGTCGCTCTCCTATGTCGCTCCAACAAACAGGAGACCGACACTTTCTACCATACAATGCTTCAAACGGAGCCATTTGAATGCTCGCTTGATAGCTATTGTTGTAGAAAAACTCAACAAGATGAAGATGGTCCTCCCACGAACTGCCAAAATCAAGCATACACGCTCTCAACATATCCTCTAGCTTCTGAATGGTACGCTCCGACTGGCCGTCGGTCTGTGGATGGTATAATGTGCTAAACTTTAATCGGGTGCCCAAACTCTCTTGTATGCTCCTCCAAAAGTGTGAAGTAAATCTCGAGTCACGGTCCGACACAATACTAACAGGCACACCGTGTAGTCTCACAATCTGCTCCATATATATCTCCGCCAATACCTCTGTCGACTGGCCCACTCTAAAAGGTAAGAAATGTACTGACTTCGTAAGTCTATCAACAATCGTAAGTCTATCAACAATCACCCATACTGTGTCACGTCCCCTAGGACTCCGAGGAAATCTCGTGACAAAATCCATAGTAATGTGCTCCCACTTCCACTCGGGAATGGTTAGCGTCTGCAATAATCCGGCCGTCCTCTGGTGCTCCGCCTTCACTTGTTGACATACCAAGCACTTGGCAACAAAACGAGCTATCTCCTGCTTCATTCCATGCCACCAATAATACTGTCGTAAGTCACGATACATCTTTGTCCCTCCGGGATGAATGGAGTATGCCAAACTGTGAGACTCTGCCATCAGCTCCTGTCGTAACTCTCTATTGGGAACATAAATGTGATCACCACATCGCAGTGTCCCATCGGTGTGGATCCTCAATCCCGTCTGCTCTCCTGCTTCAGTCCTCTCTTTCAGCCGTCGAAATCTAGCATCATTGGGCAATGCTGCCTTGATGCGCTCTACTAATGATGATTGCACCTGGAGGTTGGCTAATACGCCATCTGCTCCCAGTAATAATACCTCAATACCAAGCTGCTCCAAATCTCTAATCAATTCCATCTGTGTAGTCAAAAAGTGTGCTATGGGCTTACGGCTCAATGCGTCTGCCACGACATTAGCCTTGCCCGGATGATAATGAAGCTCCATCTCATAATCCTTCATCAACTCCAACCAACGTCCCTGTCGCATATTCAACTCCTTTTGTGTGAACACGTACTTGAGGCTCTTATGATCAGTGTAGATATCAACCTTCTCGCCGTACAAGTAGTATCTCCATAGCTTCAAAGCAAAGATAACCGCTGCGAGCTCTAGATTGTGGGTCGGATAATTCTTCTCATGCACTCTCAACTGCCGCGATGCATATGCTACTACCCGACCGTGCTGCATCAATACACATCCTAATCCCTTCCCGGATGCGTCGCTGTAGATCACAAATCCTCCTGGGGCCGATGGTAGTGTCAAGATCGGTGCTGTGGTCAATCGCTTTTTCAACTCGTCAAAAGCGGCTTGACAGTCGTCTGTCCATACAAACTCCTGATCCTTGCAAGTCAATCGAGTCATGGGCCCCGCTATTCGAGAGAAATCTTCTACGAACCGTCGGTAGTAACCCGCAAGTCCGAGGAAACTTCTCACTTTAGAAGCTGTTGTGGGAGCGGGCCATGATTTGACTGCCGTGATCTTGTCTGGGTCTACTGATATACCATTGCCCGTAACAATATGACCAAGAAATGCTACCTCTTTGAGAAAGAAATCACACTTGCTAAGCTTCGCAAAAAGTCGTTCATTCCTCAATGTTTCCAAAACAATCCGTAGATGCTGCTCATGCTCCTCTTGACTCTTGGAGTAAATCAAGATATCGTCTATAAAGACTACTACAAATTTGTCCAAGTATTGGTGAAAGATCTTGTTCATTAAATTCATGAAAACTGCGGAAGCATTGGTCAAACCGAACGGCATGACCAAGAACTCGTAATGTCCATACCTCGATCGAAAGGCCATCTTGGCAATATCTTCCTTCCGAACCTTCAATTGGTGATAGCCCGATCGTAAGTCAATCTTGGAGAATACTTTTGCTCCACTCAGTTGATCTAATAAATCGTCTATACGCGGCAAGGGATACTTGTTCTTCACCGTCACTGCATTCGACGCTCTGTAGTCAATGTACATGCGCACTGTCCCGTCTTTCTTAGGCACAAAAAAGAATGGGTGCTCCCCATGGTGACGCACTGGTACGAATAAATTCCTTCTCTAATAAGTCATCAATCTGCGTCTTCATCTCTACCAACTCCTTGGGGGCCAGACGATATACTCGGGATGAAATAGGCTCGGCTCCGGGAATAAGCTCAATAGAAAACTCAATATCTCGGTCAGGTGGTAGTCTTGGCAACTCCTCGGGGAATACATCATCGAACTCGGTGATAATAGGGTGCTGTGGGGTGTCATGCATCATCATATGAGTCCCCGATATGGGTGCATCACAACTCTCTCCGTATTCTTTGGTGAACTCAAACTCTGCCGCATTCGGTGGTCTAAAGATAATACTGCTCCTATGGCAGTCTATGAGAGCGAAATGCTGGCTCAACCAGTCCATTCCAAGAACCACATCAAATGTCGGCATAGGGAATATAAGAAGTCGTGCCATCATCTCTCTGCCATTTATCACTACAGGACAAAGTCTACAAATACCACTAACCGGTACAACTCCTCCTCCAGTAAGGATTTTAACATTCTTAGCTAAGGGTGTGATGATAATGCTGTGTATTGTGGCAAAACTAGTGGCTATGAATGAATGAGTGGCTCCAGTATCAAATAATGTAATAGTAGGAAAAGATACAACTAAAACCATACCTGCTATAACCTCTGCCTCTGTCTCTATATCCTCAACAGCCATTGAGAATACCTTCCCATGATTTTGTCCGGGGCCTGAGCTCTGGCCCTCTCGAACTGTGCTGACTTAGGTGGTAACGGCGGGCGAGGTGCTCATGTCGCTGACTGAGGTGCTGGAAGTGCTGGGGCTAAGGACTGCTGTTCCGGACAATCTTTTACCTTGTGCTGTCCTGACCCGCATCTCAAGCATGATCCAAGTCGAATTCGACAGTCCTTCAAGACGTGTCCCTGCTTCCCATAAAAGTTGCAGGTGGGCTTCTGATAAGGTGTGTGCCTCTGCTGGAACTATCCTGTAGTCCTCCTAATAGGTCCTCCCTGTGTAGCTCGGGCTGGTGTAACTGCTGGTGTATGACGCCTCGATGTCTGCTGCTGTTCCTTGCAAAGAATCTCCTGAGCACGAGCTTCTTCCAAGACAGTTGAATGGGAGACTCGAGACTGAGTAGTCGTATAAGACTTAAGCTCTGGTGCCAGCCCCTGGTGAAATCTCCTCGCCTTCTCTAACTCGGTCGGAATCAATCCCGCACCAAATCGACTCAGACGGTTGAACTCTGAGTCATACTCATCAACTGTCATATTCCCTTACTTCAGATGAAGGAACTGGTCATAGAGACCATCTCGAACATGTATAGGAAAGAACCTCTCATAAAATGTATCATAGAACTGCTTCCAGGTGATCCCAGTGCCTAATCGTCTCCCTTTCGTCTTCCACCAGTGGTGAGCATTGTCTTCTAACAGTAAGTCCACTGCTGTCATCCAATCTCGAGCTGGCAACTGGTATGCCTTCTGTAGCTTCTCGGTACTAATAAGCCACTGTGATACCTCTAATGGCTTCTTCGTTCCTCTAAAGGCCTTGGGGTTTATATCTGTAAAATTCTTGATAGAGCCTTCATAGGGATGCAGAGCCGGTGCTGGTGCTGGTACTGGAGGTGGTGGTGGAGGTCTAGCCATAGCTGCCATCATCGTCTGTCTCATCAGCTCAGTCTACTGCCACTGATCCTGCATCATGGCATACATAAACTGAGTAGTAGGGCTCCCATCTGTCGGGGGTGGAGGCATCTGAGTCCCCGATTGTGGGGGAAACTGCTGAGGGAATGGTGGTGGAGGAGGCAGTGGTACATTCCCTCTCGGTGGCATGGTAGTAGTCTGTCCAGCCTGGCTGCCTGGGGGTGCTGCGATATCCGGGTACTCCATCGTCGGTGTCGTAGTAGGCTGCGACAGTCCTGGCTGGTAGGGTGTCGCTGTAGTTATGGGAGGATTCTGTCCCTCCGAAGTAGCCTCTTCACCAGATGTGAGGGCCAAAGCAGAAGTGCGTCCGCTTCGTAGATTCATACTGTTGGCACGAGGAAGATAAGTTGATATTAGAAAAGATTAGATATGAAGTAAATCGAATAATCAAGGAAGTTTCGAAAAGATTGGAAGTCAAGAGATAGTAGTAGTTCTGGATGAGATATTCCTATTCCTATATGCAGGCTTATTGGGCACAGTCATATAACCCAACAATATTTAATCCGACCTGCATGGGCTACCACAAAAACATGTAATGCCCCAGTCCCAAAATACGTAGGACAAGTACGTGAACATGCCAGCTGCACATATACGGAGAATACTCCAATATATGGAATCCTCATATATGCACATAAGCTGTAAATAAAATAATCACAGGCCAGAATAACATATCTAATCTCATCACAGCTCAACACAGAAGATAATAGAGTCCAAATAAATAAATAAGGGTATCAAAAGATAGCCGGGTGAACATACTCACTCCAAACAGCTATAAAAATATTCTCACAAGATCGAAGTCCAACCTCCGCAAAATAGAATGAAATGAGCTGTAAAATAATGTCCACTAATGTCTCAAATATAGAATAAACTAGAAATCAGGGGTGACTGCCTCGTCATCGATGTAAGATGGATCTAGAGTCGGTCCGTACTCCTGTGGAAAGTCGTCTAATCCTGGAAAGATAACCAGGTCCTCAGGGGACATAGCAAGATACAAGAAAACACCATGCCATATAACTGTGATAATATAATAGAAAGAAAAAAGATGCATGCAATAGGGTGCCTACCAGTTCTACAGTAAAAATGCAGTTAAGAACAGACCTTCAATGCATGGATATCTGGCTCAGTAGCAGTAACTCAGGTATGGCCCCATCAGGATACCAGGGACCTCAAAGCATAACATTCCTCGAATGTCAGAGGCCAGCAGTATCAGTAATAGGAAAGTCATAAGGACCCATACGTTAAGGACACTGTTCTCCCCACCCAATGCCTAGTAGGGTCACATCCATGACTCGTGAACCTCTAGTAACTGCCAAGTCTTCTAGCATGCAATTCTATTGGCAGTTACTCCTATCCATCGCACGCTCCATACGTATCGGTGGCCAGCCGACTACGCGGATACGTGTCCTACATGTGACTCACAACACGTGGTAAGCAAGTGTCAAGGCCGTATGAGATATACCAATATCTCAATATCAATGGGTGGTCAATAAACTAAGTCAATGCAAGAGAATAAATAAAGCAAGAAAACGACCGATAGAGTCGCTTGCACCCAAGTTTGACTTGGACGCACAGTTTAAATAACACAAAATAAAATGCTGAAAATAACAACTAAAAATAAGAATATAATAATCACAGAGTAAGGTGGCAAGGTATCTTGCCCGGTGGTGCAAAGTGGCAAGTCCAAGAGTAGCAAGTGTAAGCACCAAAACTCACAAATCATAGATGACTCCAAACGCTGAAACAAACATCAAAAATGATCTCGGTGAAGAAGATATACCTAGAAAACGCCTGTCCAAAAGTCAAATTCTGGAACAGGGACAAAATCGTAATTTTGGGTCAAAACGATATCCGACGTTGGACTCGCTTTGCACCAAAATGCGTGCCAAAGTCTATGGTCTCTAAAGTCGTCAAACTACATGTCTACGGATTCAGTTTGAGGAGAGGAACTCAATGGTATATCCAATTTTGGATTCCGATGAGCCGTGTACAAATTTGCCTGTTTGAGTGGGTCGCGGGCCCGCCAAAAATGGGTTCCGATTTGACCTTCTCAGAATCGAACCAAACTTGGCATGCAGGACCAAATTTTGATCCAGACCTGTTGGCGTAAGTTTCGTCTCGATTCGACGACTGTACACGAAGTTATAGGCAAGTTTGCAAAACATCGATACGGGGGTATCTCGACGGATACGCGTTGATTTCGTCGCACACACGCGACGAAACTGAGTTCCGTCAGTTCCCACATGTCAGCAACGTCCATACGCGCCTTTCGATGCATATAATGTGCGACCACGTCGCCCAGTTTGTCGGGGCGTACGTCGTATCGTAGAAATTTTTTGAAATTAACACCTTTAAAAACAGTTTTTCGTCCAACTTTAACACTGATTTAATTCTCGCACAGAAAACGAAATTCAGATCTACAAAATGTGTTTTAATCGTGGTTATGTTGTCTTCACATGTGTTCAATTAGTTTCTAAAAAATCTTGACACACAGATCAAAATCTGGCTTCTAAGTTGTGGTTTGGGACTGGATTAAAACTCTGTTTTCAACAGTTTTTGGGGCAACTTTGCCTCGAATTTTCGAGCAATCCCTTGGGGTTCCCAGGATTCTATCAGAAGGGAATTGGAGGGGTTCATATGGGCTACACATAAAAATTTATAGTTCGAGAAATCATCGAGCGTGCGTGAAGAAAAGAGGATTAGAAGAAGGGTACCTCGCTGTTCGTAAAACTGAGAACGTACTGGAGTGCGGTCGTCTTGGGCTCTTCGGCGGTGTTTGTGCGGTGGTGTGGCGCCGCCAACGGCCTGGGTAGCTAGCCTGGTGTTCGGGATGGAGAGAAAAAGATGTACGGAGGGTTAGGGTTATGGAGGATTAGGGTTTCGGTTCATCGAGCAGATTTTTTATAAATACCACTGCCGACTTCGATTATTAATAGGATTAGAATATGGGAGGGGCTTCGGGTTGCTCACGCTCATAGCAGCAAAGCTGCTGGGTTGACTTGTTGGTGGGGTCGGTGCTGAAGTCCCTAGCAGCAAGATGCTAAGTTTAATAAAATTTAAGGGGGGGTCGGGTTTCTGGACGTACCAGCAGCTTGCTTGCTGCTAACATATTTCATTAAGGGGGGTCAGGCACCCCCTCCTCTTTTCGCAGCTGCTGCTGCTTGTGGTGGGGGTCGGCCCACCCCAAATGTTTTTTTTCTCAAAACAACTATATATATATATATATATATATATATATATATATATATATAAGAAAATTCTCTAAAATTTTTTATAAAGTAACAAAAATATTTTGTAACAAGGTAAGCTATATTTAGGAGTATCTAAATTATCACGCACACAACATACATACGTTATACACATCTAAAATTACGTACTTATACCAAATAAACTCAAAAAAATATAGAAAAACATTTTTTAAAGCATTAAAATAATTAGAAAATATTGGGGTTTTACACTAAAATCTTGAAAAACACAAAACATGAAAATTGTAGATCTTTTCCTTGGTTTCAAGAATATGTTACTAGCTATTTTATGCAAGTTTCTCTCATTCATGATAATGTAAGGATAGAACACGATAGTGGCCTGTTAAGGCGCACTCTTAACAAGTATCAAGTAACATGGTAATTCTTGATAGTGACCCGTCGTGGTGCACTCTTGACAAGTAACTTGACATGATAATTCTTGATGGTGGTCCGTTGTGATGCACTCTTGACTTGATAAGTAACCTAACATGATAATCTCGATATACTGTTGTAACGGCTATTTTGACTTGCTAAGTAACTCTTGTTTTGACACCGTGGGTGTTTGTGCTTGTATAAGCTACATATCTCGTCTTGCATCATGTCCAGGATATGAATTCCTAATTTTCACGGTCAGGGATTCGTACTGAATCTGACTAGGATAATGACTAGAATGATCAAGTAGTCCATGAAAAGATTTCTCAGCTACAGGCAGTCCCGTTATCTGGGAGCTCTAAGTGGACTTGTAGCCTGCCGTTGAGTAGGCCATATTTCCAGCACACTGTCATGTGTTGCACCTCTAAGTTACCTAATCCAACTCTCTCAACTTGTGACCAGATAACCTGGATTAAGACTGCAGGGCTTGTGGCTGTTGGAACACCTCGATGCATCATGTTAGTAACTAAGCTTGTGATAACCCTACTTAGTTAAAGTATCAAGTCGTACTCATTGCTTGGCGATGATTGATGGATGGAGTCCCGTCTAGTCTTGTATAGGCAAGACCAGTACATGGTTATTTTAGCACATTACTGTTATACTTTACCTTATCGATAATTGGTTAAAGACTAAGTTCTGTTCAGGTGAAGGATTACAACCCCGGTCCTTGTCTGGTTTTCGGGTTGTAACTTGACTACTGGAATAGTCCTTTAGTCATCTTATCGGTTATCGACTTATTTCTCTAGCTCATGTCTTTTGTTGTCATTGATGTATTTATGTGCTATTCTGCTGGTTTTAGTTCTTAAGTGAAGCCTCCCTTGTGGCACTTGCTCTTTATGGGGTCTGACCCAGCTGGTTTTGTATGGCCAGATTTCTGAGTAGCACCCGAGGATCTTCCAGCCTTCCAGCCAGATAGTGAACACTAGGCGCAACCCTGGCAACGAGTGGGTTTTATTTTGCTTACCTACTCTAATTGTAAAATTATTCTTTTGAGGTGTTGAGCCGTCGAGCAAGTGTTAGCTTGTGTTGAATTTATATTCTTGTCTGCCTAAGGGCTGTAACATGATTGCCAAATTCTAGGGTTTATCATGTATGACTTAAACTCTTGCTAGTCTTCGTATTTTGTATGACTAGCTTCATGATCATCTGAATATGTAATGTTTGGGATGCCTTACTTTGTATGTCTGATGATCTACCATCTTGTTACATTTACTTGCTTGCTTGAGATTGAGATACTAGGCTTGTTCTTGACCCTAAGAGACAAATGACTTGTAGCAAACCCTCATGCATCTAGACAGCCGTGACGTATTGTGAGGTGGGATTTACTTCAATGTACGTAGCTGGCTGTGTCTGTCCCCCGTTCTACAGTATTCTGGTTCTGGGGCGTGACATGGTTTAAGTGGTGGCCCATGCAGGTCTTGTAAATCAAGATGTGTGAGGGTTTTACTGAATAGATGTCTCAATTAGCAATTACCCTTGATCTCTACTCGTGTCTTCTAATATTTCCAAAATCTTGACCTGATCACATGTTTATATCCTCGATCTATCATGGTCATTCCTTATTGTCTCACATGTTATTTCTTCAGCGGCATTGTTCCTGGTCCTACCGATCAGCAAGGTGAAGCACCTCTAGTGGACCAGCAGCAACCTAGAGACCTAGCCCAGCACTCTGGAGCGGCCTTCCGAGTCATGCATTCTGGAGATCTAGACCCCCAGTTCAGCCAGTCCAGCCTACAGAGCCTGATAATGGAACCCTGGTGGGTCTAATCAGGGAATTGCTTGCATCTCAAGATCGTTGGGGTGATGTCCTGCACCAGACAGTACAAGATTCCATGGACAGAATTCGTTACCAAGGGAACAACGAGGCCAACAGCTTCAAGCGTCTGAACCCTTCTTTTCTTTGACTGCACTGAAGATGCTATTGCTGCTGATGCATAGCTTCAGGATACAGAGGTTATCCTGGAAGCAACTAGGATTCCGGAGGATGAGAAGGTGGCCATTGTGTGCCTGTATTTATTAGGCTTAGCCCACAGCTGGTGGGCGATGCTAACAGTTGGATTACCGACGCTTGTCTCATGGGCGGTATTCAGCAACAAGTTCCAGACTAAGTACTTCGATACGGTAGCTCGGTATGATCTGCAGTCGAGATTCACTAATCTCAAGTAGATGGAAAGGACGGTCGATGGATATGCGGCCGAGTTTTCTAGACTTAGTCGATTTGCTCCCACCTTGGTGGCAACCGAATTGGACCGAGCCCAGTAATTCCAGCAAGGACTCCACCTAGAGATCATTATATCAGTGGAGCAGTTTGAGCACCAGAAGTTTGATGCCGTATTGCGAACAGCGAAGAGGCATGAGTATACTTCGTAGAGGATTATAGATAGAAATGGAGGACAGAAGAGGTCTCATGGGCAGATGTCCCAGTCTTCAGTACCAGCCCCGACAACTAGGACTTTGACTATTGGAGCTCCTAGGAGGGTGACCACAGTTTCGTCGGTTCAGCACTCGACACCGGCGTATCCCCAGCAACAAAAGCAGAATCAGTCTTCCGCAATAGGTTGCACTCATTGTGGGAAGCCAGGACATGTAGTATCAGAGTGTCGCAGAGCACAGGAATTGTGCTTGGCTTGTGGTACACCGGATCACAAGATAGGGTCCTGTCCGAATAGAGCCAGTTCGTCGTCATCAAACCTAACCAGTCCATCGGTTAGTGGTCCAGCACCAGTGCAGCAGCAGTACCTGCCTCCGAGGAATGGATTGGTTAAAGGATCAATATGCTATAAGAGATTTCCATATTGGCAAGATTATTTTTGGTATTCCCGACGAAAAAGAGTTTTCATTTTTCAAACGCGAAGTAGAACCTTCTCCACCAGTATTGCGGATGGCAGTAGCAGAAGCAGTTAAATTTCCCAGAATAGTAGAAGAGTTTCCTGATGTGTTTCCCGAAGAGCTTCCAGGTATGCCGCCAGAGAGAGAAATTGAGTTCATCATTGATTTGCTTCCAGGGACGGCACCAGTGTCAGAGAGAGTCTACAGAATAGCACCATCAGAGTTGAAGATCCTATACAAGATGATTGAAGAACTCAGAACCAAGGAAATCATTCGTGCTAGTCGATCACCATGGGGAGCCCCGATACTTCTTGTGAAAAAGAAGGATGGTACGTCACGATTATGTGTTGATTATCATACCTTGAACTCTGTAACAGTCAAGAACAGATATCCTCTACCAAGGATAAATGACTTATTTGATCAACTCAAAGGAGTGGCAGTATTCTCGAAGATTGACTTACGGTCAGGATAGCATCAGATCAGAGTCATAGAGCAAGACGTCCCGAAGACAGCATTCAGATCCAGATATGGGCATTGGGAGTTCCTTGTTATGCCATTTGGAGCGACCAATACGCCAGCCGTATTTATGGACCTCATGAATCGTATCTTCATGCCCTATTTGAACTAGTTCGTGATAGTGTTTATCGACGAAATCTTAGTCTATAGCAAGAATGAGGCAGAGCATGAGCAGCATCTTCGTATAGTTCTTCAGATTCTCAGGAAGCACCAGTTGTACGCGAAGTTAACTAAGTACGAGTTTTGGCTTGACCGTATATCGTACTTGGGCCACATTATCACCTGAGGTGGAGTGGAAGTTGATCACCATAAGATAGTGGCCATAGAGACATGGCCAGCACCTAGCACCGTTGCATAAGTTCAAAGTTTCCTAGGATTGGCCGGCTATTACCGATGGTTTGTGTAATGCCCCGCTCCGTACGGTGCATTATGCTGAGTCGTTGACTCGAATAGTTGCGTTGACCCGATTATGTATCGATGCGAATCGATACAAAGTGTTAAGTTGTCCCGAGCAATGCATCGAACTAAGTCGATGCAAAGAGTCGCCTTGTCCCAAAGAATGTATCGAGTGAATCGATGCGAAGCACCGCGTTGCCTCGAAGGATAAGGGCGTTGAGACGGCTCGAAGATTCTAAGAAATTGAATCGACCAAGGCACAAGTCCGAATCGATGTAAGTATTGATTTTAGTTGGTTTCATGTGCAGGCTATACATTTACGTATAAATATTAGAGGTCGATCTTTTGTCTTATTCAGTAAGGGTCTGCGAAAGCAAATCGTCGTCTTGCGACGGACGAAAGCGTTGGCACGCTAAGGCAAATCGGACGTATAACTCAATGAAGCACGAAGTGCTCGAATGTCTAAGTCAGAAGAGTTGCCCGTGTGATGAAGTTATGAAATCGAGCCTCAACGGCTCGGTGAAACGACAAGGCACATTGATTCAAGGTGGGGGGACATTAACTCTCTTTCCTACTCCTTCATGCTTAAATAAAATACATATCATTGAATGCTGAGTTAACCTATCAACGCCACGGGCGTGGCTTGATAGCGAGATAAATGTAGTGTGTGCCGAACACTAAGATAGAACAATTGAAATAAATCGTACAACAATTGTATGAGTCGCTACGGAACATTGAATATCGCTAAGGCGAGTGCCTCGGTACGCAAGCCATACGAAAGTGGGATAACTGTATTCAGCGAGTGCCTTAGTGCACGAGCCATACCGTGCCTTCGCGCATGAGTTAGAACGACTAGAACATTAAAAGACAATAGGCAAGCGCCCTAGCGCGCAAGCCACGAACATTGAATGCTAAGTCATAGAACATCGGAACTACGGTCGAAACGTGCCTACGTGCACGAGATAATAAAAGGTGGCTTCGTTGCGAAAGAATACAGTTGTGGCATGAATGTGGCGGAACTGTTGGATATGACATAATGCCTCGAAATGTGTTCGAGACCTTCAGCTCGTTCGGTTGACGAGCATTGAGTTGAGGCATGATGCCATTGAAACATTGAAACAAAGTATGAAACGTAAGAACATAGAAAGTTAACGAAAGAAATACGAGATGATAATGCGGCATGGTGCCCTTCGAAATGTTCGCGGCCTTCGGGTGTTCGATGAGAACATTCGGGCGTTGTGCCAATTGAAATAGAGATAAGGGAACTTGTTTGGTTGTATGAAAGATACGATTCGTTGCATGGTCAAATGGACTTAAAGATATAAAAGCTCGTGCATGGGTATTCCCTCGAACGCGGCGCGCCAGGGCGCTGGGACCGTTCGACCGAGGAGGGATTCGTTTTCGGTATTGTTGGTGCACTTCATTTAGAAGGGTAGCGACCTTCTGGTGAATGTGATAAGCCACTTGCTGCGGTTATTTCGGTGGCCTCTGATGTTGGTTAACAACCGCACAGAGTTAACATCGTCTTATGTTTCGATTCTATAATATAAGTCCATTCTAGCCCGGAAAGCTAGTGACCTTCATATAGTTAAGGGCGATGGGTTTGGAAGTACAAGGTATGCGTATATCCTGTATGGATAGATCTGAATAGCGAGCACTTATAAAATAATAAGGAAAACGGATAGGCGTATTCACCTTACGTCGGTGCAATGGCGAGTGCGTCGATATTGCTAAGTTGTGTCATGAATCAAACACGAGATTGCTTGTCTGTTTACTTAGGCTAATTGAATAACATGCTTGCCATGCTTTACAGTCTTCGAATATGCCATGAACTCATCCTAAGAAGAACATAGAAAGAGAACTAAATTGTATGTTTGCATGAATCAATACAATACTAAATGTTGGTTTGTTAAGTGGGTTTTTGATCAATACAGTGAGGAAAAAAGTACTAATCCCCCACTAGTTTGCTAGCAGGTTCAGGGATTGGTCTGTTCGCGGCGGAGCTTCGCTTCAACGCGTTGAGGCTTGGAATGCTAAAGCGTATTGAAGCGTGCGATCGCTTAACGCTCGGATATGCAACAGGATTGATGCAGCCGAGATATAGAAGGCATGATGTATGTAACGATGAAATCCTTTATGGGCAAGAGAGAACCTGAGTGTTGTAGCCAATCTGGCAAATTTCGTTGGGCTATCGAAAGCCCTTTGTAATCTGATTTCGAAGATCAATAAAGAGATTTGTTTTGTATACTCTGTTTTTCTTTCGTTGTGAATATCAACTCAAAAGATAACCATTTGAGAACTTGTCATCTTGCCTTGTACGAGCGCAACTCCAGGCTCATGCGGCATCACGCCCCCTGTGAGGACGATGATTCGGGTGATTCCGGGTCGGGGCGTGACAAATTTGGCATGAATGTGGCAGACTGTCGGATATGACATAATGCCTCGAAAGGTATTCGAGACCTTCAGCTCGTTCGGTTGACGAGTATTGAGTTGAGGCATGATGCCATTGAAACATTGAAACGAAGTATGAAACGTAAGAACATAGAAAGTTAACGAAAGAAATACGAGATGATAATGCGGCATGGTGTCCTTCGAAATGTTTGCGGCCTTCGGGCGTTCGATGAGAACATTCGGGCGTTGTGCCAATTGAAATAGAGATAAGCGAACTTGTTTGGTTGTATGAAAGATACGATTCGTTGCATGGTCAAATGGACTTACAGATATAAAAGCCCGTGCATGGGTATTCCCTCGAACGCGGCACGCTAGGGCGCTGGGACCGTTCGGCCTAGGAGGGATTCGTTTTCGGTATTGTTGGTGCACTTTATTTAGAAGGGTAGCGACCTTCTGGTGAATGTGATAAGCTACTTGCTGCAATTATTTTGGTAGCCTCTGATGTTGGTTAGCAACCGCACAGAGTTAACATCGTCTTACGTTTCGATTCGATAATATAAGTCCATTATAGCTCGGAAAGCTAGTGACCTTCATATAGTTAAGGACGATGGGTTTGGAAGTGCAAGGTATGCGTATATCCTGCATAGATGGATCTGAATAGCGAGCACTTATAAAATGACAAGGAAAACGGATAGGCGTATTCATCTTGCGTCGGTGCAAGGGCGAGTGCGTCGATATTGCTAAGTTGTGCCATGAATCAAACACGAGATTGCTTACCTGTTTACTTATGCGAATTGAATAACATGCTTGCCATGCTTTACAATCTTCGAATTTGTCATGAACTCATCCTAAGAAGAACATAGAAAGAGAACTAAATTGTATGTTTGCATGAATCAATACAATATTAAATGTCGGTTTGTTAAGTGGGTTTTTGATCAGTACAGCGAGGACAAAAGTACTAATCCCCCACTAGTTTGCTAGCAGGTTCAGGGATTGGTCTGCTCGCGGTAGAGCTTCGCTTGAACGCGTTGAGGCTTGAAATGCCAAAGCGTATTGAAGCGTGCGATCGCTTAACACTCGAATATGCAACAGGATTGATACGGCCGAGATATAGAAGGCATGATGTATGGAACGGTGAAATCCTTTGTGGGCAAGAGAGAACCTGAGTGTTGTAGCCAATCTGGCAAATTCCGTTGGGCTATCGAAAGCCCTTTGCAATCTGATTTCGAAGATCAATAAAGAGATTTGTTTCGTATACTCTATTTTCCTTTCGTTGTGAATATCAACTCAAAAGATAACCATTTGAGAACTTATCATCTTGCCTTGCACGAGCGCAACTCCAGGCTCGTGCGGCATCACGCCCCCTACGAGGACGATAATTCGGGTGATTCCGGGTCGGGGCGTGACAAATTGGTATCAGCGCCCCAGGCTCAATTTTCTCTGGACGCTTGCTTCCTTTCAGTTTTAAAAGTTGCCCACCACCAATCAAAAATCACTCTTGACTCTACTCGATATCGCACTGGATGTTCCATACAATAAGTCTAATACAAATCATGTAATTTTGCCGCGTGTTGTTTTGGAAATTACATGGTGTTGAGGGAAAAGTCGTGAAAGATTTGTTGCTGCAAGTGCAACAAGTTGCGAGATGTGAATTCAAGGATTTATTTCTGCGGATGTAACACGTCGTGAATTGTAATTTGAGATATTCGTTGTTTGCAACGAACGATACGAGAAATGTTGGTTGCATCGATACAATGAAAGTCATGGAATGTTGCTGCCGCAATTGCCACGCGTTGATTGTAAATGATGCGTTGAAAAGAAAATAAAAGTTGATATTGAATGTGTCGAACGGATTCACATATCGATTTTGAATGTGCGTTGCGATAAAAAGCGATAAGTCAATATCGAATGTGTTGAACGGATTTGAGCATTGACTTTGAATGTCGGAAATAAAATGTTGCACGAGGTACAACAGATGTCGAAGATAAATCGAAGAACGAGGTGCGGTGAATATCGGAAATAAATCGTTGCACGATGTGCAATGCGTATTGAAAGTAAATTAAAATGTTGCACGTGGTGCAACGTATGTCGAAAGTAAAATTATTACATGTGGTGCAATGCGTGTCAAAGTAATCGCTGCACGAAGTGCGACGAATATTGAGAATGAATTATTGCACAAGATGCAACGGAAGAAAACAAATGTTATAAATCGAGAAACGAAATTGGTTCGGTTGCGCACCGAGCTTGTGTTGGCAAATGAATGCATTGGCCGAGTTGCATCGGATTTTGATTAATCAGAGTTACGGTTGTGATCAAGCACGATCACTGCGGAAATCGTGAGTCGGAAGAGATCGTTGGTTCGTAAAGAGTACATTGCGACAGAAGTAACTTAATTTCTGGGTGGTATATGGCATACCACCGATACAATGAATGGCTCGATTCCGAGTGGTATATGCAGTACCACTTGTGCGATGAATTTGCATCGACGTATTATGAGAATTGCGGAAGGTTTGTCTGTAGCTCCCCTTCCCGATTTTTTTTTTAAAAAATATTTATTTATTTATCTAATTGATTTAAATGGGGATTTTAGGATTTTATAAATATTTATTTAGTTAATTATTACGGTAGACGACTTTAGCCAGGGTTAGGATTTGGAGTACAAGGCGACTAGAAATCATGGCACGGATAGTGTAATAGCGTGCTTTGACTAGTGTTTAGCCATGGTAGGGGAAGGCCGAGTCATAGGATTGCTCTAACTAGGAAAACCAGGCCAAGATGCGACTTACCCTACCGAAGATGTTATTTATTATTTAATTATATTATTGAGCTTTAGGGAACCCGGTCGTATCGAACATGTCCAGATTGGGCCCAAGTCAAATCCAAGTCTATGTAGTCATGTAGTGGGACCAAATACGACCTTGTAGACATGATTGGTAAAGTGCAAATATTTTATGATTTCAATATTTTACGAGTTAGAAAATATATTAATATATAATTTTATGGTATATATACGAATAAGTCCCTATGATTTTAATGGTCTATTAATATATATATTATATAGGTATTTTATATATCTACTGTAGATGTATATAAAGATATGTGTGTACGTGTATATATATAAATAAATGTGTGTATGTATATATAAATATATATTACATATGTGTGTATTTGTATTGTAAATATAAATATATTATATATGTGTTTATGTGTATTTATAAATAAATATATATAAATATAAATACATATATATGTATATGTGTGTATATGTATAAATATACATATGTAATTGTGTGTATATATAGATATATATGGTAATATGTTCGTATATCAATTGATCCACTTGTAAATCTGAAGATTTGAAAATTGGTTTGATTCGACTTGTTTATATCTAGATTGATAACTAGGTGCTTATATGATATATGGGATGACTGTTGCATTGCTTAGAATATTATTGTAAGAAAGGAACCCAAGCAAATTCTAGCTAGATCCATGCAGTGCAAACCAAAAGATGAGTCATGCACGAACGAATTGGAATATTAGAGGTGGTTTTGAAGGGTTCAATAACATTAATTGATATGGAGATACGGATCTGACTAAGTTGAAGATTGGATGATCTACTAAAAGCCAAGCTCTCCTAGAAATCCTATCCCAGCCCAACCACGTGGGCCCCAGGCCAGCCCCCAGACCTCAACCCATAGCAGAAAACCCCCCAAGCCCGATACTTACTCTCCCGAGCGGCATATATAAGCAACAGCGAAGGCCAGAGCAAACCCTAAAAATCGAACCCTAGTCTTCGATCAACATCGCCACCCCCGAGCCCTGGGCGGCCGCCCCACGGCCGTGCGCCGTCGAGAGAGTCGTCGGACGGCGGAGGAGAACCGCGCGCGCGCGGTCGAGGAGAAGACAGCAACAGCTGTGGGGGGGCAGCCAGCGAGCCAACTTCGTAGCCAGCGTTCTCCCTCGTTCCTCCACCGAATCAAGTTTCGATTCTTCAGGTATGATACTGATATAACCACCTTTAACTTCCTCTAATTAGTTTTAGGTTGCACGAACCAGATTGACCGATAAATCGACGAGAAGTCAACGGAAAAATCTGTCCAAAACAGGACAGAAAACCGTTCCAAATACCCAACTTGGCGGCGAATTTCCCGCCAAACCATCAACAGTTTTGAATTTGTGTTTGAGGGGACTTATAGACGACTTATAGGAGATTATAACCCATCTTGTAGAATTTGAAATCATCAAATGACCGATCCGAAAATAGATTTCGAAGTTAGAGAAAAACCTGTTTTGAAAACTTGAAAATTGTTCCACATGACGTGCGTCACGCCAATCCGGACGACGTGGTCGCGCACCGAAGACATCGAAAGCTGCGTAACGGCTTCGTGGTCGTGTGGGCTTTGACGGAATTCAAATTGGTCGCGTGTGCGCGACGAATTCGACACGTATCCGTCGGAATCGCCCCGTATCCGTCCAATGCAAATTCAGTCATAACTTTGTGCACGCTCGTCAGATCGAGACGAAACTTGCGCCAGCAGGACCGTATCGTTTTTTTGGTCCTGTATGCCCAGTTTGGTCCGATTCTGAGACAGTTAAAATCGACGTCGTTTTACGGGCCCTACGGTCCCACTCAACGGACGATTTTGTGCACGGCCCGCCGAAATCCAACTTTGGACATACGGTTGGGTTCGTATCGGAAAACTGGATCCGTAGACATGTAGTTTGATAACTTTAGAGACCTTTGACTCTGGCACACTTTTCGGTACAAAGCGGGTCCAACGGCGGACATCGTTTTTGTCCGAAATTACCGTTTTGCCCCTGTGTCCAGAATTGGACTTAAGGACAGGAAATCCTAGCTAATTTGACTATTCTGAGAACGTTGGTAATGTTTATTTCAGAATCCGGAGACTTCTGCATGTGTTGATTGATTGTGGCTCGTGAGTGGTATTTATTATTGGTTTCTCCAGCTAAGGACCTCAGGCAAGTGCACTTTCTGATTGCTTTCCGATTCATAGCAGTCATTTCATTTCATGTCTATACATATATCTTGCTGCTTGTTGACACGCTCGTCACACGGAGTTGTCGGGAGGGGAAATATCTTAGTAGGCATGTGGACTACCCAGAAAATATCCCATGATGTCTATTCGTGAACAATAGCATCTGCACACGGCACGTGTAGATGCCGGATTTACCTCCTAGCCATTCACATGTCGAAACAAATATTTCACACCACCTAGATAGATGTCTTTTATTAGTTTTTCCTTGTTTACTTCTTTATCGTGCTATGACATCAGTTATCTTCCAGTTTTATTTCTCATATGCTATTTTCATGACTTGTTGATTCTATTGTGTTTTGCACTGCCGTCGGTTTGTGTACTTGTTCCAATCCTGACTGGATAACCAACATTTTCAGGTTTAGCCGCTATCACTCTTAGCACTGGGGAAGACTTGGGTATGCTGAAGACAACCTAGAAATAGATAGCCATTGTATCATTTCATTAATTGTAAAACTTTGTATTTTTCCTTTAAATATAAATGTTGTAACTGTTGTAATAAATTTAGAAATGTGAATGAGCAGCAATGTGATATTTGAGCATTTATTTCTTGCGGGCTTGACAGCGTTCTACCGCCGACTCTGCGGCGTAGGCTGGCTTGGACACGTCTCGTATCCGAAAATCGGGTACGGGTCGTGACAAGTTTTTGTGGTGGCCCATACAGGTCAGTTTTTGCAAACCATGCGAACTCGTGATGGTACGTTAGTCGTACTATTGCGAGCCTGCCCTCAAGAAATGCTCATTCACAAATAGGATTAAAATAATTTAGGAGAATAACTAGGACTAGGAGTCCCTTGTTCAAATTGACCGTTGGGTAGTTAAGGTTGCCAGGCAGGCCATGCAATTTAGATAAGGAATTATTGATTTTGGATAGCTTGCTAGATACATAATTGCTTTTGATACGATGATATGCTTCAATGATAGTCTGTCATTCACTTGATTAGTTAGGCTTATCTAGAATTAAGGCTTTGATCTTGATGAAATGTTTAACTTTCTTTTGCTTTATTAGATGTAAATTTTATAGCATAAGTTAGAACTGCCTATTTAAATTCTATTTTGTCGTAAGGAACTGGTTTATAATTTCTAATCCTGCTAATCATATACGAATCTCGAAGTAGATTTATTTGAGATTTTCCCCTCAACCATTTGAAATATTTATGAAATCAAGATTAGGATGTTATTAATTTATTTGTCTTCAGACCTTTCTTTTCGACCAGCCTTTTACCTTAAGGAATGAGAATTATAAGCAGATGTTACACTATCTATCCTAGTCAAATAGATTGGACCCTTAGGTATCCTTGAAGTCTCAGGAAAATAGTTAGAATAAACTTTACGACTGCAATGGCCAGCCAGCAGCGCACTGGCGAGACACAACCCATAGAATTGAAATCGTTTCGAAGAATCATAGTCTATGGAACATTCCAGAAACTAGGTTCTCGTTGACTTCTTTAGATCTTAGATATCCTTGTGACAAATATAAAGTAGAGTACATGATAGCTTATCATCCCTGAATCACGGAACCAAGGGTTTGCCGTAGCCAGAGTATACGGGCAAGGCATAATTCTCGGTGAAACGATTTCAGATGTGATTACAAGTTTAGGATATTATAGAGAATAGAGACTGCCCTGTATGACCCTAAGATCCGAAACCAATACTAGTGTAAGTTCTGTAAGTCGAGTAGCATGTCTCCCAACCCGTGGCCCTTGTGTTTTATTAACAAGGTAATTGACTGACAATAACAGGTTCATCCAGACTATAGGAATTAGAATTCCATAACCCATTAGTCGACCAAGGCCTTATGGATAGAAGATAATAGGTTGACTGTATAGGCAATAACACCGGATAAGGTTTTGATTCTCTCAAATTCAAACTTTTGTCCCCTTTCCAAAAATCTTGCCTACTTATATTTTGACTATCTTGACCAACGCTGCTATTACAGCCTAGTTTTGCAAGCTTACTGTTTTATCGAGCTTGATCCAAGACATATGTCTAGCTAACATATTGTCTAATCAGAATCATTGTATTACGGTCTGATCAACCAGGATGCAATTGATTCGCTTTCATCTAATTACCCTACGCGGATTGAGATGTAGATGTCCCTAGGATCTCATCCGCGACTGCTTTGATAACTCCTCTTGGAATAATACCTTCGCCCTTGAATCACGTAATTGTACTCAGTGACCCCTTTCTTGAACTCCTTGTTGGTTTTGTATTTCATTGATTTAGAAATACAAAAGCTCGTATTTGATAAATAGATAAAGAGTACCCCCATGGCTATGATAGTTGTACATGCAAGTGTAGCTCCCATCGGCCAACCCTGTGACAGGAACCTTGCCGCCATATCCTAGCCTCTAAGGTGGGTAGAAGTCCTCGGAGTTTCGGAGTTACAAAAATGACAAGAAGGAGGATACAACTATTTTGAGAAATTAAATTTGAGGAGATTAAGGGAATACTAGACTTCGAATTTTAAGAAATAGTTATGAATTTGAATTTCGAGGACGAAATTATTTTAAGGTGGGTAGATTTGTAGCTCCCCTTCCCGATTTTTTTTTTAAAAATATTTATTTATTTATCTAATTGATTTAAATGGGGATTTTAGGATTTTATAAATATTTATTTAGTTAATTATTACGGTAGACGACTTTAGCCAGGGTTAGGATTTGGAGTACAAGGCGACTAGAAATCATGGCACGGATAGTGTAATAGCGTGCTTTGACTAGTGTTTAGCCATGGTAGGGGAAGGCCGAGTCATAGGATTGCTCTAACTAGGAAAACCAGGCCAAGATGCGACTTACCCTACCGAAGATATTATTTATTATTTAATTATATTATTGAGCTTTAGGGAACCCGATCGTATCGAACATGTCCAGATTGGGCCCAAGTCAAATCCAAGTCTATGTAGTCATGTAGTGGGACCAAATGCGACCTTGTAGACATGATTGGTAAAGTGCAAATATTTTATGATTTCAATATTTTACGAGTTAGAAAATATATTAATATATAATTTTATGGTATATATACGAATAAGTCCCTATGATTTTAATGGTCTATTAATATATATATTATATAGGTATTTTATATATCTACTGTAGATGTATATAAAGATATGTGTGTACGTGTATATATATAAATAAATGTGTGTATGTATATATAAATATATATTACATATGTGTGTATTTGTATTATAAATATAAATATATTATATATGTGTTTATGTGTATTTATAAATAAATATATATAAATATAAATACATATATATGTATATGTGCGTATATGTATAAATATACATATGTAATTGTGTGTATATATAGATATATATGGTAATATGTTCGTATATCAATCGATCCACTTGTAAATCTGAAGATTTGAAAATTGGTTTGATTCGACTTGTTTATATCTAGATTGATAACTAGGTGCTTATATGATATATGGGATGATTGTTGCATTGCTTAGAATATTATTGTAAGAAAGGAGCCCAAGCAAATTCTAGCTAGATCCATGCAGTGCAAACCAAAAGATGAGTCATGCACGAACGAATTGGAATATTAGAGGTGGTTTTGAAGGGTTCAATAACATTAATTGATATGGAGATACGGATCTGACTAAGTTGAAGATTGGATGATCTACTAAAAGCCAAGCTCTCCTAGAAATCCTATCCCAGCCCAACCACGTGGGCCCCAGGCCAGCCCCCAGACCTCAACCCATAGCAGAAAACCCCCCAAGCCCAATACTTACTCTCCCGAGCGGCATATATAAGCAACAGCGAAGGCCAGAGCAAACCCTAAAAATCGAACCCTAGTCTTCGATCAACATCGCCACCCCCGAGCCCTGGGCGGCCGCCCCACGACCGTGCGCCGTCGAGAGAGTCGCCGGACGGCGGAGGAGAACCGCGCGCGCGCGGTCGAGGAGAAGACAGCAACAGCTGTGGGGGGGGCAGCCAGCGAGCCAACTTCGTGGCCAGCGTTCTCCCTCGTTCCTCCACCGAATCAAGTTTCGATTCTTCAGGTATGATCCTGATATAACCACCTTTAACTCCCTCTAATTAGTTTTAGATTGCACGAACCAGATTGACCGATAAATCGACGAGAAGTCAACGGAAAAATCTGTCCAAAACAGGACAGAAAACCGTTCCAAATACCCAACTTGGCGGCGAATTTCCTGCCAAACCATCAACAGTTTTGAATTTGTGTTTGAGGGGACTTATAGACGACTTATAGGAGATTATAACCCATCTTGTAGAATTTGAAATCATCAAATGACCGATCCGAAAATAGATTTCGAAGTTAGAGAAAAACCTGTTTTGAAAACTTGAAAATTGTTCCACATGACGTGCGTCACGCCAATCCGGACGACGTGGTCGCGCACCGAAGACATCGAAAGCTGCGTAACGGCTTCGTGGTCGTGTGGGCTTTGACGGAATTCAAATTGGTCGCGTGTGCGCGACGAATTCGACGCGTATCCGTCGGAATCGCCCCGTATCCGTCCAATGCAAATTCAGTCATAACTTTGTGCACGCTCGTCAGATCGAGATGAAACTTGCGCCAGCAGGACCGTATCGTTTTTCTGGTCCTGTATGCCCAGTTTGGTCTGATTCTGAGACAGTTAAAATCGACGTCGTTTTGCGGGCCCTACGGTCCCACTCAACGGACGATTTTGTGCACGGCCCGCCGAAATCCAACTTTGGACATACGGTTGGGTTCGTATCGGAAAACTGGATCCGTAGACATGTAGTTTGATAACTTTAGAGACCTTTGACTCTGGCACGCTTTTCGGTACAAAGCGGGTCCAACGGCGGACATCGTTTTTGTCCGAAATTACCGTTTTGCCCCTGTATCCATAATTGGACTTAAGGACAGGCAATCCTAGCTAATTTGACTATTCTGAGAACGTTGGTAATGTTTATTTCAGCATCCGGAGACTTCTGCATGTGTTGATTGATTGTGGCTCGTGAGTGGTATTTATTATTGGTTTCTCCAGCTAAGGACCTCAGGCAAGTGCACTTTCTGATTGCTTTCCGATTCATAGTAGTCATTTCATTTCATGTCTATACATATATCTTGCTGCTTGTTGACACGCTCGTCACACGGAGTTGTCGGGAGGGGAAATATCTTAGTAGGCATGTGGACTACCCAGAAAATATCCCATGATGTCTATTCGTGAACAATAGCATCTGCACACGGCACGTGTAGATGCCGGATTTACCCCCTAGCCGTTCACATGTCGAAACAGATATTTCACACCACCTAGATAGATGTCTTTTATTAGTTTTTCCTTGTTTACTTCTTTATCGTGCTATGACATCAGTTATCTTCCAGTTTTATTTCTCATATGCTATTTTTATGACTTGTTGATTCTATTGTGTTTTGCACTGCCGTCGGTTTGTGTACTTGTTCCAATCCTGACTGGATAACCAATATTTTCAGGTTTAGCCGCTATCACTCTTAGCACTGGGGAAGACTTGGGTATGCTGAAGACAACCTAGAAATAGATAGCCATTGTATCATTTCATTAATTGTAAAACTTTGTATTTTTCCTTTAAATATAAATGTTGTAACTGTTGTAATAAATTTAGAAATGTGAATGAGCAGCAATGTGATATTTGAGCATTTATTTCTTGCGGGCTTGACAGCGTTCTACCGCCGACTCTGCGGCGTAGGCTGGCTTGGACACGTCTCGTATCCGAAAATCGGGTGCGGGTCGTGACATTGTCCGCAACGGACGGGATAGCACCGAGACTCGAATGAGAATTTATACGACGACATGTTGATGCAAGTGTTTCTTCGATGATTGGTTAGAACGGTAAGGCGGGACTTGTAACATTGAATGATACATCGATTGAAAAATTTATGTGTCGGTCGAATTGCGGGAACTAGCGAAACGATTATGCCTTGAAGCAACAATCGGATCGACGGGATAGGAAACTCGAAACGTTGAAATCGAACCGCACGACTTGTGATCCCGATTGAAATGTTGGGCGAGGCGAATCGAATTGCACGACTTGTGATCTCGATAGAAATGTTCGGCTAGGCGAATCAAATCGCACGACTTGCGATTTCGATAGAAATGTTGGGCGATACAAATTATAATCGAATCGCACGATGTGCGACTTCGGTGAAGAGTTGGTTGACGTGAGTAATCGTGCCTAAGAATAGTTGGTTACGTTGTGGCGAAACTCATTTGAGTACGACTGATAACACGCAAAACTTAGAGGGCGAGATCGTATGACTTGAGGGTTCGTTGTTGGATAATCGGTAACTCAGTTACGCGATCGAAGTATAGCGGGATACGGCAAATCGGAGAATGAGTCGATGCGTATAGAAAAGTTCATTGCGAACTTGGATGTATGCGATGCGAGTTAAGTTGACGTTGAAACGGATTCAAAGTTGACCCTTACGTTATCGAAATGGATACGGCGTATCGAGATCGATACGTAAGGAAATGTAAATGACGTGAGAATACAAAATAGAGTGCGCCTTGCGCTATGAAATTTTGTAAGTAACGATACGAGAATAAAACGAACTGGTTGATCATAAATTTTGTGATTGATCAGGGCGAGACTATAAGTCATCGACGATTGCTCGATGCGTATAGCATTTCGTGTGTCGATGCGAAATAAGATAGACTCGAACTCGATATGAGTAGATGTTTCGTAAATTACAGAATCATCGACGGCAGTGCGTGACTTTACTCGGAGGATAGTGTGCATCAGTTGCGCCGATAGAAATAGTTGTGTACAGATTTAGGTTAGTCCGATAGAATCGTCGGAACGTGATTTGGCTCCGAAATAAGATATAGCATGGTTCGTAGTAAACTGTTCTTCGGTGATGATCGACAATTATCGAGCGTAGCTTCAGGGCAGCTGACCCTAGAAGACTTGACCGCCAAATCAAATTGAATGTTGCAGACCATAAGATGACCCATGCGATATCGCATATGAGATTGCACCGATAACAAATATAACACGGTGCATGTTGACGATAAGTCTAGGCGATCAAAAATTGTTGGAACAACTTTCGATTGAGAATGATATGGTTAGATTTGAGTCGGATGAATATTTGAATGGTTATTTTAGTCGACGATTAAACTAGAAATTCACCAACGAACTTGGTGATTCGGATAGACAATTACGAGAATCGTGCTATGCACGAGAGGGAACGATAAGGGAATGACTTATGGGTCATGACGTTAGATTCAGATTCACCTTGCAATTAAACTTGTGTGAATCGAAACTTATGTTTGATGTTGCAAGACGGATAAGTCGGGAATTTGGCTAGTAAAATTCCTACTCCTTAGGAATCGAACGTAAGGCACATCGTAAAGACCTTCGTGTCAAGGCGATCGTTGTCTTGAGCACCGTCACCTTGATGTAAACTTTTGAGTCGGATAAATTGTGGCCTTTGTGCAATGTCAATTTAAACTTACGTCGGAAGGATTCGAGCATGGTGTCTAGGTAAGTAACCTAGCGGACGTAGTCCTGAATGTTGAAGCTTATGCAAGTCAACGAAGGAGAATCATGTCGAGATAGGATACGAAGTGAAACATAAGAAATCGTTGGATAGTGACGCCGAACGCAAGGCATTGCGGAGACTCGTTGTGATCGGATGCGCGACGGCTTGACGCGACGCGTAGAATTGATAGTCCCGTACCAAGTGAGAAATACGATTTTTGAATCGCATCGTGTGCCTTAACTTTTGTTAAAAGATCGCGTATGTATCAATATACATGTGTGCTAGAATTGTGAGAACTTATGCTAGAGCCCAAGTCCGATCGAGAGTAGGAGATGGAAAGTAATTGAGAATGAGAAGTTACATGTTTGTATTGTTCTGATATCTTACAACTGAGCTTGGTTGAAATGCATATATTGGTGGGACACCTAAAATATGTGTATGATTCCAAACTAAGTTGTACGATCCAAACGATAGTGAGACGAGATCGTAGAACGATCTAATAAAACCTTTGGAAATTTAGTATTGGTTTCGGTTCGGGACGAACCTTATTTTGAGTGGTATATTCTGTAATGTCCCGCTCCACACGGTGCATTCTGTTGAGTCGTTGACTCAAAGAGTTGCGTTGACCCGATTACGTATCGATGCGAATAGATACAAAGTGTTAAGTTGTCCCGAGCAATGCATCGAACTAAGTCGATGCGATGAGTCATCTTGTCCCAAAGAATGCATCGAGTGAATCGATGCGAAGCGTCGCGTTGCCGCGAAGGATAAGTGCGTTGAGACGGCTCAAAGATTCTAAGAAATCGAATCGACCAAGGCGCAAGTCCGAATCGATGCAAGTATTGATTTTAGTTGGTTTCATGTGCAGGCTATACGTTTACGCTGAAATGTTAGAGGTCGATCTTTTGCCTTATTCAGTAAGGGGTCTGCGAAAGCAAATCGTCACCTTGCGACGGACGAAAGCGTTAGCACGCTAAGGCAAATCGGACGTATAACTCAATGAAGCACGAAGTGCTCGAATGGCTAAGTCAAGAGAGTTGCCCGTGCGATGAAGTTATGAAATCGAGCCGCAACGGCTCGACGAAACGATAAGGCGCATTGATTCAAGGTGGGGGGACATTAAATCTCTTTTCTACTCCGTCATGCTTAAATAAAATACATATCATTGAATGCTAAGTTAACCTATCAATGCCACGGGCGTGGCTTGATAGCGAGATAAACGTAGTGCGTGTCGAACACTAAGATAGAACAATTGAAATGAATCGTACAACAATTGTACGAGTCGCTACGAGACAATAAATATCGGTAAGGTGAGCGCCTTGGTGCGCAAGCCATACGAAAGTGGGATAACTGTATTCGGCGAGTGCCTTAGTGCACGAACCATACCGTGCCTTCGCGCACGAGTTAGAATGGCTAGAACATTGAAAGGCAATAGGCAAGCGCCCTAGCGCGCAAGTCACGGACATTGAATGCTAAGTCATAGAACATCAGAACAACGGTCGAAACGTGCCTACGTACACGAGATAATAAAAGGTGGCTTCGTTGTGAAAGAATATAGTTGTGGCATGAATGTGGCGGAACTGTCGGATATGACATAATGCCTCGAAAGGTGTTCGTGACCTTCAGCTCGTTCGATTGACGAGCATTGAGTTGAGGCATGATGCCATTGAAACATTGAAACGAAGTATGAAACGTAAGAACTTAGAAAGTTAACGAAAGAAATACGAGATGATAATGCGGCATGGTGCGCCCTTCAAAATATTCGCGGCCTTCGGGCGTTCTATGAGAACATTCGTGCGTTGTGCCAATTGAAATAGAGATAAGCGAACTTGTTTGGTTGTATGAAAGATACGATTCGTTGCATGGTCAAATAGACTTAAAGATATAAAAGCCCGTGTATGGGTATTCCCTCGAACGCGGCGCGCCAGGGCACTAGGACCGTTCGGCCTAGGAGGGATTCGTTTTCGGTATTGTTGGTGCACTTCATTTAGAAGGGTAGCGACCTTCTGGTGAATGTGATAAGCCACTTGCTGCGATTATTTCGGTGGCCTCTGATGTTGGTTAGCAACCGCACAGAGTTAACATCGTCTTATGTTTCGATTCGATAATATAAGTCCATTCTAGCCCGAAAAGCTAGTGACCTTCATATAGTTAAGGGCGATGGGTTTGGAAGTGCAAGGTATGCGTATGTCCTGCATGGATGGATCTGAATAGCGAGCACTTATAAAATGACAAGGAAAACGGATAGGCGTATTCACCTTGCGTCGATGCAAGGACGAGTGTGTCGATATTGCTAAGTTGTGCCACGAATCAAACACGAGATTGCTTCTCTGTTTACTTATGCGAATTGAATAACATGCTTGCCATGCTTTACAGTCTTCGAATATGCTATGAACTCATCCTAAGGAGAACATAGAAAGAGAACTAAATTGTATATTTGCATGAATCAATACAATACTAAATGTCGGTTTGTTAAGTGGGTTTTTGATCAGTACAACGAGGACGAAAGTACTAATCCCCCACTAATTTGCTAGCAGGTTCAGGAATTGGTCTGCTCACGGCGGACCTTCGCTTGAACGCCTTGAGGCTTGGAATGACAAAGCGTATTGAAGCGTGCGATCGCTTAATGCTCGGATATGCAACAGGATTGATGCGGCTGAGATATAGAAGGCATGATGCATGGAACAGTAAAATCCTTTGTGGGCAAGAGAGAACCTGAGTGTTGTAGCCAATCTGGCAAATTTCGTTAGGCTATCGAAAGCCCTTTGTAATCTGATTTCGAAGATCAATAAAGAGATTTGTTTCGTATACTCTATTTTTCTTTCGTTGTGAATATCAACTCAAAAGATAACCATTTGAGAATTTGTCATCTTGCCTTGTACGAGTGCAACTCCAGGCTCGTACGGCATCATGTCCCCTGCAAGGACGATGATTCGGGTGATTCCGGGTCGGGGCGTGACAGTTTGTGTTAGACTTTGCTCGAATTTCAGCACCGTTGACGCAGTTGGCTCTCAAGGATGTGCAGTTTGCTTGGACAGTAGTGTGTCAGAGTTTATTTGAGAAGTTGAAGCAGAGATTGATGACGGCACCCATTCTCACGCTTCCAGATGGGACTAGAGAATTTTCAGTCTATTGTGATGCTTCCGGCAAGGGATTGGGATGCATCTTGATGCAACATGGTAAGATAGTATCTTATGCATCATGTCAGCTTCATGACCATGAGAGGAATTACCCAACCCATGACTTGGAGTTAGCAGTGGTGGTTTTCACACTTAAGCTTTGGAGGCATTATTTATATGGAGATCGGGTGGAGATTTTTACCAACCACAAGTGTCTTAAGTATGTGTTTACCCAGAAGGATCTTAACATGCGTCAGAGAAGATGGCTAGAGATACTTGTGGACTATGACATCAACCTGCAGTATCATTCTGGAAAGGCCAACGTTGTTGAAGATGTATTGAGCAGAAGAGCTGGAGTTTATTTCCAAACAGTACAACCAGAATTGTTAGCCGATCTTCGAAAGATGGGTATTGAAGTTGTTCTTCCTACCAATGTGCTATTGATGGCCAGTATGCAAGTTCAGTCCAGTATAGTTGAGAGGATTAAGTTAGCTCAATCAACAGATTCTAAGATTCAGCGGCTTAGGGTAGAATGTATAGCAGGACGGAGAACAGAGTTGTGTATTCATGAGGACGATACACTTCGACATGGAAGGCATCTTTGTGTACCTAGTGGTGATATCAGGCATGAGATCATGGCAGAGGCTCACAGTTCTCAGTACTCAATTCATCTCGGTGGCATGAAGATGTATCGAGACATCCGTTAGCATTTCTGGTGGAATGGCATGAAGAGGGAGATAGCCCGGTTTGTCTCCCGATGTTTAGTTTGCCAACAAGTTCAGGCTGAACATCAGAGACTAGCTTGACTTCTTCAACCTTTATCGATCTTAGAATAAAAATAGGAGCACATTACCATGGATTTTATAACTGGGTTACCTAAATCCCCAGCTGGAAGAGATGCTATCTAGGTTATAGTTGACAGACTCACCAAGGTAGCTCATTTTATCCCTTTCAGAATTGGACATTCAAAGGATCAGCTTGCTGAGATGTACCTCAGGCAAATTGTCAGATTACATGGAGTACTAGTTAGTATCATATCAGACAGAGATTCAAGATTCACATCGCACTTTTGGCGGAGTCTTCAATAGAGTTTAGGAATCATCTCAAGTTCAGTTCAACATATCATCCGCAGACAGATGGTCCGTCAGAACGCACGATTCAGACTCTTGAAGATATGTTATGATCATCTACACTCGACTTCGGTGGTTCGTAGGAAGATCACCTTCATCTCGTGGAGTTCTCCTACAATAACAGTTTCCAGACAAGTATCCAGATGGCACCCTTTGAGGCCCTGTATGGCAGAAAGTGCCGATCACCTTTAGCTTGGGATGATGTCGGTAAGAGACAGATGCTTGGTCCAGAGATGATTATGCAGACTATCGAGGTGGTCAGACAACTTAGAAATCATCTTCGAGTTGTACAAGACCGTCAGCACTATTGGGCCGATTCTCATCGGCGTCCGCTTGAGTTTTTTATCGGCGACCACGTATTCCTTAGGATCTCGCCTACCCATGGCGTCATTCATTTTGGCATGCGGGAAAAGCTTAGTCCTAGATATAGGGTCGTTCGACATTCTAGAGCGAGTAGGTGATATGTCCTATCGTCTCGCTCTTCCGTCATCATTACGTGAGGTACATGATGTCTTTCATGTATCCCAATTACGACAGTATATCCCAGATCCGAGCCATGTCCTTGATCATTCGAAATTGGTTGTAGGTACCAACCTTTCGTATGAGGAGAGGCATGTATCCATATTGGACCAAAGATAGAAGGTACTCAAGAACAAGACTATTAGTTTAGTCCGTGTTGCTTGGGGTCACCACTCTTTAGGTGAGTCAACGTAGAAATGTGAGGATGATATCCGATCGCAATATCTACACCCGTTTGACTCATAAGGTATAATGTCTTTCTTATGCCTTATGCTTTTACTTCCTGCTTGCATGGATGACTGCTTTGTTGACTGCTAGTCGTAGATTGTCAGTATTAGTGTAGCTCGCCCCGATACTACTAGACTCTTGATTAAATTTTGGGGATAAAATTCTTTTAAGGTGGGTAGAGTTATCACTACCATTTTCTGTTGTACTTTTTTTCAGTATACGTATACGGATTTCTGACATTTGTCAGGTGGACCGTAATTAGACTTGTCTTGCTTAACCTAGTCTTGGTTTAAGCTTGACTTAGTTTATTTTAATTTGGTTCGGTTCAATTTGACTTTGCTTGGCTTGGTTTGTATTGGTTTGAGATGGAGAGATTTTGTATAAAAACCAACTCCTTCTCTCTCCTCTATTATTTACATTTACTTCTTCATCTTCTTCATTTACTCCTCCCACCTACAAAGCCTAGGCAAGTGCAACTTGCTTCATGAGGGATCTCAAGTTTTATTATTCCAATCTCTTACTTACTTGATTCTAAGCCTCTTTAGAACTTGACATTTTTGGGTTTGATGGATGGATTTCTAGATCTAAGTTTGTAACTTTTTTGGTTTCTTTGGTTTTGACCTTTGAACCTTGGTTATTTTTGAGATATAATGGTTCCATGTTGCAGGGAATTCAATTCTACCCAATTTTGGCTTTTGAACCGCTTGATTTCGACTTCGTATGAGTAAGTTATGCCATTTTCGTGTTCATGGGTTCCCCACACCTTTTGGTGGTGTCGGGACGATGAACAGTGCCGCACGAAGTGTTTTCGCTGCCGCGTGCCCGTGCTCCATGCTTGCGTGCAGCATGAACCGTGGAGGATTTTGCCCGCGAGCAACACGTAACTTGCGCAACCGTGCGCCCATGCGATTTTCTGTCGCGCGCCCGCACACCGTACTTGCGCACAGCGTGCGCTGTGGACGATTTTGCCCGCGCGCAATGCGCAACTTGTGCGGCCCAGCACTCGCACAATTTTTTGCCGCACAACGTGCGCCATGCTTGCGCGCAAGGTGCGCCGTGGGCAGTTTTGTTCGCGCAACTTGCGCGCAGGTCACTCCAAATGACTGTTTTTGCCTCTTTGAGCTGTTTTGTAGCTAAAATCTTAAAAAACTCAAAACATGAAATTTGTAGATCTTTTTCTTGGCTTGAAGAATATGTTACTAGCTAATTTATGCAAGTTTCTCTCATTCATGATAATGTAAGGATAGAACACGATAGTGGCCTGTTAAGGTGTCACGACCTGCACCTGCTTTTCGGACGCGAGCTCGTGAGCAAGCCAGCTACGTATCGAACGAACTCCAGTCCGACTCGAGTACGTATAAGCTGTCAAGGCCATGGGTATCATGTCTAATCTAAACTATATCTCAATCCACAGGAATCATATAAACAAGAATGAAAAAGTATGGGTCATGGTTTGCAGCCCATTAGCATATTGTTCAATTAGACTCTAAGAATGATATGAGTCTATAAATAAGCAGAGTATATTATGGTATGGAATATAAAGCACGAGAAGATAATAAAGAAATATCACAAGCAAATACATGTATCATACATCACAATCCTCTACCATCCCGCTCTGCTAACTAACTCCATGTAGTCGCTAAACCTGAAGAGATCATCAGGTCCTCAAAGGACTAGCAAGATACATAAAACATGCCTATCTAACAGTTTAATCATGTAATAATATAAACAGGGTGTAAGCAGGAACTAGACAGGAGACTAACATGTGGCTACTGACAGGTAACTATGAACACGGATACGGGATCAAGTATGCATAAATGAACTGTTGGTAGATCAATAGAATACCAACCCTCGCCCCGAATGTGGACTCGCGAGTCAGTTTCAAGATAAATCACCCTCGCCCCGTATGTGGACTCGCAGGTGCAAAGGACAACCCTCGCCCTGTGTGTGGACTCGCAGGTTGTGGGAAAGACAAAGGAATAGCAGTTCACTCACACACACTTGCAGACACGACTCAGTCAAGACACAGGTGAAGACACGACACGACGCAATCACGATACACGAGAGAACCAATCCAATATGAACTACAAGGCTAACCATGTACAAGGAGTATAGCTATACTAGCATACACGATATATAAATCACATGTAAATAACCAGCTAGTAAAACTATATAATAATAGAAATATGCATGTAAATAAAATGTAGAGGGAGGCAAGGTATACTTGCCTGGTGGTAGCACGAAGAGCCAACAATAAACCGTCAACCGGTACGCCATGATGTCCAAAATCTACAATTGTCTCCAAAAGCTGAAATAAACATTTCCAACATTCGTAGAATAGTCAAATTAGCTACGATTGCATGTCCTTAAGTCCAATTCTGGACACATGGGCAAAACGATAATTTCGGGCAAAAACGGTGTCCGCCGTTAGAACCGCTTTGCACCGAAAAGCGTGTCAGAGTCAATGGTCTCTAAAGTCGTCAAACTATATGTCTACGAATTCGGTTTTTTCGACACGAACCCAACCGTATGCCCGGTTTTGGATTCCGGTGGGCCGTGCACAACGTCGCCCGTTGAATCGGACCGTGTGGCTCGTAAAACGGTGTCCGATTCGACTGTCTCAGAATTGGACCAAACTTGGCATACAGGACCAGAAAAATGATACGGTCCTGTTGGAGCAAGTTTCGTCTCGATTTGACGAACGTGCATGAAGTAATTAGAAAATTTGCAAAGGGGTCGATACGGTGAATTTCGACGGATACGTATCAAATTCGTCGCGCACACGCAACCAATTTGAATTCCGCCAAAGCCCACACGTCCATAAAACCGTTACGCACCTTTCGATGCCTTCGGTTCGCGACTACGTCGCCCGGATTGGCGGGACGCATGTCGTATCAGAGCGTTTTATTGAAATTCTTTATTTTCTAAATACTGTTTTTCCTGATTTTTAGCAATGAATAATTTCTTGTGCAATAACACAAAAAAAATTCTATCAGTGACGTTTCAATTCTGTATATGTTGTCTATGAATCTCTTTAAATAGAATCTCAAAATTATGCATGGGTTGGAAGAAAACTGTCCGTGAAGTAGGGTCGTTGGACTGTTTCTTCTGTCCCGTTTGGGACATATTTTCGTCAAGTTGGCATCGATTTTTAACTCGATTCCATTTTGATTTAAACCGAAACTATCATATCGAAATAAAGAGGTATAGGTTAGGTTCGAACCTGCAAAATTGGTTCGACAAATCGTCGAACGGTCGTGGGGGAATCCCAGCGTAAAGTTGCTTCGCGGGACTGCTGTCACTGTTGCGGCTAAGGTTGTAAACCGCGCCTGGCCGTCTCCGGCGTACGGTGGTGGTGCGCGGTCGTGGGCGTGCGCGCGGCGCCATGGCGGCGCGGCAAGAGGTCCACGAGGTCGCCCTTCGACTGGAGGTGGGGTGACGGAGTTAGGGTTTCCCTTTTCTTTGAGCGTATATATGCCTGCGGTTCATATGGTCGGGTTGGACTGTCCGCTCGACTGGGTTGAGGGTGAACGCGGGCTTGGGTATTGGGTTGGCTTGGGCCTGGGAAGTCAGTTTTTTGCTGTAGCCTCCCTTCCCGGAATTTTTGAAACATTTTTTTTATTTATTTGATTTAAATAGTGATTTTAAAATTCTTTTATAAATAATTCTTTAGTTAGTTTTTTACGGCAGATGATTTTAGCCATGGTTGAGTTTTGAAGTACCAGACGACTAGGAATCATGGTACGGATAGTACAGTGGCGTTCTTTAATTAGTGTTTAGCCATGGTAGGGGAATGCCTGCCATAGGAGTGTCCTAACTAGGAAAACCAGGCCAAGTTATAGCATGACCATTATAAATAAGTTTAATTAATTATTATTATATTTAATGATTTGTAGGAGACCCATTTGTGTCGACTGAGCCCGAACCGAATCCAAGCCTATGTGGGCATGCAGTGAGACCCGGGACGGCCATGTAGTCATATTTTATGTATGTAGAAATATTCCATAAATTATTTTAGGGATTGAGGTACATTTTTAACTATTTCAATATTTGTATAAAACTGGTATTTATTATTAATATTATTTCACAATTTTTGTACAATTTTTTGGACCCAGACAAAGGTGAATAGTATAGATTCACCAAACCACCATTTAATTATTTTAGTATTATTTTATTATTCTGTGGTGATTAAATAAATATATTATTGCTATGAGATATTATTATTTGTTAATTAAGTATTTATTGGTAAATAAATATATGAAGTATATATGAATATGGATGTGTGTAAATATAGATATATATAGGTGTATATAAATATGGATATATATATTAAATGTGTGTATGTATATATAAATGTATATTATATATGTATATTTGTATATATATATATATATGTGTGTGTGTGTGTGTGTGTGTGTGTGTGTGTGTGTGTGTGTGTGTGTGTGTGTATGTGTGTGTGTGTGTGTATAATATATAGGAATGCGTGTGTGTATATATATAGGTATATACGCACATGTATACATATATAGGTATATGTATGTATTTACATATATACATGTGGATATACGTATTTATGCATATATAGGAAATAGACGTGTATATGTATAAATATATATAGTTTTATAAGTATATGGATATATAGATATAAATATATTTAGCTATAGATATAACTAAACATTTTTTCCCCAACAGGATGTAGGCCAGCCCAGCCTCAAGCTAAGGCCCGGCCCACAGTCGACCAAGCCCACCCGCAATGTATGCAACCTCAAATGTAGGCTGCTCCTCAACATGTAGTTCCTAGGCAACAGCAACTCCAGGCTTATATGCACCCGTAACCCCAGCCCATGAGACCACACGAACCCACAACAAGCTCAAACCCAACCGAGGCCACACAAGCAAACCCAGCAGGCCAATCCGGTCGAGCCCCCAACCTTTCCCAGCCCATGCAAATCCTTCCTCCCCACGCACAGGACTCAGCAAAAACTGAGCCCTTAGTTTCCCTGTATATATATATATATATAACACATGCACGTATGAACTGTCGAGAACCCTAACCCACACGTCGCCACCTCCACGGCACCCCCTGCCTCTGGACGAGCCCTAGCTACCCCCTGACCACCTGCGAGTCGACGCCGACAGCCATGATCCACCGGAGACACAGCGCGCACAGGAAAAACAGAGGGATTAGCAATATGCAGAAGCAGGATGCAACAACTTCAACGTAAGTTTTCTTCTCCCTCATTCGATTGTTTTTCGAATTACAAGATCCTACACATAGATAATATATAGGACTATAACCCCCTTCAAGGAGATTTTGTTATCACTCATTAGGTTGATCAAGAATTGCCACGAAAATCGGAAAAAAATCTGTCCAAAGACAGGACACAACCAAACCCGATATCTTGTTTGGAAGAGGAAAATCTAACAGGATAATAAGTATTTTCGGAATCTACTTGAACACATTTATAGTCTATATAACCGAGATTAAAACCCAGGAATTGGTTGCATACATTTTGTAGTTAATTACTGATTAAAACAGTCCCGAAGTTTACAAAAAACTAGTCTTTAAAACGATAAAATATTAGAAAATTCTTCGATACGACGTGCGTCCCGCCATACCGGGCGACGTGGTCGCGAACCGAAAGAATCAAAAGGTGCGTAATGGCTTCGTGGACGTGTGGGCTTTGACGGAATTCAAATCGGTCGTGTGTACGCGACGAATTTGATGCGTATCCGTCGAAATTCACCATATCGGCCTCTGTGCAAATTCTCTAATTACTTTGTGCATGTTCGTCAGATCGGGATGAAACTTGCGCCAACAAGACCGTATCATTTTTTTTGGTCCTGTATGCCAAGTTTGGTCCGATTCTGAGACAGTTGATCGGATCGTCATTTTGCGGGCCCCACGGTCCGACTCAACGGGTGATTTTGTGCACGGTCCACCGAAATCCAAAACTGGACATACGGTTGGATTCATATCAGAAAACCAGATCCGTAGACATGTAGTTTGACAACTTTAGAGGCCTTTGACTCTGGCACGCTTTTCGGTGCAAAGCGGGTCCAACGGTGGACATTGTTTTGCCCGAAATTATCGTTTTACCCCTGTGTCCAGAATTGGACTTAAGGACAGGCAATCCTAGCTAATTTGACTATTCTGAGAATATTGATAATATTTATTTCATCTTTTGGAGACAGTTGTGATGACTTGGACTTTTTGACTTATTGATTGGAGTTACATTGTTGGTTCTTCGTGCAAACCCCAGGCAAGATACCTTGCCTTCCTCTACAGTTTATTTACATGCATATTTATATTATTATACAGTTTTACTAGTTGATTATTTATATGTGATTTGTATATCATGCCTGCTAGTTTATATAAAGCCTTGTTTATAATTATTTTTGTAGTTTATATTGGATATACGTATATATAGTTCTTATT
>JANAVB010031617.1:14855531-14858031 GCA_029216955.1 Iris pallida
AGATCACAAGGACCACGGGATGCTAGGTTGGGAGACACGCTATTCAACTGGCAGAACTTTCACTAGTTTTGGCTTTGGGGCTTATGGAACACTCATGGTATTTTTCTACCCCCTATAGTATCCTAAACTTGTAATCACGTCTGAAGTCATTTCACCGATAGTTATGCCCCACTCGTATACTCTGGCTGTGGTTCCGTGATTTCAAATATGATAAGCTATCAGATATTTATCCTATATTGACACAGGGTATCTAAGATCTAAAGAGGTCAACAAGGACATAGTTTTAGCAAGGTTCTATAATCTATGAACCTCGAAATGATTTCAATTATATGGGTTGTGCCTCACCAGTGCGCCGCTGGCTGCAGTGAACCCACACTATCCATTCTCAAACAATTGGCGACAGTACGCTGCTGTCTAGTCATCGCAGTCATTTAATTACTCTAACTATATTCCTAAGGACTTCAAGGAGCTGCTAGAGTTTCAATCTAGTTGATTATGATAGAGCATGAACATCTACCTATGAGTCTCAATCCTTAAAGTAAAAAGTTGACCGGGGAGGAAATAACTGAAGACAGGAAAAATAAGAACATCCGAACATTTATCTCATATATATTTTAAATGGCTGAGGGAAAACTTCGAGTCAAATCTAACTCAAGATTCGTATACGAATAACAGAATCAGAAATCATAAATCAATTCCTTACAACAAAATAGAATTTAAAACAGGCAATTCTAACTTTATGATATAAGATTTATATCTAATAAAGCAAAAGAAAATTAAACAGTTCATCAAGATCAAAGCCTTAATTATAGGTAAGCCTAACTTACCAAGTGAATGTTATATCCACATCGGATCATATCGTCATATCAAAGGTAAGAGTGTACCTATAGGGATTTAGCAGGCTATCTAAATTTAATGATTCTAAATTACATGGCCTATCTAACAACCTTAACTACCCAATCGGTCAATTTAAACAAGGGACTCCTAATCCTAGTCATTCTCTTAAATCATTTTAATCCTAATTGTGAATGAGCATTTCCTGGGCGCAGGCTCGCAGCAGTACGACTAATATGGTACTACCACGAGTTCGCATAATTTGCGAAAACTGACCTGCATGGGCCACCACAAAAACTTGTCACGACCCGCACCCACTTTTCGGACGCGAGCTCGTGAGCAAGCCAGCTACGTATCGAACGGACTCCAGCCCGACTCGAGTACGTATAAGCTGTCAAGGCCATGGATATCATGTCTAATCTAAACTATATCTCAATCCACAGGAATCATATAAACAAGAATAAACAAGTATGGGTCATGGTCTACAGCCCATTAGAATATTGTTCGATTAGACTCTAAGAATGATATGAGTCTATAAATAAGTAGAGTATATCATGGTATGGAATATAAAGCACGAGAAGATAATTAAGAAATATCACAAGCAAATACCTGTATCATACATCGCAATCCTCTACCATCCTGCTCTGCTAACTAACTCCATGTAGTCGCTAAACCTAAAGAGATCATCAGGTCCTCAGAGGACTAGCAAGATACATAAAACATGCCTATCTAACAGTTTAATCATGTAATAATATAAATAGGGTGTAAACAGGAACTAGACAGGAGACTAACATGTGGCTACTGACAGATAACTATGAACACGGATACGGGATCAAGTATGCATAAATGAACTATTGGTAGATCAATGGAATACCAACCCTCGCGCCGAATGTGGACTCGCGGGTCAGTTTTAAGACAAATCACCCTCGCACCGTATGTGTACTCGCAGGTGCAAAGGACAACCCTCGCCCCGTGTGTGGACTCGCAGGTTGTGGAAAAGACAAAGGAATAGTAGTTCACTCATACACACTTGCAGACACGACTTAGTCAAGACAGAGGTTAAGACATGACACGACGCAATCACAATACACGAGAGAACCAATCCAATATGAACTATAAGGCTAACCATGTACAAGGACTATAGCTATACTAGCATGCACAATATACAAATCACATGTAAATAACCAACTAGTAAAACTATATAATAATAGAAATATCCATGTAAATAAACTGTAAAGGGAGGCAAGGTATATTTGGCTGGTGGTAGCACGAAGAGCCAACAATAAACCGTCAACCGGTACGCCATAAAGTCCAAAATTCACAATTGTCTCCGAAAGCTGAAATAAATATTTCCAACATTCTCAAAATAGTCAAATTAGCTAGGATTACCTGACCTTAAGTCCAATTCTGAACACAGGGGCAATACGATAATTTCGGGCAAAAACGGTGTCCGCCGTTGGACCCGCTTTGTACCGAAAAGCGTGTCAGAGTCAATGGTCTCTAATGTCATCAAACTACATGTCTATAGATCCAATTTTCCGATACGAACCCAACCGTATGACCAGTTTTGGATTCCGGTGGGCCGTGCACAAAGTCGCCCGTTGAATCAGACCGTGTAGCCCACAAAACGGCGTCCGATTCAACTGTCTCAAAATTGGACCAAACT
>JANAVB010031617.1:14863031-14901585 GCA_029216955.1 Iris pallida
AATATCCTATTACCTTAGTCTATGTATTCCTTATTACCTTACTTGTCTAAATAATATCCTTAAATTAACATCCTAGGATATACCCATCTAACATATAACTAATCCTCAAAAGATACTAAAATCTAGACTAACCCTACATCACATCCTATTTAGACTAACATCATGACACTAACAATCCCTCTAAACATTTGAGACTAACCTAGGATACATGATATCCTAACCACTAACCCACTACTCTAACACTCACTCTCTATTAAACTCTAACATACCCTAACCAAACAACACACTCAAATCTATACTAACCAATACTAGGACATATGAAAAAGGAAGGGTTGTTCTCAGTGAACCAAAAGTGAAGGGGATGTTGTGTGTGTATAGGTTAAAAGAGTGCAAGAGTGTGTGATATTGGCATGTGTGAATGCAAGAATGTGTGGGTGAAACTGTGAAGTGCTAGCATAGACATGTGAGTGTGGGAATACAAGAGTGAAGTGAGGGTCCATTTCAGATTGTGTGTGTGTATGACATGTGTGGAGGGGTGTGAGTCTATAAAAAATCTGAAAACAAAGAGTGTAAGGTGTGTGTGAATTTTATTACAGTTCATGATTCAAACAAATTTCGAATCCAAAACATTGTGTGTGAAGTAGTATGAAATCTGGAAAACAGTGGGTCAATTGAGGGTGTGTGTGCTCAGGAATTTAAATGACAGTACATACATTCCATAATAGTAAGAAAAAGGGAAAAAGTTCAGATTATTCAAGAGTGGAAAGGAGCTGAACCCAGCAGTCTACATGCCCATTCAAAATCTCATTCCCACAATGAAAACCTAATCTAACTTGCAAAAACCACTTAGTAGGAACTAATACACATGTAAGGGAATTAAACATGTCAATTAAACACTAACATTCAGTTTAGAAGGAAAGAAAAGTTCAGGTTTTCGAAGTACATACATGGTATCAGTGAATAGGACAGTTCCTACACATTGAAATCCCATTCAAGGAGCAAAACCCGAATCTAACATGAAATACCCAACTAGCAGTATCCATTACACATGTAGGAATCACCTCAGTGATTTAAAACAACATTTTAATCAGATTAAAAGGAAATCAAATTCAGAATTTTGAATTTAAACACATGGTATCAGTGATTGTGTAAACGACCTTTAAATTCGAAAGAAAACCAATAAATCAACAAGCAAGGTGTGCAGTGGGTAGGTATACATTACACATGTCGTGGGGGATGTGGTCGTGTCCAGGAAACTGGACACGAACGTGTCCAAACAAAAATTAACACAGAAATGACACAGTTCAAAAAAATCCTCGTGCTGAGGTGCAGAGCGAGTTAGGACACGACACGTTGCACGACACAAGTCGTGGTCATGCCCACGTGTCCACCTGACTAGGGGGACGTGTCCAAGTGCCTGCACGAACCCCAAGATGTGTCGTGTCCTAGTTTCGAAGCCGTATCAGTGGCTCAAAATCGCGTGTGTGCATGTCAGGGCATTTCGATGTGAGCGCGAGAACTTCCTCGACTCGCAACCAAGTGCCACAAAACTTGGTGAGGGTCGAGTCAGACATGGGACCCATCACCTCACCAAATTCCATGTGTCCGGGTGGAGTGTCGTGTCCTGTGTCAGCCCCGAAATGCAGGGGACGCGCACAGTGTGCACGAGCAGGCACGAGACAGTGCAGCCTCGATATCTTTGCGCACAGTCGACGAGGACTCATGAAATTTTGTGTGGGTGATGTTAGTGATTGCACACACATTTCCACCAAAAATTGTGCCATGAAAATCCGTGTCGTGTCCTATAGGACACTCGGGCAGCAGGAGACTGCACGAGGCCTGTGCTGTGTCCCGTACGTGCGGTGCGTGTCCGATTTGGACACAAAAAGTGCACAAAAACCAACTCAGTCCTCAACAATATTAATGTACACATCAAGAGCTTCAAGATCATGTAATTAGTTTAGCAAAAATCAAAAATAAAATCCTTAGAGGCATTTCATCGAACACCTAACATACACTACGACACGTGTCCGATACGGACACCAAACGGACACGAAATTCACCCAAATTTCAGGGACACCTAGGGGACTCCTAGATCTAGCCCTACATACAAAGAAAACTAAAATTTAAATCAATTTGAGGAGTTTTACCTATAGGTGCAAATTGTAAGAAAAGCTCCAAATGGGGGGTGCTCCTCTTGATGGCCAAATGCTCCAATTGAGCCCAAAACTGAGATTAACCTCCAAAAATATTAAATATACAAAAATTAGAACCTAATGCAAAAGACTAGGATGAAAAAGGAGATCAAAGGAATAAATGAAAATTTTTGGAAGGGGGAAGAATACCTCTCTTTTCTCCAAGTGTTGGAATGATAAAAAGAGGCAAGCCCTAATGAATAAGTGTTTAAATAGGGTGGGGATCCCTATGTGGCTGTTCATAGGTTTAATAATTAGGGTTAGGGTTTATTAAATGGCCCATGGGCTTAAGTCATGATCAATTAAATAATTAAGCCATAAGTTATTTCATGAAACCACAAGCCATGACTAAAATTCACTAAACCAAATCTCCTCATTCTAAAACTATTCTCTAATGACTAAAATAGGTTAACTCAAGTTAGACTAGGGTCACCATGGCTAGGGTTAGCTTCTAGGCTAGTCCACTAGGTCTCAACAAGTCAAAGTCAAACTAGAATTCACCAATTCAACAAATCACCAAATAATTCAAATAAGTCAAAATGACCAAATTACCCCTAGTCTAAAAATGATAATTAAACATCCTAATGACATGGTTAGGCTCTAGGTCATGCAGTCTCTCAGGCTTCACAGGCAGCACACCGAAATCATAAGTCATGACTTAAACCAGTTTTAAAATAGTTTAAAAATTAATAAAAATCACCAAAAATTATAATATGAATCAAATATCAATAATTAATAATTAAAATTACAAAATTTCAAAATTACCCTCATCTGAAAAACTGGGTGTTACATGTACAATTCCGTAAGCCTCTCTGTAGACGTACCCACCTTGAATGGCAAGAAGTGGGCCGATTTGGTCAACATGTCAACGATGACCCAAATTGCATCTTTTCCTCCTGGTGTACGCGGCAACCCAGATAAGAAATCCATGGTGATATGTTCCCACTTCAACTCTAGAATGGGCAACGGCCGCAATAATCCTCCGGGTCTCTATCTCTCTGCCTTGACCTGCTGACAGACCAAGCACCTTGCTACAAAGCGAGCTACCTCCCGCTTCATCCCGTACCACCAGACATGCTTTCGCAGATCCCTGTACATCTTGTTGGCACCAGTATGTATAGAGTACTGCGATCTGTGAGCCTTCTGCATGATCTGCTCTCTGAGCTCCCCGCTAGGTACACATAACCTGGAACCGTGCCTTAGAGCACCATCCTCTGCAAGTGAAAACTCGCCATCCACCAACCCTGTACGAACTTGCTCTCGGATACACCACAGAGCCACATCCTCAAACTGCGTCGCCTTGATCCTCTCCATCAAGTCCGACTGTATCTGAAGGCCCCACAACTGCATCTGCACTCCAAGCACGATCACCTCAATCCCAAGGCTCTCCAAGTCTGCAAGCAAGTGCCGATCCATAGTCAAACACATGGCTGTCGGATACCTACTCAAGGCATCGGCAACCACGTTGCCTTCTCCGGTGATACTGAAGTGAGATGTCAAAGTCCTTCATCAACTCTAGCCATCTGCGCTGCCTCATGTTGAGCTCTTTCTCTGTAAACACATACTTTAAGCTTTTATGATCTGTGAAAATCTCCACCCTTTCGCCATACAAATAGTGCTTCCACAACTTCAAAGCAAAAATGACCGCTGCCAACTCCAGGTCATGGGTAGGGTAGTTCCTCTCATAGGGACGTAATTGCCTGGAAGCATAGGCAATCACCTTCCCATGCTGCTGCAAAACACAACCCAGCCCATTCCCTAAAGTATCACTATAAATAGTGAATCCACTTGATCCTGAAGGCAATGTCAGAATCGGAGCTGTCGTAAGCCGCTTCTTCAACTCATCAAAAGCTGCCTGACACTCCTCTTACCAAACATACTCAGCATCCTTTCGGGTCAACCGAGTCAACGGCTCTTCAACCCGGGAGAAATCCTGCACAAATCTCCTATAGTATCCTGCCAGCCCCAGGAAACTCCTGGTCTCTGCCACTGAAGTCGGCGCTGCCCAAGCCTCAACTGCCGTGATCTTCTTCGGGTCCACTGAGATACCATCCCCAGTCACCACATAACCCAAGAAGTCAACTCTGTCTAGGAAGAACTCGTACTTCGAGAGCTTGCCATACAATCTCTTCTTCCTAAGTGTCTCCAGAACCACTCTCAAGTGCTCCTCGTGCTCCTCCTATGTCTTCGAATACACCAGGATATCATCAATGAATACCACCACAAACTTGTCCATGTACTGGTGGAACACCTTGTTCATTAGGTTCATAAATACTGCTGGTGCATTGGTCAGCCCAAACGGCATAACCAAAAACTCGAACTGCCCGTACCGCATCCTGAAAGCGGTCTTAGGAATATCCTCCCTCTTCACCTTCATCTGGTGATAACCTGACCTCAAATTAATCTTGAAGAACACCCGAGCTCCGCTCAACTGATCAAAGAGATCATCGATCCGTGGCAGTGGGTATCTGTTCTTAATCGTCAGGTTGTTGAGTGCCCTGTAGTCGATAAACATCCGTACCGACCCATCCTTCTTGGGTACAAAAAGTACCGGTGCACCCCAAGGTGAAGAACTCGATCAGATGAAGCCCTTGTCCTGCAGCTCATCCACCTGCTTCTTCAGCTCCACCAATTCACTGTTGTTCACTCGATAGACATGCTGAGATATCGGTTCCGAACCGAAAACCAAGTCTATCGAGAACTCTACATCCCTGTCCGGTGGAAGCCCTGGCAACTCCTCTGGAAATACGTCAATAAACTCTGCGATCAAGGGATGAGGAGCCAGCTTCTCCTCAACTGATGCTCCACAGAAGACGCCACTGTCCTGCTCTGCCTGCCGCCGGGTATACTCAAACTCTGGCTCTCCTGGCACCCCAAATAAAACTCTACCCCCTCGGCAATCAATGCGGACGTGGTATCTACTCAGCCAGTCCATACCTAATACAATGTCGTAATTCGGTAGTGGCATGACGAGTAGACTCACTCCCAACTCTCGGCCTTCCAATATGACGCTCCGCCCTCTGCAAACATCACTCACTAGGATGACCCCACCCCTGGTCGTGATCTTGCAAGCCCTAGGCAATGGTTCAGAAACCAGACTGTGTCTAATAGCATACGATACTGACACAAAGCTGTGGGAAGCCCCGAAATCAAAGAGTACAAATGCTGGAAGGGAGTCGAGAAGAATCGAACCTGCTATCAGCTCTCCGATGGCCTCTGCATCCTCAGCCGCCATAGCGAAAGCTCGCCCCTGCTGTCCACCTCGTGCCTGCTGCCCTCTCTGCTGCTGATATTGTACGAACCGCTACTGCTGAAAAAAATCAGGAATGACGGGAAAAAGTCTCTGTACAGACAGAGGTGCACCTCTAATGTAGCAGAAATGCCAACCTGAGTCGACATAACAGGAGCTGCGGTCTCGAGAACCTGATGAACAGTACGAGAGGTGGCCAGCCTCTCGATAGTATCCCCCGAACCAGAGCGATGAGATCGCGTCTCCATAACCATCATGAAGACAGATCAAAACAAGAAGCAATTTCTGAGAATGAAGCAAAAAATCAAAGGAGGACAGTTTATACTCAAGGAAAGACAATAAACAGCAAATTTAGATAAAATGAATCTAATTAAGAGTTTTCCTGGTGTGATTGAGTACCCTCAAAAATATCCTAATCCTACTGCAGGCTGTAGTGGTACTCTAGTTCGAATACCACTACGTTTGCAACCTAGACCTGCATGGGCCACCACTAAAAATGTGTCACGACCCGCACCCTAGAGTAAGGGCACGAGACGTGGGTACGTCCAGCCTACGCTGCAGTGTCGGCGGTAGAACGCTATCCTACGTCACAACATCTAACAGTTTAAGGTAATAACAGTTATACTCCCCGAATGGGGGTGACATAACAGAATATATCTCAATCACATCTAAGGTAGAAAATGATAAGATAGAATGATATAAAAGATACAAGATCCAAATCCACAGGAAATACAAATAGAGAGAAAGCTAAGTGTCTAGATAAACTCTACTAACATCCAGAAATAATACAGATCCAAATATACAACTCAATCTCCAATACTATAAAATAAGATAAAGATATCTATGGAGCAACAGTCTCTACAGCTAAGGAATCCGACTGGAAGTCCGGATCGCAAGTGTCCTCTAAGGCGTCCCATAGAAAGTATCTAAGCAGGCCTCCTCCTCGTCCTCTGTAAAATTTTTAACAGGTCCAATCAGGACAAAAACGAGCACATATCTCTCAAAATAGTTCATAACAGATTAGGAGTATAAAGCATGCAATAGAGTAAAATACAGGAAATGCTGGAAAGGAAGTACGAGAAAACAGGAGATATTTTGTAACTGAAAGTAAATACATGATAAGTAAAGACTGCAAGTGGCTAAGTGATTTAGAGTACAATATGGTTATGTAAACGGCTTAGGGGCACATGAATACAACTAAGAGGCACATGAATACCTACTGGGGATAATGTTCACATAACCAATTCTACTCACCCCGCCCCAATCAATACACAAGGATCCATTCAAGTTACGTTATTGGCACATGAATACAGCTAAAGATACGTGAACTCATGTAATGAGTAGTACATGAGGCACATGATAGTACATGAAAGCACATGAGAACATGTAAATACATGAACTAGTACGAGTACAAGAAGTACCCGATGTACATGATAAAGTACATAAACATGAAATACTCGATGCACCCATAGAGGGATAACATCTCAGGAAAGGATCCATATAGTACTAATCCGTGAAGATACGTGTCAGCATCAAGTAAAGTAATCTAGAGCAAGAATATAGTCCAGACAGGTATGAAAAGATCAGAGAATGTACTCGCCTGCTATCTGAATGTCCAAGATGAAAGTTCTGTCAGAGGAGTGGTGACTGGCTCCTATTTAGAACAGTACAAGTCACAACAAGTCCAGAATGGTAATAAGATGCACTATAATACATTCTACATGAATCTAGGTCAATCTAGGCCAAAGTCAACTATTGGTCAACTCTGGTCAACCCTAGAAGTCAAACTAGGTCCACTAGGTCAAACCTAAGTCAAACAAGTCTATACTAGTCTAACTAGTCTAATCATGACTAAACAAGTCTAACTAGACTCTATACTGGCATTCAAGCCACACCCATAGGCTATAGGCTATCATGCCTAAAAACCAACCCACAAATCACATGACCATATGTCAATATATATCTAATATATAATACACATATTGATATAGCTATATAATATAATATACAATACACATATATATAGGATACATATAAGTACATGCCACATACCCATAAATATACATGTGTATATATACTCATACATAGAGACATAGGAAAGGGGATGTGGTGGTGACATGTGTGTGTGTGTGTGTGAGAGAGACAAGAGTGTGTGATATAACATGGGTGTGTGTGTGTGATACATGGCATGAGGGTGTGTGTGAAGATATGAGAGTCCTGTGTTCAAGTGTGTGAGTGAAATAGGAAAGACATGACAGTGAGCTAACTATAGTAAAAATTGGAAATCAGTGGCATGGCAATAACCTGTGTACTAGGTGATCCTGTGTGCAGTGTCAATAGGAAGAAAATAAGACAGTTAATACAGGGGTTAAACTCAATTTTCAGTCCTAAACTAACTCTCAGATTTTGACCCCAATACAAATCCAAAACAACCCAAAATCAACATACAGTTAGTCAACCAGTAGGTGTACTACATTAGGGTCTTCAACCATGTAATTATCAGTTCCAATGAGGTTAATCTGATGTCAAAGTTCATATTTAAAAATCTGGAAATATACTGAATAAAGGACTGATACTTAGGTTTCAGAAATTCAGGGTAAATATGATTTGAGTATCGAAAACAAGCCAAAATACAAAACTAAAGGTTGGTAATATAAACACTATTAGTGTACGTGTCCCAGGAGTCATTCGTGTCCACCCAAGTGGACACCGCCATGTCCAAAGAGCCCCGAACCCAAAATAGTACAAAACTGGACCAATCCTCGTGTACGAGTTCAGCCGTGTCCAGAGCATGACACAGGACACTTCGTGTCACGTGCACTCACCCACGAGTTCGTCAAGTGTCAAGCTACGACTGTGTCACCCTGACTCGTGTCAACGTGCCGTCGTGTCGTGTCAAAACACGTGTATCCGAACCCAAAATCCACGTGAACTATGTCAGTGTAAACCCAGTACGGGCCAAAATACGTGTCTGACTCGACCCGAGAGGTCGTGAAACTTGACACACGTGGTGTCAGTCAGTGTCCCTTCGTGGGTGTCCAAAATCACGTGTCAAAGTGGCGTGTCCATGGCACAATCAACCCCGAACAGCAGGAAAGCGACACAGCTCGTGCGCGTGTGTGCAACCGCATGTTCCAGTGTCCACCGTGACCCGACACGACACGAAAACCACATCAGGATACTGGAAATCCATAAGCAACACTAAACCCTAGAATCCTATTCAAAAATATTCCAGAAATTCAATCGAAATGCCCTTTAGGGCATTTCATCAAACACCTACATACATGGACTGATACGTGCCCGATATAGACACATACTAGACACGAATCCTAATAAAAATAGAAATTTATGGTGTGGATTTGAATTTGCCTATGGGTTGCAAAATCTTAAAAAGCCCCAAATGAGAATGGATCCTCAAGCAACCAAAACTCTCCCAAATTGTTTCTCTCCTGAAATTTCTCATTACCAATAGCAAGTAGAATAAATTTAGAGCCTAATGCAATTGATTTAGGAGAAAAAGGAATTAAATAGGAATTTCTAGGAATTATTGAAGTTGGAGCATACCTCTTTCTTAAACTTGAGAACTTCCTAAAGGAGGCTAGCCCTAACTTTGAGGAGCATTAAATAGGTGGGGGAATCCCTAAGTGGCCGGCCATGGGCTGTTAGGCTAGGGTTAGGGTTCCACTAGTGTTGGGTTGGGCCTCTATGGGCTTAAGTCATAAATCATGACTTGTGAAACCATAAGCCATCCTCTATTCAAATTAATTCCTATTTCCTCCTAATAAATTCTAATGAGTAGGATATCTCTAACTTAGGTCGTGCTAGGGTTACACACTCTAACCAAGTAGTCATGACCTAAGTTAGCTTCTAGGACAGTCTCCTAAGTCAACACTAGTCAAAGTCTAGAATAGCACAAAATCAATTATACTAAAAATTACTTAAAAATTCTAATAATTATAATTAATACTAAATAATTCTAAGTAATTCCAAAATTTTAAAAATGACCAAAACACCCTCAAGCTAGAAATGTGATAGTGACACATTCTAAAAGAAACATCTAAAAAATGAAAGTACATCTCTCTCAATCATCTTCAGAATATTCATCATGTTCGTCTTCCTCGACCTCATCTTCCTCTTCCTCCTCCTCCTCCTCATCTTCAGTTTTATCTTCGTCTTCGTCGGTTTCGCCTTCCTCTTCAGATAATTCTACATCTTCTATATTAGTTGTGTAATGCGTAACTTCCGTGGAGTCCACATCAACAATATTGGTTACAAGAGGTAGCTCGTCCTCTTGATAAGCTTTTTCTTCAACATCAAAAGTATCTCTAACTTTAGTCTTACATACTGCCCAGCAGTCAGACTTCGTTGCTCCCCGTCTCGGATAAGCTGTGAAGTACACGAGCTGAGCCTGAGTTGATAGGATAAATGGTTCGTAGCCTTAATATCTACGCTTGTAGTTTATATCCACAAGACCATGCTTGTCAATTTTCCAACCTTGATTTTTAATCGGATCGAACCATTCATACTTGAACAATACGATCTTTGCTGGTTCTCTACCATAATTATATGTCAACTCCACAATCTCTCGCAAGATGCCAAAAAAATTATTTCCTGGATCGACGTCTTTGCAGTTCGAAGATTTGATCCACAAACAACTATTTTTCGTGGAATCAATATCCAGGAAGCTGTCTCTGATCGGAGTATTTGTCGACTTGAACCTAAAGCCATTGACACAGTAACTTGGCCATATTTTAACAAAAGTAATTGGTCCCTTGGCAAGAGTTCTAATTAATTCAATCTCTGGTGAAATTAGACGATCGGTCTGAATACCAAAGAAGAGATAGTAAGTTTTTTATTGTGCAGTTGCATTAGAAGAGGCCAATAATTATCGAGTTGCTTACATATTCGCTCAACCAAGAAGGAAAATGACATCTCATTTCTTGTTCTAATGTTTCGTCTGTTAGGTAGGGTCTAACCGACCTTAACTCATCATTATATGTGCTGAGATACAACGAAGCAACCACAGATTAGTACAATAATATTAGCTTATACTATTACATTGAGATGACATAAACTCATCATTAATTACTTACCCCTCTAGCTTCTCTACTTCATCATCGTCGTAATTGAGAAATATATACAACTGAGCAGCCCTTAGCTCTTCGTTATTCAAATATCTCTTCTTCATTTTTTTCGAAGGCTTTCCGGATGCATTAAATACTTTCAGTATTCCATCATTAGATTCTTGATATGATCCGTCATCGTTTCTCGGAGCCCTCGTTCAATTCGTAGCAACATGAGGTTTGAAATACGTCGAGCAGAAGTTTGTAATCTCCTCGAGAATATAGGCTTCACAAATAGAACCTTCGACCCGAGCCTTATTTTTCACCTTCCTCTTTAGGTGGTTCAAATGCCGCTCAAACGGGTACATCCACAGATAACCGACGGGCCCACCAACACGTGCCTCGTAGGAAAGATGAATTGGCAAATGCTCCATGGAGTCGAAGAATCCAGGAGGAAATATCTTCTCGAGCTTGTACAGTGTTACCGCAATATCGTTCTCCTGCTTTTCTAGACGATCAACGAGCAACTTAGTAGAACAACTGAAGAATATGCTAAGCTCGATCAATGATCCCAAACAACCTGGGGTAAGAATTCCTGAAATGCAATCAGAATTAACCTCTCCATGAATACGTGACAATCATGGCTCATCATACCTGTCAGTTTGTTCTTCTTGAGGTCGACGCATCTTCTCAAGTTCGAAACATACCCGTCTAAAAATTTTAGACCTTGAATCCACCTACAAAGTTTGACTTTATCCTCCTTCTCCAGTGAGAAAATGGCCTTTGGCTGCTTCAACTTTCTATTCCCCTCCTCTATCAAATACAATGTAGGACGTCTACATATTTCTTCCAAGTCCAATCTAGACTTTGGATTGTCTTTCGTCTTCCCCTTTACGTCCATTACAACATTAATTATGTTGTCAAACACATTCTTCTCAATATGCACGACATCAAGGTTATGTCTAATCAGATTGGTGCTCCAATATGGCAGATCCCATAATATACTCCTCTTCGTCCAGTTATGAGTGCGACCAAATTCATCACAATTATAGCCCGTAGCAGGCTCTTCAATAGCCCTTGGTAAATCTTTTACCTTTTCCTATATCGTGTATCCGGGCTACCTTGGTGGGGGATTAGCCTTCTCCATAATGCCAGCACGAAAAGCATTCATGTTCCTCCGGTACGGATGATCCTTCGGCAGTAACTGTCGATGACAATCGAAGAAGCACGGTTTACCTTCGTATTTCAAACGGAAAGCCTTAGTGCGGTCCACGCAATACGGACATGAAAGACGACCATGCGTGCTCCATCCTGATAACATACCATAGGCCGAAAAATTGTTGATGGTCCACATAAGTGCTGCCCGCATCAGAAAATTTTGTTTCCTAGATACATCGTATGTGTTGGATTACTTTCCACAGCTGATTCAACTCATCAATCAATGGCTGTAAATACACATCGATGTTCCTTTTCGGATTGTTCGGACTTGGGATAATAACGGTTAGGAACATATACGGAGTCTTCATGCACATCCAAGGCGGTAGATTGTACGGAGTGACGATCACAGGCCAACACGAATACTGGGATCCCAAAAGTTCGAATGGGGTAAAACCGTCGGAGCAGAGACCCAATATGACATTACACAGATCAGAAGCAAAATCTGGATACTCTCGATCAAAGTGCTTCCATGCTTCTCCATCATATGGGTGATCCAACACTCCTTTGATTTGTTCTCGCCTATGCCAACTCATGTTTTATGCAGTTTCCTTTACCATAAACAACCATTGCAACCACGACGTCAACGACAAGTAGTGCATCGAATCGGTAGGCTTTCTTTCACCGACAGACTTTCCTCTACCACTACCTTTATAGCAATCAGCACCACAAAATCTGCAGACGTCTTTGTAAAACCCCTAAAATTTTGGAAATTTTTTTATTATTATTTAATTGCCTTAAATATGGTTTTATGGAATTTATGAGTAGTTTTAAATAAATTTTTATTTAAATATGACCTTAGCCATTATTGAGTTTTGGAGCACAAGACGGCTAAGATTTGTAGCACAGAGGATATAGCAGTGTGTCATAGCTAGTGTATTAGCCATGCCATGAGAGGCCTAGCAGTAGTGATGTCCGAACTAGGAAAACAAGGCCAAGTTGTGAAATGACCTATTTAAATCATTTAATTAGCTATAATTTAATATATATTAATTTTTAGATGACCCGGTTGTACCAAATCAGCCCGAACTGGATCCAAACCAATTCCAAGCCCATGTAGGCAGGTAGTTGACCAAAGATGGCCATGTAGGCATATTTTATGTATGTACAAATATTTCTTGAACTATTTTAGAACTTGATGTATATTTTTCTAATTATTTTTATTATTGTACAAATATTTGTATTTTATTATTAAATAGGTGTTCGTCAATATTTGTACAATTTTTTGGACTCGAATAAAGGGTGTAGTATAAGTTCATTAAACTGATTAATTTTTATTATTTTATTATTATTAAAGTGATTTTTGTGATTTAATAATCATAATTATTATTAGATATTATCATTATTTGATTTTATGGCCAATTGAATTGATATGCATATATACATATATTTAATAGACTAAATATATGGATAGATAATATTAGGATTTTTTTTAGATTTATTTGTGTATATTTAGATATATACATATTTAGATATATATATATATATATGAATATATGTATATATAATAAAGTAAAAAAAACAAAACAAAACAATCAGCGATGAACAGTGCCTTGTGGGAGGCAATGTAGCTCTTTCCAATAGAGCTAAGCACGCGCCCCCCATGTGTTACAGTTTAGTAGTTTTTTTTAAAAAAACTTTTGGATTTGAAAACCCAATCAAACCTTGATCAAATCTTCCCGAATCTCTTCCATTGTAATCCTTATCCAATTCTCCTCCGATCAGATCAAATCAAATCCCTCTCCAAATAGAATTAAATTCTTGTATAAATCAACGGGGAAGATCGGTGTATATATATCGGGAAATTCCGTCGGGTTCTTGGAAAATACGACGAGAGAACCTCTCATGAAACTAAACTCCCGATCCCAGAGTCACCTCCAGCCTCAGGCGACGCTGCCCCGCTGTCTCCAGTCTGGCGCCGTCGTGTCAGTCACCGAAGTTCGTCGTTGGAACAGTTGAAACAGAGGAACTCTGTTAGCAACAGTTGTAAGGTACCCCTATTTTCATTCCAAATTCTTCATGCGTAATCCATATATTTCGATTCTGTAAGTTGCCGTAGATAGCCCACCTGAACCACTAGACGACCTACCTGCTAGTACCCTGAATATCAACCTAGTGCGTCGGTACATCGACTCAAAAATGCTCGAAAAACTATTTTCTTGACAGTTTCACTACAGCCAAACACCCATGTTCGATGTGTGATTGTGGTCTATCCAGTAGAGGGTTTTCAAAAATTCCTGAACAACAATATAGACCATCTATAGAACATAAAATCTTTTCTTTTAGTTTCAATTTTTATTCGTTATATGAAAAGATTATTGATTCCAAAGTTCGAAAAAAACCTATTTTCGAAAACTAAATTTTTTAATAAAATTGCCCGATAAGACGTGCGTCCCGTCAAACCGGACGACGTGGTCACGAACCGAATGTATTGAAAGGTGCGTATCGACTTCGCGGACGTTTGGGCTTTGACGGAATTCAAATTGGTTGCGTGTGCGCGACGATTTTGACACGTATCCGTCGAAGAATGCCGTATCGGCCTATTTCGAAATTTCCCAATTACTTTGTACAAACTCGTCAAACTGCGACAAAGCTTACGCCATTGGACTCAAAATATTTTTTTGGTCCTTCATGCCAAGTTTGGTCCAATTCTGAGAAGGTTGATCAGAACGCCAAAATTGACGGACCCGTAACCCGATCCATCAGGCGATTTTGTGCACGGCTCATCGGAATCCAAAATTGGACATACCGTTGGGTTCGTCTCGTCAAAACAAATCCGTAGACATGTAGTTTGCCGACTTTAGAGACCATAGGTTCTGGCACGCATTTCAGTGCAAAGCGGGTCCAACGACGGCTATCGTTTTGACCCGAAATTACGATTTTGCCCCTGTTCCGGAATTGGACTTTCGGACAGGCATTTCATAGGTATATATTTTACATCGAGAATGTTTTTGATGTTTGTTTCAGCATTCGGAACGTTTACGGAGGTTCTACCCTTGTAGCTTCTTCTCACTTGTCAATTTCATCTACTGGACGTCGTCAAAACACCTTCCAACCACCAGGCAAGTATACCTTGCTATATTTAATGTCATATTATTTATTTTCAACATTTATTTACTTTGTTTTATATTTTTGTCTTATTTTATAAACTGTGCATCCAAGCCACACTTGGGTGCAAGCGACTTTATCACTCGTTTCTTGTTTTATTTTTATTTGTTGCATGTCGACTTAGTTGTAATGGACTACCCTCCTATTGTGGCATATTCTTATATCTTCGTTGGCCATGACACCTACACTATACGGTTTGAGACATGTTGCTAGGGGCAACGGCTTGTATATTGACTTGCCATCTTTATGTAAGAAGTCGTGTGACGGATAGATGATCGTAACTGCTATGACTAGGATTTTAGAGACTCAAGCAGTTACAAAACTCGACAAGACATGGGCATGACTTGGACAGTGGGGAACATTGGGGGAGGACAGTCGCTATTGCGTATGGGAATCCAAACAGGTAAACCACAGTCTCCGGATGGAATTGTGGCGATTATATTTGGAGATGCCCTCTGACGTCTTGGACGTTACGGACAGATACAGATGACTGGATGCCAGTTACGTACACATAGCCTAAAATCCCACCCATGTGTATGAAAGTTGTCCTGTAAATTACACAATAGATGGTTAGAATTCCCTTTGCTTGTTGGTGTCTAGGAGAGTCTTACATATTATTATTATTCTGACAGTTCATATTAGCATGTTATTCCTATATCTTGTTACGTCCCTCTGAGGACCTGGTGTTCTCTCCAGTATAGACGACGAGCAGTATCCTGTGGAGTACGATTCTGGACAGAGTCTCCATTTGCAGGTGAGGAGGTCTCGCCTTCGGAGCCTATTTGATTCTATTCTTAGTTGATGGACTTATGTAGTTGATACTCTTTTTCACATTCATTTCAGTTGATTTCTTTCGGTACTCGGTAGTGTATTTGTTTTGCCCGACATATTTCTTTTTATTTTGAGTTAGACATTTGGTTTGTTATTTCTCTTATTTATCATTGTGGATGAGATATATATACTGCCTGTGACCATGTTATATTGTTATGAGCTGGAGCTCTTTTATTAGCTTATGTGTGTACATAGATTCCATATATTGGAGTAGTCTGCGTATGCATACAGCTGGCATGTACATATTTTCTAGGCCTACGTATATTGCGACTGGGGTGTTACATGTTTTTGTGGTGGCCCATAGGTCGAGATAAATTGTTTGGTTACTTTACCGTACCAAGCAAGCCTGCATATAGGAATAGAGTTTAGGAATCTCATCCACATGCTTAATCACCTTCCTTGATTTAAAATTTTTGAATTCTCGTTTGACTACTTGTCTTACATCTAGCTTAATTTTGTCCTAGCGTAATCTCTATTTTCGTGCCAATAGGATGAATCTTCGTAGTGGTCGAGCTACCCTTCTCGCTATTACTGACGGAAACACCACCACTCCAGAAGGACCAGCGGATCAGCCACCCCCAACCATATCCTCCTACCACTCCAGCACCATCCGGACCATCATTCCAACCTTTGATGACACCACCCACTACTCAGCAGCAAGCTCTGGCACCCTAAGTGGGATAGACAGGTCCCGAAAACCCTGCATCTCAAGAAGAGTACCTGCCACCCTATCCACCTCAGTTTACCCCCATATCTACCATCATATCCATCCCAGCAGCCTCCACAATATCTACCCTAGCAGCCTCCACAATATCTACCATCATATCCACCCCAACAGCCTCTACAATATCTACCATCATATCCACCCCAGCAGCCTCTACAGTATCCACCACCATATCCACCACAGCAGCCTCCACAGTATCCACCACCATATCTACCTCAGTATCCTCCTCATACCCACCACAGTATCCCCATCCATATCCCTCATATCTACCACAGTTTATGACCCAGATGCCTACATGCCCCCACAGCAGCCTATGCTCAGGCTTGTGGGACTACTACCGACCAGATCCTCTATAGCTTAGTACAGGCCCAGATGCAGCAGAGCGAGGCTATTAGGAGAGTTTAGAGATAGCGCTGACCCAGCACCCTAAGCCTCTGTGGGTACTAACGAAGGGTTCCGCAACATGAATCCTCCACACTTCAAAGGGACTGAAGACGTCATTGGAATTACCAATTGGCTGGTTAAGAAAAAAATCTCTTGAAGGCTTCGGAGTTATCTGCAAACCTATGGATGACGGCCGTAAAGTTACAATTGGAAGGAAATGCTTATGATTGGTAGGCCGCGGAGGAGAGACGGCTAGGAGTTGACCAGACATGGAAGGAATTCAAAGAATTTTCAATAAAAAGTTTTTCTTCGATACTGCCGAGGATGCACTTTATGACCATTCCTACATCTAGAATAGCTCAGTCGGTTGAGTCGTTTGCTCTCGGATTAGTTTTGACCGAGTTGGAGAAGGCCAAGAGATTCTATAAGGGATTGAGCATAGAGATTCAATGATACACTAGTTCCGAGTCTCGAGTCTCACAGGCAACAGTATTGGCCGAAGCCAGGACTTAAGAGGCCATAAATAAGAAAGCACAACAACGACGAACTGTTTCGACCGTTGCATCAGCGAAGACGACACCAGCAAGGCCCACCCGACATCCAGTGACGCAACAACAGACTAGAGCTTTCCTACAACCAGTGAGGGAATTACCCACATGTCATTATTGCGGTAGGAAGGGGCATTTCCAGAGGGATTGTCGTCGGAGGTTGGAATTGTGTATGGCTTGCGGGTCAAACTAACACCAAGCTCGAGATTGTCCTTCTGGACGACAACAGATGCAAGGCGTAGCATTACCAGCACCAGGAGGAGGAGCACCACGCCTGCCAGCAGCTAATGGATATCCAAAGGGCAACCAAAACTCGGGACAAGTCTTCAGTATGATCGCCGCGGGGCCACCAACCAAAGGAGCCATAGAGACAAGTATGACGTCTTAGTTAAATTTACCATTGCATGACCCTAATCATAGAATGACTTAGAAATTTTATGATATAAACCTTGATAGATATAGAAACATGAGGGTATCCTATCTAGTTAGAAACCACTACCACGATCCTACCATGATTTGTTCTACTCCTTCGGATCGTATGTCAACGTAGTGCTCTACTAAAATGCGGAGACACGAAGGCGACATAAACAACCGTTTACTCTTTTGCACAAAAATTGTGACGCAATTTTCACGCTATATTCTTCCTCGTATTGCACTTCGTTTCCACAGATCGTACGTTATTTTTATTTCAACGAAATTCGTATAAGTTGGGTAGGATGTAAAACCCCTAATTTTGGAAATTTTTTTTATTATTTAATTGCCTTAAATATGATTTTATGGTATTTATGAGTAGTTTTAAATAAATTTTTATTTAAATATGACCTTAGCCATTGTTGAGTTTTGGAGCACAAGACGGCTAGGATTTGTAGCACAAAGGATGTAACAGTGTGCCATGGCTAGTGTATTAGCCATGCCATGAGAGGCCTAGCCGTAGTGATGTCCGAACTAGGAAAGCCAGGCCAAGTTGTGAAATGACCCATTTAAATCATTTAATTAGCTATTATTTAATATTTGATTTTTAGATGACCCGACCAAATCAGTCCGAACTGGACCCAAACCAATTCCAAGCCCATGTAGGCAGGTAGTTGACCAAAGATGGCCATGTAGACGTATTTTATGTATGTACAAATATTTCTTAAACTATTTTAGAACTTGATGTATATTTTTCTAATTATTTTTATTATTGTACAAATATTTGTATTTTATTATTAAATAGGTGTTCGTCAATATTTGTACAATTTTTTGGACTCAAATAAAGGGTGTAGTATAAGTTCACTAAACTAAGTCATTTTTATTATTTTATTATTATTAAGTATTTTTGTGATTTAATAATCATAATTATTATTAGATATTATCATTATTTGATTTTATGGCCAATTGAATTGATATGCATATGTACATATATTTAATAGACTAAATATATGGATAGATAATATAAGGATTTTTTTAGATTTATTTGTGTATATTTAGATATATACATATTGATATATATAAGAATATATATATAATAAAGTAAAAACAAAAAACAAAACAAAATCAGCGATGAACAGTGCCTTGTGGGGGGCACTGTAGCTCTTCCCAACAGAGCTAAGCCCGTGCCCCCCATGTGTTACAATTTAGTAGATTTTTTTAAAAAAAACCTTCGGATTTTGAAAACCCAATCAAACCTTGATCAAATCTTCCCGAATCTCTTCCATTGTAATCCCTATCCTATTCTCCTCCGATCAGATCAAATCCCTCTCCAAATTGAATTTAAATTCTTGTACAAATCAACGGGGAGGATCGATGTATATATATATATCGGGAAATTCCTTCGGGTTCTTGGAAAATACTACAAGAGAAGCTCTCGTGAAACTAAACTCCCGATCCCAGAGTCACCTTCAACCTCAGGCGTCGCTGCCCCCTGTCTCCAGTCTGGCGCCGCCGTGGCAGTCACCGGAGTTCGTCGTTGGAACAGTTGAAACAGAGAACTCTGTTAGCAACAGTTGCAAGGTACCCCCATCATCGTTCCAAATTCTTCATGCGTAATTCATATATTTCGATTCTGCAAGTTGTCATAGATAGCCCACCTGACCCCTAGACGACCTAACTGGTAGTACCCTGAAGATCAACCCAGTGAGTCGGTACATTGACTCAAAAATGCTCAAAAAACTATTTTCTTGACAGTTTTACTACAGCCAAACACCCATGTTCGATGCATGATTGTGATCTATCCAGTAGAGGGTTTTTAAAACTTCCTGAACAATAATATAGACCATCTATAGCACATAAATCTTTTCTTTAGTTTGAATTTTCATTCGTTATATGAAAAGATTATTGATTCCAAAGTTCGAGAAAAACCTATTTTCGAAAACTAAAAATTTTAGTAAAACTGCCCGATACGACGTGCGTTCCGCCAAACCGGGCGACGTGATCGCGAACCGAAAGCATCAAAAGGTGCGTATCGACTTCACGGACGTGTGGGCTTTGACGGAATCAAATTGGTTACGTGTGAGCGACAATTTGACCCGTATCCGTCGAAGAACGCCGTATCGGCCTATTTCAAAATTTCCCAATTACTTTATACACACTCGTCAAACCACGATAAAACTTACGCCATTGGACTCGAAATATTTTTTGATCCTGCATGCGAAGTTTGGTCCGATTCTGAGAAGGTTTATCGGAACGCCAAAATTGACGGGCCCGCGACCCGATCCATCGGGCGATTTTGTGCACGGCTCATCGGAATCCAAAATTGGACATACCGTTGGGTTCGCCTCGTCAAAACAAATCCGTAGATATGTAGTTTGACAAATTTAGAGGCCATAGGTTCTGGCACGCGTTTCGGTGCAAAGCGGGTCCAACGAGGACATCGTTTTGACCCAAAATTATGATTTTGTCCTTGTTTCGGAATTGGACTTTCGAACAGGCATTTTTAGGTATATCTTTTACACCGAGAACATTTTTGATATTTGTTTCAGTATCCGAGAATGTTGCGGAGGTTCTACCCTTGTAGCTTCTTCTTACTTCTCGATTTCATCTACTGGACGTCGTCAAAACACCTTCCAACCACCAGACAAGTATACCTTGCTATATTTACAGTCATATTATTTATTTTCGTTGTTTTATATTTTTGTCTTATTTGTTACAAACTGTACATCCAAGCCACACTTGGGTGCAAGCGACTTTCAGTCGTTTTGTTTTATTTTTATTGTTGCATGTCGACTTAGTTGTAGTGGACTACCCTTCTATTGTGGGATATTCTAATATCTCCGTTGGCCATGACACCTACACTACACAGACTAGACATGTTGCTAGGGGCACGACTTGCATATTGACTGGCCATCTTTATGTAAGAAGTTGTGTGACGGATAGATGATCGTAACTGCTATGACTAGGGTTTTAGAGACTCAAGCAGTTACAAAACTGGATGAGCCATGGGCATGACTTGGACAGTAGGGAACATTGGGGGAGGACAGTCGCTAGTGCATATGGAAATCCAAATAGGTAAACCACAGTCTCCGGTGGAACTGTGGCGATTATATTTGCAGATGCCCTCTGATGTCTTAGACGTTACGGACGGATACAGATGACTGGATGCTAGTTACGTACACATAGCCTAAAATCCCACCCATACGCATGAAAGTTGTCCTCTAAATTGCATATAGATGTTTAGAATTCCCTTTGCGTATTGGTGTCGAGGAGAGTCTTGCATATTATTATTATTCTGAAAGTTCATATTAGCATGTTCTTCCTGTATCTTGTTACGTCCCTCTGAGGACCTGGTGATCTCTTCAGGTATAGACGACGAGCAGTATCCTGGAGTACGGTTCTGGATTAGAGTCTCAATTTGCAGCTGAGGAGGTCTCGCCTTCGGAGCCTATTTGATTCTATTCTTAGTTGATGGACTTATGTAGTTGATACTCTTTTCATATTCATTTCAGTTGATTTCTTTCAGTAGCTTGGTAGTGGATTTGTTTCCGTCCGGCAGATAGTTCTCTTTATTTGAGTTGAGACATTTGGTTTGTTATTTCTCTTACTTATCATTGTGGATGAGATATAGCTACTGCCTGTGACCATGTTATATTTTTATGAGCTGGAGCTCTCTTATTACAGCTTATGTGTGTACACGTAGATTCCAATATTAGAGTAGTCTGCGTATGCATACAGCTGGCATGTATGTATTTTCTAGTCCTACGTATATTGGGACTGGGGCGTTACAGTCTTCATTCTTGTCATCTTTGTAGTACAACATGCACCTGTTGTGACATGCATCAATTTTCTCATATCCCATCCAGAGCGATCTCACCATCCTCTTAGACCGATAAAAGTCTTTATGCAACTTAGCACCCTCAGGCAATATTTCTATAATCAACTCCATAAGTCGATTGTAGCAATCTTGCGACATATTAAAATCGGACTTGATGCTCAACAATCTTGTAACCACCTCCAACGTGAATGATCCTCACAACCAGGATATAATAGAGTCCTTGCATTCTCCAGCAACTCCATGAGCTTTGCAGCATCGGCATCGATGCCTCCTCAGTTGTATTATGATTGTCTGGATCGAAACTAGGCCCTGCCGCGTTAAAATCATGTTCACCAACCCATCGTCATAAGCAGCATAGTTGTAGACATCCACATAAGGCTCATACTCCGATGCTAAGGACACAAGTTCTTCGTGTGTGCTCCTCTGATAATAATTCGACGTGAAAATCCTTCGAGTATAAATGATACGTGACTTCCACTTCTGGATGATATTTCAAGTTGCGATATCTCACACACGGACACTTAATTTTGGTACCGTCCATGTACTGAGGGAATGCCTTGGCAAACTGCAGGAACTGTTGTATACCCTCTATGAATTCATCCCGCACATCGCATGTCATCAGGATGACGGTTATATCCACGAACGATTCCGCAGATAGTAATTTAGCTCCCACTACAAGAAAAACCCACTTTTACAACATTTCATCTACAACACATCCTGAAAACATTGTAAAAGAGGGGGATCTACTACAACCTTAATTATAAGAACCTTGTAAAATACCTGTGCAAACAACATTTATATTGAAACGTTAATGCTTCTACAATGTTCATTCACAAAAGTTGTGTATCACTGTCTTCAACAACGTTTTATTAATATTGTAAAATTTATTAATTTGACAATATTTATTTAATATTGTTAAAGTTATTAATTTTGACAATGTTTTTAAAAAATTATAAAAATGTCATATTCAACAACGTTTATCGACTATTGTAAAATTTCTATCTTTCACAATGTTTTCTAAACGTTGTAAAATTAATTTTATTTACCACTTTATATAAACGTTGTATATGTATTATATTTTTAAAATATTTTAAAAATATTATAAAATGGTTCTATTCAACAATTTGTAAAGTATTATAAAATCTATGTATTTTACAAAGCTTATATAATGTTTCAAATTTATCTTTATTTTGCCACTATAGTAAACGTGTGAATGTATTTATCTTTTTAATATTTTAAATTGTATATCCATGTGTTTAAATAAAAAAAGACACATCCCTTCATAAGTTACATGTTTCTTGGGGAGGGAGGATGGGTGAATTTCCATCCAATTTTTTCATTCTCCTAACAAAATATAAGTCTTCTTTTATTCTTTAAGTTAGTTATTACAAGTTGTAACTAGTCGACAAATCTTTAATTTTGATTATTGTATATGGTTTCTTCTTCTATTCTTTGAATGAGCTTGAGTTGATAAAGAACTTAAAAGGAACAAAGTAAGTCATTTTGTTGCCAACAACAACATACATTTTGTGTGGCGCTAATCTAATAGTTGCACACTAGGGACCATGCAATCACTAAATGTATGCAGTAGCTGCATTCATTTGTTCCAGCAACCAAATAAAAGTAAGGCAGAATACAACAATGACATCAGCTACATCTACAATTATTGTCCAATGAGTCGTACGGTGAGTGTTCGGTTTAAATCGAACCGAAATAGTCAAAACCGAATAAACCAAAATTCTAATAATCGAAAACCACAACCAAACCAAAATTAGCCAAAACCAAAACGAAAAATGATTCGGTTTATTCGTTTGTTCGATTGGAATTTTCTATTGTATAATAGAACTGGTCCAAAGTTAAAATCATAGTTATATGATATTAAAAATTATAATTTTTATACGCATATTTATTGTATTTATGTCCAAAGTTAGATTAGTTGTTAAACTACCAAAGTTTGGTTTCAAAACACACAAATAGAATTGTTGCTTTTAAAATACATACATTTTAATTAGAACTTTGCATAGAATTGAGGTTGTTTACATAATTGCACAAGTCTACCAAATAAAAAATTTTAGTAAATTTAAAACTGAAATCGATCTGATTTTTTTTTTAAATCGAACCCAATCTCTTATTTGGTTCGCTTCGATTTTCGGTCCCAAATCAAATAATGCTCACCCCTAATGAGTCATTGTAGCACCACAACTTATTTATTTGCATAATGACCTATTGCAAATTAATCAAGCATTTATACTTTAATCACTAGAAGAGAGATACTTGGTGATGGTGGCCATGTATTGAAAACATTGGAGACTTTGATAGCTTAATTGTTTAATATATTATTGCAAAACACAAACACTTGTTATAAGATGTGTCGTACAAAAATTAATCTAGAGATAAACTATAAAAATTATGTACAATAGCAAATAAGAACTGATGATAAGTTATAAACAATTTTTTTCTCCACCACGGGTTCTTTCTTGCTTCTTTAACTGACCAAGTCTCTACTGAACAAAATATTATACACTGACATCAATTTGTGAAAGCAATTTAGCGGGATGATTTCACGCCCACCTATTTCACTCTTTAAACAATTTAGCGGGATGATTTTGCGTCCACCTATTTGTGAAAATAATTTATGTGGTGACTATATTTTTTCGGTCGCCACTCAATGTTGTTACTGAAATAATTTTTTTATGTTTGACCCATATCAAACACAAGTTCTATGTGATAAGTAAAAATATTTGTCACTTAAGATTTTGCATTAGTTATAAATAAAATTACGCAACATAAAAGTATTAGATAAATATGATACTTTTATTTATTACAACGAAAATTAAATTGATTATAGAATTAAATAAACCAAAATAAATGTTTTCTTTTTTTTGAATACATGAAAAATGATTTCATTATTAATAAAATTTTGATTTCTAATCCAACAAATTCTATGTGACAAGTAAAAATAATTGTCACTTAAGATTTTCTGTTAGTTAAAAAAATTACGTCACATAAAAATATTAGATATGAGATAAAAAAATTTTCTTGTAACAAAAAATTAAATTATTTAGAAAACTTAACTAAACCAAAAGAAATGTGTCCACATGTGAGAAGGATTACAATATTAATAAATTTTGTATATTCATCAAAAAGTGTACATTATTTGTCTTCTAAATTTTTGATATATTCTTATCAGTCAGTATTGAATCAATAATAATAAATTATATATTCAGTATTACTAAAACTTTACTTCACAAATATGGAAATTAGATATTCTATTTTTTTCAGGGGATTTTACCAGACTGCGTCCTGTATACTGATGGAATTCAATATTACCATAATCTTCCACAAATACTCTATATATTTCCTTTTTGTTTTTCACGAAATTGTAGATCGTGCCCTATTTTTTCCTGAACGCCCCCTCTCTTCCCACCACAAAAAAATTCCCAAAAAATTGATTCTTTCTTCCTATTTTGATTGGAGAAAGGTATGCATTTTCTCTTCTATACTTGTTTCTATCCCCATTGTTAGTGGTGTAAACCCTAAAATTCCAAGACCTTCGCCAACGTCTTCATTTACGGCCTCCCGTACTCCTTTCGTCGTCAGCCTCGTGGCGATGCTCATCCCGAACTTTGCCGACTTCTGGTCATTGGTCGGGAGCAGCGTGTGTTGCTCGGTTTCCTGCTGCCGGCGTTGATCCACATCAGGGTGTTCTTGTAGGCAGGGCCGGCCCTGGGGTAAGCTGGACAAGCCTTGGGGCTTGGGCAACCCCCCTCTGCTAGGACAATTCCTCTCTGCTAGGGCAACCCCTTAGGCTCATCATAACCCCACCAAAGGGTTAAAGGGCAACCAAAATTAGCTTCAGGATAGGGCAACCTAAACCTCCGGGCCGGCTCTGCTTGTAGGAGATGGGGTGAGTCGGGGCAGTGTCTGACGCTCAATTATCATTATAGGGCTGGCATTTACCATGTCCGCGACGTGGAGTTCACTCAACGAGATCTTCTCGGAAAGAGTATGAATCTTTTTTTATCAACTAATAGTGTTTAATATTGTTTGCTTTATTTCTGCATCTTTACTTGTTTATGTTATAGAGTTCAATTGGTCAATATCAAGCTTGTTCATGAATTGTATTTGATACATCTTAACTATTATAGTCTTCATCTCCAGCCTCTACAGATTGCGAATAAATTGGATGCAACAATGTGCATGCAAGGTGTTCTAAAAAATGTTTCAATAATATTCTTTGATCACCTCCATCTGCTCGAGCAAGACAATGACCCAGTCACCCAAGGGCACTGCATATTTTCAAATTTTTGACTTGCGAAGTGACAGACTCGAGTTTTAAGGTCCAATTTAACACGTGCTCTGAGATCTGAGAGATGACAATTAGTTATATATATATCGAAGGATTTGTGTAGTACAATGAGTAGATTTGATAGTAGATGCGTAAATAAACCGCAGCTCATAGTTTCAAATTCGTGACTTCTGAGTTACAGGGCCCTATTGAATCCAATCTCCGATCGATGAAGAATTGACGATTGTAGATGGATGCCTTAGGATGTTTAGTACGAAACTTTATTCTTTGATTTTGTATTTGGCACTAAAATTTGTTCTTTATAGTGACAGGAAAATGCTCTACTCATTCATGCCTCAGTTTTTTTCCAGCAAGGTTCAGTTATACTTCAAATATATGTGTGCCCCTTTATTTAGATTTTAAGTTGTGAATAGTCGGGAAGGAAACATGGTTTATCAGTGTAAAAATAGTTATTTCATTTCTACTAGTTCTTTTAAAAGAGTGATTTCATTTCTTCTCAATTATTAGAAAGTATAAAAGTAGTTGTTTCACTAAACCTCCTTCATTTAAAGGAGTTATTTCATTTCTCGTCGTTATTTTGAATTTTATTAACTTAGACAACTGCTTATGAATTTACAAATTTCTGACTAGGAACTCAACTTTTAAAATTTAAAATACCTTATAATCAATCATTGTGATGCAGCTAATCAATCATTGGTCTTTTAATGAAAAGGGCTTGTTTTCATGATTTCATATTTTTGATGAGCTAAGCCAATACATGGTTTATACCGATCGAAGGTTGCCTGGATTGGTAAAAACATCCTTAGATTAGTCAAAACCGGCAAGAAAAAAGTATTGATATCCCAATTTGGCCTAAAGTGGCAAAATCAAACTAATCTTTGGTGCAAACTTGCAGAATTGTAGGCTAGAATATGCCATATGTAGGGAAAAAACGTGATGAAAGTAGTTGAAACATGCCAAAATTTTCTGAAACAACACTGGATTTTGCTGAAACATGTCCATCCTGCCAAAAATTTATTTACTTGATTTGGTTTCAGTTTTTGTTTCAGTTCACAATTTGAATTGACTTGTCATACCATGACATGATAAGTTGAGGATTAAATTATGAATTACCATGTACGGTTTCATAGACAACATATAACTAAAAAAATAATTAATGAATCAAGTTATATAACTATAGTATTAGATTTTTTATGTTTCATAAACTTATCTCAATTTCTTATGAACTCCTGAAACTCAATATTTGGATTTTCCTATCTAAAACCCCAACTATTGAAAGTGATACCTATAGACTAGTCTGATACCAATATAGGAATTGAGGTTTTCAACCTATCATAGATTTATGCCTCGGGTAAGTGACATGAATTATGCTCCAAGTTCAGTTACCTATCCTAGATTTATGTCCCAGGAGAGAATTAGTACCTTGTCTGCCAATATCAATAGTCCTCTAGTTTTCCTGAAAGATAGCAATGTAGTAGCTTCTTGTAAGTACATCTTTCTTGAAATGTATCTTTGAGTTTACTATTGAAGGAATTTTTGTTTCTTTTGACTGTAGTTAAAGTCGGTATGGTGAGTCAATTATTCCACATGTTTGTTATCTGATCTACTAAAGTATGTCATAATTGTCATCAATTTTATGTTGAAGTGTTGGGTTTTCACTTCCTTTTGCATGCAGTTCGACATCTAGGACATCGAGTTAATGCTGAAAATGGAGCAGATTTAAATATGGGAGCTCAAAAAGATGGCAGTTCAGTTATTTGTGAACAGAAACAGTTAAACGTTCTTCATTTACCTCTAGCAACAATGATCCATCAAGTGGTGATCTTCTCATTGTAGTTACGCAAGTAAGTTGTTTCATGGACTTGCTTTCTAGCAGCCATTTTCTCGATCAAATTGTTCAATCCTCCTTTGGTTTTAATATTATAATGAGTCTGATTTTTCATTTGGAAATTCATTTCAATTGGTTTTCAGTTTTGAGATGAAAGTTTCAACATACTTCTAATTCTGTACTTTCCTTTTTTAGACTGATTCAATAGTATCTTGACTTCATCTAACTGCAAGTTATTGTACAAGGATTTCCATGAACTGTCTTCAGTATTGCATAATTTGTGCAATTATGCTAAAACTTTCGGGGATAAATAGTAGGCAGATTCTCCTAAATTTCTTGTTTAAAGCCATATTGTAGAGATCCTGGCCATAGTTCATTTCTTTCCGGTAATTTAGACAGGCGTGATATAGGGTTGTCAATTCCTTTCCACTCTGGCTTTAATGTGTCACAGAAATGAATGCAATTCCCTATAGCAAATTATGTCATCTGTTTACCTCTTTGTCCAGAGTCTTTATAGTCTAAGTAATTTGGAGAGTGCCCCTTGTTTGCATAATGAATTTAAACACTTGTAAAATGGTATACATGTGATGTATGTGCTTGCTGAAGCCTAAAGTGTGACTGTAGTGTGTGATTGGTTGCCCATACTTCAAGAACTAAATGTAAATATCATATGCCACACCATTGTGGAGGGCAATTTCTTTCACACAGACAGTTTTTTCATGTATCTGAATTGTTGCAGGTCTCATATATTTTACTCAAATCTGTGCTAAATCTTACATGGCCACCAATTTTTATGATGTATCTATTGTATCTTTGCAGGTACGAGAAGCTTAGTTAGCCCAGTACAATTACATACTCGTCGTTGCCGAGGAAGAAGCGAAAACTGGATAGGTAACCAACGACATTTTGAAATAGGGATATTGTTATGTGTGCTTGCACATACCCAATTCCGAAGTTTGTTATGTTCTTTTCCTTGAATACATGTCATCAGAGGAAATATAATGTTGTATTTATATTCAATAATAATGCACGAGCTTTACTCGCATGAGGAAACATAAGGTCTACCTACAAGCTAAATTGTCGTCTAGGCTTATGCCAAAATCCTCTCTTGCTCAGAGATATCTTGTCTGGAAATTTGATAGCACAACAGAGGGCTGATGTCAGGTAGGTTGACATCTGCTCACAAAAATAGTTGAATTCTTTCATGATGCTTTCTCGTGCACTATAGCTGACACGTTTTTAACGGGAGAATGCTTGGATGAGAAATCATAGACTGTAATAAGGTACGACATGCATTAGCTAATCAAATGGAGTATCATTGTATCAGGGTCCTTTTCTCTAGTGTTTCAAGCTATGTTGCATGACACAGATTTGACACGACACGTTTTAGACACAAACTCGGTACGGTGTGTTCTAGTGTCTTGGAGTGGACTTGGCATGAATTTTGGATTGTCCATGCTTAGGTTTGAAGAAACCCAAAATGAATCACAAAGAAATTAATTTTAGTTTTCATGTCTTCAAGTATCTATATTTCTCCCGCAAATAATTATTCTTCCTTACATTTCGTTGGCAAGTAACATTAAAAATGTAAAATTCAAAATGCATTTGACCTGACCTTTTGTGGCATTTAAATATTGTAAAACCATGACATAATTTACAGTTTTCCTATTCCCTAAGTGTGTTTATTGTGCAGGTGAGCGTCCGTGTCAGGGACAAGTCGGTGATGACCATGCCTGATCCCCTTGCACATTTCAAGATAGAATAGAAGCTTACCATTAGAAACGGAAAAATGATGATACATTTTTTGAAGTACCTAATTTTTTTTCTTACCAAAAAATACTCAAATGGAAATCCTTGTACTATGTTATTTAGATTTATCCATTTTGACTTTGTATCAATAAGATTTAGGTTCAATTTTGACTTTGTATCAACAAGTTCTATATAGTTTGCTTACATGAAATGTCTTCACTGGTGCACAAAATCATGGTTATAAACCCTAAAATTCTTCCTCCCTATTTTGATTGCGGAAATTAGATAATGTATTTGTATTTGTATTTAAATTTGTATTTGTAATTATTACGATCAATATATTTTTATTTATAAATTTATTTATTTATTTATTTAAATGAAAATATAATTAACAACGTTTTAGAACTGTTAAAAGATAACATTATAACAACTTTTCTAAACATTGTAAAATTTGTTTACAATACCTTTAAATTGTTGTTGATATTATAATTATAACATACAAATATTTATTACAACGTTTGGCAAATATGATTGAATAATACCACATTTGTTATAAGTTGTGTAAACTTTTTTAACAATGTTTGTACAAAAACTATGTACAACGTTTACTGACGTGGTAAATATTATTTTTACAACAGTTCCAGAATGTTGTTGAAATTATATTTACAACACTTATAATACGTTTTAAAAATTATTTTTTACAATTTTTGTAAAATGTCGTTGAAAGGTTTTTGTCAAATTTTATAAATTTCAACAATGTTTATAAATTGTCGTGAGAAAAACTTATACAACGTTTTACAACGTTCAAATAAACATTGTGAAAGATACCTCCCCTTTTACAACCCTGGATATAACAACCTTATATTAAACATGTAAAAGATCTTTTACAAAAAAAAATTTACGTTGTAAAAAGGGTTTTTTCTTGTAGTGTCCATATCCATTTGAGGATAATTCTGTAAGATAGATACAAGCACATCGTTGAAACACATGCATATGAATGTATCTATCCTTTTTATCACATAGGGACTAATATTGTTATATTGAGATAAGACTAGTATGTTACCCTGATAGAAAATAGTTCATGTGTTATGGTACCTCTAGTATAGGTATCTGGATATCTAAATCGAATGACACAAAGTGGAATAGGACATCTTGAGGTTATCATACATACCAATCTGAACTAAAGGTAATGAGAAGTATAACTGGTACAAAAAATTGATCAGTACACAATGTGAACATGTAAGTAACTAAAGATTCGTACATTAGCCCATATATAGCTAAATGACTGAACAACATATATTAAGGATTTAGATCCCAAAAGTGTATTAGATAGAACAACATCAAGTAAAGTCATTACTTTAAAATGGTTAGGACAATCTAGGAAAGATTGAATGTATGCTCATGATCCCAATCAACATAGGGACAGAACCACATCTAGTCTGATAATACAGGGAATGAAGGACAATGTGAAGTTAATCCATCTGATGCCAACATTCAAGGCTCTGATACTAAAGTTTTTAGGGTATCAATCGACTGCTACCATCTAGGGTGCCTAATATAAAATGGATTGAAACATAATGAAGTTGGGATAGAGCCAAAATACTACTAAAGCAAGTTAGGACTGAACAACATCTAACCACCGATACCAAGTGTCACCGTAATATGATACTAGCAATGGCCAAACTCATAAATGGATTGTTCATTAGCTTATCCATTAGTTACATAATTGAGCTGAAACATAGGTAAAGAATTGACTAATGTCTAAGCTAAGGACAGGATATGCATATCTGATACACGAGGGTATCAGTAATGTAAGCAAAACAGAGGGGGTACAGGTTGTGACTCACGTAAGGATGCCGGACATACATCTACTAGGCTCGGCTGAAACCTATAGCAGGGATTGAGCTACTGCGCACTTAGGGGGTTGTAGGCTGTGATATCTAGTCAAAATTACATATCAAATCCAACTGACTGCACAAGCTAAACAAGCAAAATAGTAAGCAACAAAGGGCATCACTATGAACCCGAGCCTTCCCATGTCCAAATTACATATCAAATCCAACCCAAATAACAAGATACAGCCCACACTATAATTATAGTATATTCAACTAAATTAACTAATTATAACTGAAATTAAAGCAACAAAATCCAGTCGTGTCCTGTGTCAAACTGTCGTGTCCGAAAGAGGGTTAGGGTTTACCTATTCGGGGAGGAGCAGATCGTCGAGGGGGGAGGGGGTCGCCGATGGGGAGTTGGAGACGGAGGGAGCTGGAGACGGAGGGGAACGGGTCGGCGAGGGGTCGCGGGGTCGGCGAGGGGCTCGGGGGTGGGAGAAGGGTCGCCGAGCCGAGGGGGGAGGGTCGGGGGCCGATGGGGGAGGGTCGCCGAGAGGGGAGGGAAATGCCGAGGGTCGGAGCCGCCGAGGGCTGGGGGAGAGGGGTTTCGTGGTCGGGGTTTCAAAGAGGGGTTTCGAAATAATGGAGGGAGAATGAAAACTCAAATCCCTATATTTTCAACTTAGCGACATCATTATGCGACATCGGTAAACGTCGCTATTATTTGCTATTAGCAACGTCATACCATATACGTCGGTACACGTCGGTATTACTAGTCAAATTAGCGACGTTCACCGACTTATCCGCGACGTATGTTTTTTAATACAAAAAGTAGTCGCAATACGTCGCTGAAAGTCGCTAATAGTGACGTTTTGCGACATTTTACAGAAACGTCGCTAAATTATTAAATTATAGCGACGTTTCTGTAAAGCGTCGCTAAATACGTCGCTAAAATGACTTATTCTAGTAGTGTCTAGCCATCGAAGATGAACTAGTAGAAAACATAGTTCGATCAGAATCTTTAATGTCGACATCAAAGTCATGTAGGGAACTACCCCCAAGATGAGAAGTGGAAAGATTCCTTTGACTGAGAAATTCTTGATTAGAATCAGGAAGATTCCTTTAACCGATTGAATCTTGGTAGGAATAAAGAAGGTTTCTTTGACCGAGGATGTCTCCAAGATGAGAAGTGGAAAGATTCCTTTGACCGAGGAGATCTTGGCCTCATGATCTTGTATTTTGGCAGACCCCTTTGCCAGAGTCACGGATTCGATCAAGGTATTGCTGACTAGGATTGTGGGATGCATTACGTCTTGGATGCTTCCCACCCGGTACTTTGGGACGTCATGTTGATCGAAGCATACAACAATTCATCTCTGTCCACCATAATGAGTTCAGGAGTCCGAGTGTAGTTCAAACGGTCGAAGATATACCATTTAGCTTCTTGACAGCAACATTTGATTGCTACTTCATGGTGATGATTATAGTAGTATTTCTTATGTGGAGTTACAGGTGGACAAGATGGTCCTGCAGTCTTCCATTTTTGTATAGAAGTTCACGAAGATCAGTTACAGTGACAGGATAAGGAGAAGTCAGAGGTACTTATTTTATTATATTAGGACCATGGTTCTGGTTCTTGAGATGCCGTGTTCCCGATGTGTACAGAGAAGTACTGAGTTCATTGGCATAGGTAAGAGGATTCTTAATCTGAGAAGCCTTACTGAGCACAATTTAGTAGGTGGCGCAGATTGTGCGTGGTATAGATTTGATGAAGTTTCTTCTATTCTACGTTGTTAAGGTAAGTGCGCATGTCAGAGTTATGCGCTACCTAGCTGTCTATCTGAGACACCCTCAGTTTGCCCTACTTTGATCTTGATATGCACAAGGTAGGAAGATCCTGGCTCTGGCTTGATTGGCGCTGGCCAGCTTAATGAGGAGTGGGCAAGATGCCTTGTTGTTCTGTGCACACTGCTCTGGCGCATTTTTTACAACGAAAATGGGCAGCAGGAATTGGGCTGCGAGTAGAGTCTTTTTTTTTTGCATCGATTTGATTATCTCTGCCAAGAGAAGTAGAGCTTCTACTCTGAAGTATTCTTGCATTGATTGGCACAAAGGCATAACCAGATGCATTTTCCACCGGTCTAGGACTGGGAAAGGATAGGGAAAGGCCATAGGGCACTTTTCTTTGTTCTGTACGGGGGAAGTAATAGGTAACTTCACCTCCAAGTTTTGAACTGGAAAGGAATGCAGATTAGCCATAGGGCACTTCCCTTTGTTTGGCACCAAGAGATGAGAGATGGCCATATGGCGCTGGCCCTTGATTGGCGTCAAGGCAGCAGTTGGCTCATCCTCCACCAAGTTTAGAACTGGTAGAGAGGCCACAAAGTACATCTCCTTGCTTTGTGCAGGAGCTATGATTGGCGCACTGGAGAACTTTAGAGTCCAGATGGCACGAGTCTTCCTATCTTTAGGGACAACAGTAGTTGAAGAGCGCTTGACACCCCCTGTGCCAATCATAGTTTCGTAAGCAGTTTGGTCGACTTTCACGACCAAAGTCTTCTGCGTCGTGCTGACCGACGCAATATCGCATTGAGTTGTCACTTTCTCGTCAAAGGAGAAAGTCGTCCCCAGCAGAGCCGCAATTTTGTTTGTAGAAACAAAAGTTTGAATAAAAAGTAAGAAATGTACAAGAGTATAATTGATTTCTGAGGAAGTACAACTATAGAAATCTGATCAGAAGATAATCACTTTATCCTTTGGACTATGCGATGTCGAAGAAGAAAGTCTTTGAAGAGTGCTGCTGCAACTTGCTTAGGAGATTATGATTAGTGATGCTTGTGAAGTGATTTAGAACTCTATTTATAGAGTTTAGAAATAATTGTTAAGTAGTTATCCTAGTTGGCGCACACTGCAATTGGCGCACCATTCACCCACTTGCACGAACGGTTGGTTTAACTGCAATGGACACATGACATTCTGTGAAAGAGATGCGTTTGGTCGTGGGCAGTGTCACGTACACGTTCTTCGAGATTAGTGGCATGTGCGCCACGTCATCTACCTGCTTCTAGATGATTTGATTGAATGACATATATATATATATATATATATTATATATATATATAATATATATATATATATATATATATATATATATATATATATATATCTTCTTATCAAACTTTACTCTCTGCAGTTTTCCCTCTCTTATAATTTGTTCCTTTTATTTCGATTGTGTTCTGATTTTGGATAGACCCAACTATGAATGACCTTATCCATACCCGCAACAATCTCTATCCTATTTTCTCTACATATGTTATCAATGAGAAAAGGCTACGTACAAATTCTTTCTGGCTACCAAGTTTTTCTCTTTCTTTTCTATTTGTACAATACGTTATCAGCACGATTGCTCAAGGAGTTCGCACTTGGTACTGCCACCAATATATTTTATTATTTATCCTCCTATCAAGGTACAAATTTTTTCTTCTTCTACATATGTTATTGGATGATCGAAACTTTATGATGTTTGTTTGCTAATGGATGATCATCTAGTTCTTCGATATGCTTTGTATATATTGGTAATTGAAACTCATGAATGTATAACATAATTATGGTAACTAGGGTATATATGAAGATCATAATGTTTAGAAATACTGTTATCAATCCAACTCCGACCAGGGACCTTACTCAACCCTCGATTTTCCATTTTGTATCGCTCGTCCCACATACAAGTGGGTGGTGATTCTTTGCTACATGCTTAGTGACCATATGCAATATGCATGCATGCTTCCCGTGTGCATGGGGCAAATATGTCAGTTACACATTCCTCCCAACATTCTGATTGTAGCATTTTAGGAAAATAATTTATTGGCATTGTATTTCTTTCGGATTGTAAATACTAGATATATAATCATACATGCCATGAATTAAATATGTGTGAATAATATGAAATTATATCTTATGTGCTGCGATTTTTTTTGTCATAGTTCAGCATGATTGTTAACGTCATGAAGGTTCCCTTAGTTATTGGACTGCAATATTAATAATACTGTTGAAAGAGTGCTAACGATTCAATAAATTTCATATGAAACATATACTCATGGACTTTATCATCAATATCACTAATTTGATTAACATGGTGTAATTATTAAATTCTATGTTGCTCTAGTATGATGAGATCATTCTATGGGGGTAACATAGAAAAATAAGTGGTGGCAAGATTAACCCTATCAAAATCTATTTTGTGACTTTATAGTTAGTTCTAATTTTCTTATTATACTGATGGTAATTTTATAAAGATATACTAGGAGACTGACAACAAAAAACCAATGTTGTGTCCATGTCACCGTTTACATATCATCGTTGTGTCATATTGGTGTCCGTGCAACATAGATTTAGAACCTGATTGCTGGTGCAAATAGGATGGTTGCCTGTTAAGGAACACTGTAGACTAGAGAACCCACCTAAGCAGCCTCTATTTAGTACCCTATTTGTTAATAATGTGGAACCCTTTTCTGAGTACATGTAAAGGTGGATGGCCTATGGAGCCACAGACGCCAAGTCATGGTATGAAGAAGTTATCTAGGTGGTATAATTAATTATCATGAGTTGTGTTTATCAAGAATAAAAATTTTAATCTCCTGCATAGTCTGGTGTTGTTTTATATAGTTGTTTCAATTGTATATATTTGAATTAGCTGGATTTGCCATCCGATGAGATGTGAAGCACTAAAATTTATCATTTGAGCCAACCTGCTCCATTTGTAAATAGGATCTTTTGTTTAATGGTCCGTGCTTCTATTGTTCCATTGTCAGGCTTCTGACTAAATGATGAAAGCGTACCAACCTTTTGTATACGTCATTTTAGGTAAAATCTTTGATTGATGATGTGAAGCTATCATTTGAGCCAACATGCTCTATTTGTAAATATGATTTACCGCTATATGCATCAACAGAACCTGCCTATGAGATATTTGTTATCCAGTTGATATACACAAATTTGATGTTAACGAATTGTTGCTTGTAAATTTAGTATGAATAATTTTGCATGCGTATGTTTTAGAGCACCCAAACTGGTGCATGCATGACAGGTCTGCATGTCCGGGAGAAATCAGTCGTCCGTAAATTAATTTAGGTCGCAATGAATTGCTAGTCGCTGATATTTTGACAATCAATATATAGTAGACAATACTTTAGATTTTATAAGAAAGTACAAAACATAAGTTGTTGTCTGATTGTCCTACAAAGTATCATAGACCTAAAGTTCTATATCTAAATAACTTAAAAACCTACTTATGAATTATATGACATAAATAATACAATTTTTTTCCTCCCCAGATGTCAAACCTTACCAAGTTGGAATTCCCTAGCCTAGAAGTTAATGGAAGTAATTATCTCGCTTGGAAATTAGATGCTAAGCTTCATCTCAGCTCCCTTGACCTGTTACACACACCGTACTCAAACAAAAGAAAAGCCAATTAGTCCTGGAGACAAGGATAAAGCGATAATTTTTTTACATCGACATCTTCATGCTGATTTGAAGAATGAGTATCTCACTAGAAGATCCAAAAATTATGTGGGAATCCCTGAAGGATAGATATGACCATCAGAAAGCAGTCATCCTCCCAGCAGCAAGGAATGAATGGATCAATCTTCAATTCAGGATTTCAAGATAGTATCTGAATACAACTCAGTCATGTTCGTTATTGCATGAAGGCTTGAGTTGTGTGAAGAACTGGTTACACATGAGCAAATGATTGACAAAACCCTCTCAATATTGCATGCCACAATATTTTGTTGCAACAACAATATGGACAACAACACTACTCGAAAATTTCAGAACTTATCTCTATACTCCTAATTGTTGAGAAAAATAACAAGGCCCTCATGAAAAATCATTATACTAGACCTACTGGAACACTAGCATTCCCTGAAGTGAATGTTAGTTATGGATATTCTAGAGATAAAGGCAGAGGTAGAGGACGTTCTGGAATCTTCTGTTGGTGCTTTCTTTACATGAGAGAGCTTGCTCTCAACATGCCTTGTAAAATTTTAGTCCCACATCGAAAATACACCATGAGTTATCTCAACATATATACTTGGTTGTGTTGTTGAGAGATGCACATGGGGTGGTGACCCTAAGGAGGGAACCATGTGGGTGATTTTACTAGGAGGTAAGAATAAGACTCCAAGGATTAAGCATTAATGCTTTTGTCATTCTCTTGGATTAATTCCATTTGGAGCTAAGCCCCTTTTTCGGACTCGGACTCGGACTCGGGCTCATGGGCTCATGTGGCATTTTGTTGGCGCACTTTGCACTTAGCACGTCAGCAGTCATGCGGTCATGTGGTCCATGCGGCCCATGCGGCTATGAGGCCATGAGGCTCATGCGGCCAGGCTGCTGCTCATGCTGCCGCATGAAGGGTTCCGCTGACTGTGCAGACTACAAGTCAGTTATGGAAAGAATGATTCAATATGATTAATTCAGATCCACTTTTTGTGGGATTTGAATTAATTTCGTTGCTATCTTTGTGGGATTTGAATTAATCTCGTTGCTATCTTTTTGGGATTTGATTCAATCTTTCCATAACTGAAGAGACGGCTAGGGTTTCCATCCTCTCTATATATACTCTCTTCTGGCCTCCTTTGTGAAAACAACAAATTTTTAATAAGTCAAAGAGAGAGAGAGGGTGCTGTTGTCGCCATTGCAAGTCCATCCGAGGAGTCAGAACAGAGGTGACTTCGAGCATTCCACAAGTTCTTCAACTTGCTGGTTCCTAGAAGCAATTCGTGTGGGCGAATCTTGCTTTGAGCAACGGTATTTTGACACCCCAGCAACTTTCTTCATCTCATCTTTTTCTAGATTATTGTAACTCGTTCTGTCCCAATTGCAACACGTTTGCAAGGAAGAACGAGAGTCTTCTCTTTCTATTTCCCTCCTTATATTATAATCTGGCTATTTGGTTTTTTGTATCATCGTAGATCTCTGTTGCATCTGTTTTACCATCTTTGATCAAGCCCCGGGACTAACATCTTCAACAAAGGTGGTCATAGAGGTAGAGGGAAGCCGTGACCCAGCAGTAGTAGACATAAAAATCATGAAAAAATGAAAAATATATTCCAACCGAAGATCAAAAAAATGAGAATAATAAAGTACCAAGAGATGCATGCTTCAAATGTGGGCATGAAGGTCATTGGTCCCGCACCTGTCGTGCATCCAAAGAAGTGGTGGCCAATTATCAAAAAATCAGAAGGTTGAACAAATGCCATT
>JANAVB010031617.1:14901598-14978525 GCA_029216955.1 Iris pallida
GTAAGAAAAGCTCCAAATGGGGGGTGCTCCTCTTGATGGCCAAATGCTCCAATTGAGCCCAAAACTGAGATTAACCTCCAAAAATATTAAATATACAAAAATTAGAACCTAATGCAAAAGACTAGGATGAAAAAGGAGATCAAAGGAATAAATGAAAATTTTTGGAAGGGGGAAGAATACATCTCTTTTCTCCAAGTGTTGGAATGATAAAAAGAGGCAAGCCCTAATGAATAAGTGTTTAAATAGGGTGGGGATCCCTATGTGGCTGTTCATAGGTTTAATAATTAGGGTTAGGGTTTATTAAATGGCCCATGGGCTTAAGTCATGATCAATTAAATAATTAAGCCATAAGTTATTTCATGAAACCACAAGCCATGACTAAAATTCACTAAACCAAATCTCCTCATTCTAAAACTATTCTCTAATGACTAAAATAGGTTAACTCAAGTTAGACTAGGGTCACCATGGCTAGGGTTAGCTTCTAGGCTAGTCCACTAGGTCTCAACAAGTCAAAGTCAAACTAGAATTCACCAATTCAACAAATCACCAAATAATTCAAATAAGTCAAAATGACCAAATTACCCCTAGTCTAAAAATGATAATTAAACATCCTAATGACATGGTTAGGCTCTAGGTCATGCAGTCTCTCAGGCTTCACAGGCAGCACACCGAAATCATAAGTCATGACTTAAACCAGTTTTAAAATAGTTTAAAAATTAATAAAAATCACCAAAAATTATAATATGAATCAAATATCAATAATTAATAATTAAAATTACAAAATTTCAAAATTACCCTCATCTGAAAAACTGGGTGTTACATGTACAATTCCGTAAGCCTCTCTGTAGACGTACCCACCTTGAATGGCAAGAAGTGGGCCGATTTGGTCAACATGTCAACGATGACCCAAATTGCATCTTTTCCTCCTGGTGTACGCGGCAACCCAGATAAGAAATCCATGGTGATATGTTCCCACTTCAACTCTAGAATGGGCAACGGCCGCAATAATCCTCCGGGTCTCTATCTCTCTGCCTTGACCTGCTGACAGACCAAGCACCTTGCTACAAAGCGAGCTACCTCCCGCTTCATCCCGTACCACCAGACATGCTTTCGCAGATCCCTGTACATCTTGTTGGCACCAGTATGTATAGAGTACTGCGATCTGTGAGCCTTCTGCATGATCTGCTCTCTGAGCTCCCCGCTAGGTACACATAACCTGGAAACCGTGCCTTAGAGCACCATCCTCTGCAAGTGAAAACTCGCCATCCACCAACCCTGTACGAACTTGCTCTCGGATACACCACAGAGCCACATCCTCAAACTGCGTCGCCTTGATCCTCTCCATCAAGTCCGACTGTATCTGAAGGCCCCACAACTGCATCTGCACTCCAAGCACGATCACCTCAATCCCAAGGCTCTCCAAGTCTGCAAGCAAGTGCCGATCCATAGTCAAACACATGGCTGTCGGATACCTACTCAAGGCATCGGCAACCACGTTGCCTTCTCCGGTGATACTGAAGTGAGATGTCAAAGTCCTTCATCAACTCTAGCCATCTGCGCTGCCTCATGTTGAGCTCTTTCTCTGTAAACACATACTTTAAGCTTTTATGATCTGTGAAAATCTCCACCCTTTCGCCATACAAATAGTGCTTCCACAACTTCAAAGCAAAAATGACCGCTGCCAACTCCAGGTCATGGGTAGGGTAGTTCCTCTCATAGGGACGTAATTGCCTGGAAGCATAGGCAATCACCTTCCCATGCTGCTGCAAAACACAACCCAGCCCATTCCCTAAAGTATCACTATAAATAGTGAATCCACTTGATCCTGAAGGCAATGTCAGAATCGGAGCTGTCGTAAGCCGCTTCTTCAACTCATCAAAAGCTGCCTGACACTCCTCTTACCAAACATACTCAGCATCCTTTCGGGTCAACCGAGTCAACGGCTCTTCAACCCGGGAGAAATCCTGCACAAATCTCCTATAGTATCCTGCCAGCCCCAGGAAACTCCTGGTCTCTGCCACTGAAGTCGGCGCTGCCCAAGCCTCAACTGCCGTGATCTTCTTCGGGTCCACTGAGATACCATCCCCAGTCACCACATAACCCAAGAAGTCAACTCTGTCTAGGAAGAACTCGTACTTCGAGAGCTTGCCATACAATCTCTTCTTCCTAAGTGTCTCCAGAACCACTCTCAAGTGCTCCTCGTGCTCCTCCTATGTCTTCGAATACACCAGGATATCATCAATGAATACCACCACAAACTTGTCCATGTACTGGTGGAACACCTTGTTCATTAGGTTCATAAATACTGCTGGTGCATTGGTCAGCCCAAACGGCATAACCAAAAACTCGAACTGCCCGTACCGCATCCTGAAAGCGGTCTTAGGAATATCCTCCCTCTTCACCTTCATCTGGTGATAACCTGACCTCAAATTAATCTTGAAGAACACCCGAGCTCCGCTCAACTGATCAAAGAGATCATCGATCCGTGGCAGTGGGTATCTGTTCTTAATCGTCAGGTTGTTGAGTGCCCTGTAGTCGATAAACATCCGTACCGACCCATCCTTCTTGGGTACAAAAAGTACCGGTGCACCCCAAGGTGAAGAACTCGATCAGATGAAGCCCTTGTCCTGCAGCTCATCCACCTGCTTCTTCAGCTCCACCAATTCACTGTTGTTCACTCGATAGACATGCTGAGATATCGGTTCCGAACCGAAAACCAAGTCTATCGAGAACTCTACATCCCTGTCCGGTGGAAGCCCTGGCAACTCCTCTGGAAATACGTCAATAAACTCTGCGATCAAGGGATGAGGAGCCAGCTTCTCCTCAACTGATGCTCCACAGAAGACGCCACTGTCCTGCTCTGCCTGCCGCCGGGTATACTCAAACTCTGGCTCTCCTGGCACCCCAAATAAAACTCTACCCCCTCGGCAATCAATGCGGACGTGGTATCTACTCAGCCAGTCCATACCTAATACAATGTCGTAATTCGGTAGTGGCATGACGAGTAGACTCACTCCCAACTCTCGGCCTTCCAATATGACGCTCCGCCCTCTGCAAACATCACTCACTAGGATGACCCCACCCCTGGTCGTGATCTTGCAAGCCCTAGGCAATGGTTCAGAAACCAGACTGTGTCTAATAGCATACGATACTGACACAAAGCTGTGGGAAGCCCCGAAATCAAAGAGTACAAATGCTGGAAGGGAGTCGAGAAGAATCGAACCTGCTATCAGCTCTCCGATGGCCTCTGCATCCTCAGCCGCCATAGCGAAAGCTCGCCCCTGCTGTCCACCTCGTGCCTGCTGCCCTCTCTGCTGCTGATATTGTACGAACCGCTACTGCTGAAAAAAATCAGGAATGACGGGAAAAAGTCTCTGTACAGACAGAGGTGCACCTCTAATGTAGCAGAAATGCCAACCTGAGTCGACATAACAGGAGCTGCGGTCTCGAGAACCTGATGAACAGTACGAGAGGTGGCCAGCCTCTCGATAGTATCCCCCGAACCAGAGCGATGAGATCGCGTCTCCATAACCATCATGAAGACAGATCAAAACAAGAAGCAATTTCTGAGAATGAAGCAAAAAATCAAAGGAGGACAGTTTATACTCAAGGAAGACAATAAACAGCAAATTTAGATAAAATGAATCTAATTAAGAGTTTTCCTGGTGTGATTGAGTACCCTCAAAAATATCCTAATCCTACTGCAGGCTGTAGTGGTACTCTAGTTCGAATACCACTACGTTTGCAACCTAGACCTGCATGGGCCACCACTAAAAATGTGTCACGACCCGCACCCTAGAGTAAGGGCACGAGACGTGGGTACGTCCAGCCTACGCTGCAGTGTCGGCGGTAGAACGCTATCCTACGTCACAACATCTAACAGTTTAAGGTAATAACAGTTATACTCCCCGAATGGGGGTGACATAACAGAATATATCTCAATCACATCTAAGGTAGAAAATGATAAGATAGAATGATATAAAAGATACAAGATCCAAATCCACAGGAAATACAAATAGAGAGAAAGCTAAGTGTCTAGATAAACTCTACTAACATCCAGAAATAATACAGATCCAAATATACAACTCAATCTCCAATACTATAAAATAAGATAAAGATATCTATGGAGCAACAGTCTCTACAGCTAAGGAATCCGACTGGAAGTCCGGATCGCAAGTGTCCTCTAAGGCGTCCCATAGAAAGTATCTAAGCAGGCCTCCTCCTCGTCCTCTGTAAAATTTTTAACAGGTCCAATCAGGACAAAAACGAGCACATATCTCTCAAAATAGTTCATAACAGATTAGGAGTATAAAGCATGCAATAGAGTAAAATACAGGAAATGCTGGAAAGGAAGTACGAGAAAACAGGAGATATTTTGTAACTGAAAGTAAATACATGATAAGTAAAGACTGCAAGTGGCTAAGTGATTTAGAGTACAATATGGTTATGTAAACGGCTTAGGGGCACATGAATACAACTAAGAGGCACATGAATACCTACTGGGGATAATGTTCACATAACCAATTCTACTCACCCCGCCCCAATCAATACACAAGGATCCATTCAAGTTACGTTATTGGCACATGAATACAGCTAAAGATACGTGAACTCATGTAATGAGTAGTACATGAGGCACATGATAGTACATGAAAGCACATGAGAACATGTAAATACATGAACTAGTACGAGTACAAGAAGTACCCGATGTACATGATAAAGTACATAAACATGAAATACTCGATGCACCCATAGAGGGATAACATCTCAGGAAAGGATCCATATAGTACTAATCCGTGAAGATACGTGTCAGCATCAAGTAAAGTAATCTAGAGCAAGAATATAGTCCAGACAGGTATGAAAAGATCAGAGAATGTACTCGCCTGCTATCTGAATGTCCAAGATGAAAGTTCTGTCAGAGGAGTGGTGACTGGCTCCTATTTAGAACAGTACAAGTCACAACAAGTCCTAGAATGGTAATAAGATGCACTATAATACATTCTACATGAATCTAGGTCAATCTAGGCCAAAGTCAACTATTGGTCAACTCTGGTCAACCCTAGAAGTCAAACTAGGTCCACTAGGTCAAACCTAAGTCAAACAAGTCTATACTAGTCTAACTAGTCTAATCATGACTAAACAAGTCTAACTAGACTCTATACTGGCATTCAAGCCACACCCATAGGCTATAGGCTATCATGCCTAAAAACCAACCCACAAATCACATGACCATATGTCAATATATATCTAATATATAATACACATATTGATATAGCTATATAATATAATATAGAATACACATATATATAGGATACATATAAGTACATGCCACATACCCATAAATATACATGTGTATATATACTCATACATAGAGACATAGGAAAGGGGATGTGGTGGTGACATGTGTGTGTGTGTGTGTGAGAGAGACAAGAGTGTGTGATATAACATGGGTGTGTGTGTGTGATACATGGCATGAGGGTGTGTGTGAAGATATGAGAGTCCTGTGTTCAAGTGTGTGAGTGAAATAGGAAAGACATGACAGTGAGCTAACTATAGTAAAAATTGGAAATCAGTGGCATGGCAATAACCTGTGTACTAGGTGATCCTGTGTGCAGTGTCAATAGGAAGAAAATAAGACAGTTAATACAGGGGTTAAACTCAATTTTCAGTCCTAAACTAACTCTCAGATTTTGACCCCAATACAAATCCAAAACAACCCAAAATCAACATACAGTTAGTCAACCAGTAGGTGTACTACATTAGGGTCTTCAACCATGTAATTATCAGTTCCAATGAGGTTAATCTGATGTCAAAGTTCATATTTAAAAATCTGGAAATATACTGAATAAAGGACTGATACTTAGGTTTCAGAAATTCAGGGTAAATATGATTTGAGTATCGAAAACAAGCCAAAATACAAAACTAAAGGTTGGTAATATAAACACTATTAGTGTACGTGTCCCAGGAGTCATTCGTGTCCACCCAAGTGGACACCGCCATGTCCAAAGAGCCCCGAACCCAAAATAGTACAAAACTGGACCAATCCTCGTGTACGAGTTCAGCCGTGTCCAGAGCATGACACAGGACACTTCGTGTCACGTGCACTCACCCACGAGTTCGTCAAGTGTCAAGCTACGACTGTGTCACCCTGACTCGTGTCAACGTGCCGCCGTGTCGTGTCAAAACACGTGTATCCGAACCCAAAATCCACGTGAACTATGTCAGTGTAAACCCAGTACGGGCCAAAATACGTGTCTGACTCGACCCGAGAGGTCGTGAAACTTGACACACGTGGTGTCAGTCAGTGTCCCTTCGTGGGTGTCCAAAATCACGTGTCAAAGTGGCGTGTCCATGGCACAGTCAACCCCGAACAGCAGGAAAGCGACACAGCTCGTGCGCGTGTGTGCAACCGCATGTTCCAGTGTCCACCGTGACCCGACACGACACGAAAACCACATCAGGATACTGGAAATCCATAAGCAACACTAAACCCTAGAATCCTATTCAAAAATATTCCAGAAATTCAATCGAAATGCCCTTTAGGGCATTTCATCAAACACCTACATACATGGACTGATACGTGCCCGATATAGACACATACTAGACACGAATCCTAATAAAATAGAAATTTATGGTGTGGATTTGAATTTGCCTATGGGTTGCAAAATCTTAAAAAGCCCCAAATGAGAATGGATCCTCAAGCAACCAAAACTCTCCCAAATTGTTTCTCTCCTGAAATTTCTCATTACCAATAGCAAGTAGAATAAATTTAGAGCCTAATGCAATTGATTTAGGGAGAAAAAGGAATTAAATAGGAATTTCTAGGAATTATTGAAGTTGGAGCATACCTCTTTCTTAAACTTGAGAACTTCCTAAAGGAGGCTAGCCCTAACTTTGAGGAGCATTAAATAGGTGGGGGAATCCCTAAGTGGCCGGCCATGGGCTGTTAGGCTAGGGTTAGGGTTCCACTAGTGTTGGGTTGGGCCTCTATGGGCTTAAGTCATAAATCATGACTTGTGAAACCATAAGCCATCCTCTATTCAAATTAATTCCTATTTCCTCCTAATAAATTCTAATGAGTAGGATATCTCTAACTTAGGTCAGTGCTAGGGTTACACACTCTAACCAAGTAGTCATGACCTAAGTTAGCTTCTAGGACAGTCTCCTAAGTCAACACTAGTCAAAGTCTAGAATAGCACAAAATCAATTATACTAAAAATTACTTAAAAATTCTAATAATTATAATTAATACTAAATAATTCTAAGTAATTCCAAAATTTTAAAAATGACCAAAACACCCTCAAGCTAGAAATGTGATAGTGACACATTCTAAAAGAAACATCTAAAAAATGAAAGTACATCTCTCTCAATCATCTTCAGAATATTCATCATGTTCGTCTTCCTCGACCTCATCTTCCTCTTCCTCCTCCTCCTCCTCATCTTCAGTTTTATCTTCGTCTTCGTCGGTTTCGCCTTCCTCTTCAGATAATTCTACATCTTCTATATTAGTTGTGTAATGCGTAACTTCCGTGGAGTCCACATCAACAATATTGGTTACAAGAGGTAGCTCGTCCTCTTGATAAGCTTTTTCTTCAACATCAAAAGTATCTCTAACTTTAGTCTTACATACTGCCCACCAGTCAGACTTCGTTGCTCCCCGTCTCGGATAAGCTGTGAAGTACACGAGCTGAGCCTGAGTTGATAGGATAAATGGTTCGTAGCCTTAATATCTACGCTTGTAGTTTATATCCACAAGACCATGCTTGTCAATTTTCCAACCTTGATTTTTAATCGGATCGAACCATTCATACTTGAACAATACGATCTTTGCTGGTTCTCTACCATAATTATATGTCAACTCCACAATCTCTCGCAAGATGCCAAAAAAATTATTTCCTGGATCGACGTCTTTGCAGTTCGAAGATTTGATCCACAAACAACTATTTTTCGTGGAATCAATATCTAGGAAGCTGTCTCTGATCGGAGTATTTGTCGACTTGAACCTAAAGCCATTGACACAGTAACTTGGCCATATTTTAACAAAAGTAATTGGTCCCTTGGCAAGAGTTCTAATTAATTCAATCTCTGGTGAAATTAGACGATCGGCCTGAATACCAAAGAAGAGATAGTAAGTTTTTTATTGTGCAGTTGCATTAGAAGAGGCCAATAATTATCGAGTTGCTTACATATTCGCTCAACCAAGAAGGAAAATGACAGTCTCATTTCTTGTTCTAATGTTTCGTCTGTTAGGTAGGGTCTAACCGACCTTAACTCATCATTATATGTGCTGAGATACAACGAAGCAACCACAGATTAGTACAATAATATTAGCTTATACTATTACATTGAGATGACATAAACTCATCATTAATTACTTACCCCTCTAGCTTCTCTACTTCATCATCGTCGTAATTGAGAAATATATACAACTGAGCAGCCCTTAGCTCTTCGTTATTCAAATATCTCTTCTTCATTTTTTTCGAAGGCTTTCCGGATGCATTAAATACTTTCAGTATTCCATCATTAGATTCTTGATATGATCCGTCATCGTTTCTCGGAGCCCTCGTTCAATTCGTAGCAACATGAGGTTTGAAATACGTCGAGCAGAAGTTTGTAATCTCCTCGAGAATATAGGCTTCACAAATAGAACCTTCGACCCGAGCCTTATTTTTCACCTTCCTATTTAGGTGGTTCAAATGCTGCTCAAACGGGTACATCCACAGATAACCGACGGGCCCACCAACACGTGCCTCGTAGGAAAGATGAATTGGCAAATGCTCCATGGAGTCGAAGAATCCAGGAGGAAATATCTTCTCGAGCTTGTACAGTGTTACCGCAATATCGTTCTCCTGCTTTTCTAGACGATCAACGAGCAACTTAGTAGAACAACTGAAGAATATGCTAAGCTCGATCAATGATCCCAAACAACCTGGGGTAAGAATTCCTGAAATGCAATCAGAATTAACCTCTCCATGAATACGTGACAATCATGGCTCATCATACCTGTCAGTTTGTTCTTCTTGAGGTCGACGCATCTTCTCAAGTTCGAAACATACCCGTCTGAAAATTTTAGACATTGAATCCACCTACAAAGTTTGACTTTATCCTCCTTCTTCAGTGAGAAAATGGCCTTTGGCTGCTTCAACTTTCTATTCCCCTCCTCTATCAAATGCAATGCAGGACGTCTACATATTTCTTCCAAGTCCAATCTAGACTTTGGATTGTCTTTCGTCTTTCCCTTTACGTCCATTACAACATTAATTATGTTGTCAAACACATTCTTCTCAATATGCATGACATCAAGGTTATGTCTAATCAGATTGGTGCTCCAATATGGCAGATCCCATAATATACTCCTCTTCGTCCAGTTATGAGTGCGACCAAATTCGTCACAATTATAGCCCGTAGCAGGCTCTTCAATAGCCCTTGGTAAATCTTTTACCTTTTCCTATATCGTGCATCCGGGCTACCTTGGTGGGGGATTAGCCTTCTCCATAATGCCAGCACGAAAAGCATTCATGTTCCTCCGGTACGGATGATCCTTCGGCAGTAACTGTCGATGACAATCGAAGAAGCACGGTTTACCTTCGTATTTCAAACGGAAAGCCTTAGTGCGGTCCACGCAATACGGACATGAAAGACGACCATGCGTGCTCCATCCTGATAACATACCATAGGCCGAAAAATTATTGATGGTCTACATAAGTGCTGCCCGCATCAGAAAATTTTGTTTCCTAGATACATCGTATGTGTTGGATTACTTTCCACAGCTAATTCAACTCATCAATCAATGGCTGTAAATACACATCGATGTTCCTTTTCGGATTGTTCGGACTTGGGATAATAATGGTTAGGAACATATACGGAGTCTTCATGCACATCCAAGGCGGTAGATTGTACGGAGTGACGATCACAGGCCAACACGAATACTGGGATCCCAAAAGTCCGAATGGGGTAAAACCGTCGGAGCAGAGACCCAATATGACATTACACAGATCAGAAGCAAAATCTGGATACTCTCGATCAAAGTGCTTCCATGCTTCTCCATCATATGGGTGATCCAACACTCCTTTGATTTGTTCTCGCCTATGCCAACTCATGTTTTATGCAGTTTCCTTCACCATAAACAACCATTGCAACCACGACGTCAATGACAAGTAGTGCATCGAATCGGTAGGCTTTCTTTCACCGACAGACTTTCCTCTACCACTACCTTTATAGCGATCAGCACCACAAAATCTGCAGACGTCTTTGTAAAACCCCTAAAATTTTGGAAATTTTTTTATTATTATTTAATTGCCTTAAATATGGTTTTATGGAATTTATGAGTAGTTTTAAATAAATTTTTATTTAAATATGACCTTAGCCATTATTGAGTTTTGGAGCACAAGACGGCTAGGATTTGTAGCACAGAGGATATAGCAGTGTGTCATAGCTAGTGTATTAGCCATGCCATGAGAGGCCTAGCAGTAGTGATGTCCGAACTAGGAAAACAAGGCCAAGTTGTGAAATGACCTATTTAAATCATTTAATTAGCTATAATTTAATATATATTAATTTTTAGATGACCCGGTTGTACCAAATCAGCCCGAACTGGATCCAAACCAATTCCAAGCCCATGTAGGCAGGTAGTTGACCAAAGATGGCCATGTAGGCATATTTTATGTATGTACAAATATTTCTTGAACTATTTTAGAACTTGATGTATATTTTTCTAATTATTTTTATTATTGTACAAATATTTGTATTTTATTATTAAATAGGTGTTCGTCAATATTTGTACAATTTTTTGGACTCGAATAAAGGGTGTAGTATAAGTTCATTAAACTGATTAATTTTTATTATTTTATTATTATTAAAGTGATTTTTGTGATTTAATAATCATAATTATTATTAGATATTATCATTATTTGATTTTATGGCCAATTGAATTGATATGCATATATACATATATTTAATAGACTAAATATATGGATAGATAATATTAGGATTTTTTTTAGATTTATTTGTGTATATTTAGATATATACATATTTAGATATATATATATATATATATATATGAATATATGTATATATAATAAAGTAAAAAAAAACAAAACAAAACAATCAGCGATGAACAGTGCCTTGTGGGAGGCAATGTAGCTCTTTCCAATAGAGCTAAGCACGCGCCCCCCATGTGTTACAGTTTAGTAGTTTTTTTTTAAAAAACTTTTGGATTTTGAAAACCCAATCAAACCTTGATCAAATCTTCCCGAATCTCTTCCATTGTAATCCTTATCCAATTCTCCTCCGATCAGATCAAATCAAATCCCTCTCCAAATAGAATTAAATTCTTGTATAAATCAACGGGGAAGATCGGTGTATATATATCGAGAAATTCCGTCGGGTTCTTGGAAAATACGATGAGAGAACCTCTCATGAAACTAAACTCCCGATCCCAGAGTCACCTCCAGCCTCAGGCGACTGCTACCCCACTATCTCCAGTCTGGCGCCGTCGTGTCAGTCACCGAAGTTCGTCGTTGGAACAGTTGAAACAGAGGAACTCTGTTAGCAACAGTTGTAAGGTACCCCTATCTTCATTCCAAATTCTTCATGCGTAATCCATATATTTCGATTCTGTAAGTTGCCGTAGATAGCCCACCTGACCCACTAGACGACCTACCTGCTAGTACCCTGAATATCAACCTAGTGTGTCGGTACATCGACTCAAAAATGCTCGAAAAACTATTTTCTTGACAGTTTCACTACAGCCAAACACCCATGTTCGATGTGTGATTGTGATCTATCCAGTAGAGGGTTTTCGAAAATTCCTGAACAACAATATAGACCATCTATAGAACATAAAATCTTTTCTTTTAGTTTCAATTTTTATTCGTTATATGAAAAGATTATTGATTCCAAAGTTCGAAAAAAACCTATTTTCGAAAACTAAATTTTTTAATAAAATTGCCCGATACGACGTGCGTTCCGTCAAACCGGACGACGTGGTCACGAACCGAATGTATTGAAAGGTGCGTATCGACTTCGCGGACGTTTGGGCTTTGACGGAATTCAAATTGGTTGCGTGTGCGCGACGATTTTGACACGTATCCGTCGAAGAATGCCGTATCGGCCTATTTCGAAATTTCCCAATTACTTTGTACAAACTCGTCAAACTGCGACAAAGCTTACTGCCATTGGACTCAAAATATTTTTTTGGTCCTTCATGCCAAGTTTGGTCCAATTCTGAGAAGGTTGATCAGAACGCCAAAATTGACGGGACCCGTAACCCGATCCATCAGGCGATTTTGTGCACGGCTCATCGGAATCCAAAATTGGACATACCGTTGGGTTCGTCTCGTCAAAACAAATCCGTAGACATGTAGTTTGCCGACTTTAGAGACCGTAGGTTCTGGCACGCATTTCAGTGCAAAGCGGGTCCAACGACGGCCTATCGTTTTGACCCGAAATTACGATTTTGCCCCTGTTTCGGAATTGGACTTTCGGATAGGCATTTCATAGGTATATATTTTACATCGAGAATGTTTTTGATGTTTGTTTCAGCATTCGGAACGTTTACGGAGGTTCTACCCTTGTAGCTTCTTCTCACTTGTCAATTTCATCTACTGGACGTCGTCAAAACACCTTCCAACCACCAGGCAAGTATATCCTTGCTATATTTAATGTCATATTATTTATTTTCAACATTTATTTACTTTGTTTTATATTTTTGTCTTATTTTATAAACTGTGCATCCAAGCCACACTTGGGTGCAAGCGACTTTATCACTCGTTTCTTGTTTTATTTTTATTTGTTGCATGTCGACTTAGTTGTAATGGACTACCCTCCTATTGTGGCATATTCTTATATCTTCGTTGGCCATGACACCTACACTATACGGTTTGAGACATGTTGCTAGGGGCACGGCTTGTATATTGACTTGCCATCTTTATGTAAGAAGTCGTGTGACGGATAGATGATCGTAACTGCTATGACTAGGATTTTAGAGACTCAAGCAGTTACAAAACTCGACAAGACATGGGCATGACTTGGACAGTGGGGAACATTGGGGGAGGACAGTCGCTATTGCGTATGGGAATCCAAACAGGTAAACCACAGTCTCCGGATGGAATTGTGGCGATTATATTTGGAGATGCCCTCTGACGTCTTGGACGTTACGGACAGATACAGATGACTGGATGCCAGTTACGTACACATAGCCTAAAATCCCACCCATGTGTATGAAAGTTGTCCTGTAAATTACACAATAGATGGTTAGAATTCCCTTTGCTTGTTGGTGTCTAGGAGAGTCTTACATATTATTATTATTCTGACAGTTCATATTAGCATGTTATTCCTATATCTTGTTACGTCCCTCTGAGGACCTGGTGTTCTCTCCAAGTATAGACGACGAGCAGTATCCTGTGGAGTACGATTCTGGACTAGAGTCTCCATTTGCAGGTGAGGAGGTCTCGCCTTCGGAGCCTATTTGATTCTATTCTTAGTTGATGGACTTATGTAGTTGATACTCTTTTTCACATTCATTTCAGTTGATTTCTTTCGGTACTCGGTAGTGTATTTGTTTTTGCCCGACAGATATTTCTTTTTATTTTGAGTTAAGACATTTGGTTTGTTATTTCTCTTATTTATCATTGTGGATGAGATATATATACTGCCTGTGACCATGTTATATTGTTATGAGCTGGAGCTCTTTTATTATAGCTTATGTGTGTACACATAGATTCCATATATTGGAGTAGTCTGCGTATGCATACAGCTGGCATGTACATATTTTCTAGTCCTACGTATATTGCGACTGGGGTGTTACATGTTTTTGTGGTGGCCCATATAGGTCGAGATAAATTGTTTGGTTACTTTACCGTACCAAGCAAGCCTGCATATAGGAATAGAGTTTAGGAATCTCATCCACATGCTTAATCACCTTCCTTGATTTAAAATTTTTGAATTCTCGTTTGACTACTTGTCTTACATCTAGCTTAATTTTGTCCTAGCGTAATCTCTATTTTCGTGCCAATAGGATGAATCTTCGTAGTGGTCGAGCTACCCTTCTCGCTATTACTGACGGAAACACCACCACTCCAGAAGGACCAGCGGATCAGCCACCCCCAACCATATCCCCTACCACTCCAGCACCATCCGGACCATCATTCCAACCTTTGATGACACCACCCACTACTCAGCAGCAAGCTCTGGCACCCTAAGTGGGATAGACAGGTCCCCGAAAACCCTGCATCTCAAGAAGAGTACCTGCCACCCCTGCCACCCTATCCACCTCAGTTTTACCCCCATATCTACCATCATATCCATCCCAGCAGCCTCCACAATATCTACCCTAGCAGCCTCCACAATATCTACCATCATATCCACCCCAACAGCCTCTACAATATCCTACCATCATATCCACCCCAGCAGCCTCTACAGTATCCACCACCATATCCACCACAGCAGCCTCCACAGTATCCACCACCATATCTACCTCAGTATCCTCCCTCATACCCACCACAGTATCCCCATCCATATCCCTCATATCTACCACAGTTTATGACCCAGATGCCCTACATGCCCCCACAGCAGTCCTATGTCCTCAGGCTTGTGGGACTACTACCGACCAGATCCTCTATAGCTTAGTACAGGCCCAGATGCAGCAGAGCGAGGCTATTAGGAGGAAGTTTAGAGATAGCGCTGACCCCGAGCACCCTAAGCCTCTGTGGGTACTAACGAAGGGTTCCGCAACATGAATCCTCCACTACTTCAAAGGGACTGAAGACGTCATTGGAATTACCAATTGGCTGGTTAAGACGAAAAATCTCTTGAAGGCTTCGGAGTTATCTGTAAACCTATGGATGACGGCCGTAAAGTTACAATTGGAAGGAAATGCTTATGATTGGTAGGCCGCGGAGGAGAGACGGCTAGGAGTTGACCAGACATGGAAGGAATTCAAAGAATTTTTCAATAAAAAGTTTTTCTTCGATACTGCCGAGGATGCACTTTATGACCAGTTCCTACATCTAGAATAGCTCAGTCGGTTGAGTCATTTTGCTCTCGGATTAGTTTTGACCGAGTTGGAGAAGGCCAAGAGATTCTATAAGGGATTGAGCATAGAGATTCAATGATACACTAGTTCCGAGTCTCGAGTCTCACAGGCAACAGTATTGGCCGAAGCCAGGACTTAAGAGGCCATAAATAAGAAAGCACAACAACGACGAACTGTTTCGACCGTTGCATCAGCGAAGACGACACCAGCAAGGCCCACCCGACATCCAGTGACGCAACAACAGACTAGAGCTTTCCTACAACCAGTGAGGGAATTACCCACATGTCATTATTGCGGTAGGAAGGGGCATTTCCAGAGGGATTGTCGTCGGAGGTTGGAATTGTGTATGGCTTGCGGGTCAAACTAACACCAAGCTCGAGATTGTCCTTCTGGACGACAACAGATGCAAGGCGTAGCATTACCAGCACCAGGAGGAGGAGCACCACGCCTGCCAGCAGCTAATGGATATCCAAAGGGCAACCAAAACTCGGGACAAGTCTTCAGTATGATCGCCGCGGGGCCACCAACCAAAGGAGCCATAGAGACAAGTATGACGTCTTAGTTAAATTTACCATTGCATGACCCTAATCATAGAATGACTTAGAAATTTTATGATATAAACCTTGATAGATATAGAAACATGAGGGTATCCTATCTAGTTAGAAACCACTACCACGATCCTACCATGATTTGTTCTACTCCTTCGGATCGTATGTCAACGTAGTGCTCTACTAAAATGCGGAGACACGAAGGCGACATAAACAACCGTTTACCTTCTTTTGCACAAAAATTGTGACGCAATTTTCATGCTATATTCTTCCTCGGTATTGCACTTCGTTTCCACAGATCGTACGTTATTTTTATTTCGAGGACGAAATTCGTATAAGTTGGGTAGGATGTAAAACCCCTAATATTTTGGAAATTTTTTTATTATTATTTAATTGCCTTAAATATGATTTTATGGTATTTATGAGTAGTTTTAAATAAATTTTTATTTAAATATGACCTTAGCCATTGTTGAGTTTTGGAGCACAAGACGGCTAGGATTTGTAGCACAAAGGATGTAACAGTGTGCCATGGCTAGTGTATTAGCCATGCCATGAGAGGCCTAGCCGTAGTGATGTCCGAACTAGGAAAGCCAGGCCAAGTTGTGAAATGACCCATTTAAATCATTTAATTAGCTATTATTTAATATATTGATTTTTAGATGACCCGACCAAATCAGTCCGAACTGGACCCAAACCAATTCCAAGCCCATGTAGGCAGGTAGTTGACCAAAGATGGCCATGTAGACGTATTTTATGTATGTACAAATATTTCTTAAACTATTTTAGAACTTGATGTATATTTTTCTAATTATTTTTATTATTGTACAAATATTTGTATTTTATTATTAAATAGGTGTTCGTCAATATTTGTACAATTTTTTGGACTCAAATAAAGGGTGTAGTATAAGTTCACTAAACTAAGTCATTTTTATTATTTTATTATTATTAAAGTAATTTTTGTGATTTAATAATCATAATTATTATTAGATATTATCATTATTTGATTTTATGGCCAATTGAATTGATATGCATATGTACATATATTTAATAGACTAAATATATGGATAGATAATATAAGGATTTTTTTAGATTTATTTGTGTATATTTAGATATATACATATTTAGATATATATAAGAATATATGTATATATAATAAAGTAAAAACAAAAAACAAAACAAAACAATCAGCGATGAACAGTGCCTTGTGGGGGGCACTGTAGCTCTTCCCAACAGAGCTAAGCCCGTGCCCCCCATGTGTTACAATTTAGTAGATTTTTTTAAAAAAAACCTTCGGATTTTGAAAACCCAATCAAACCTTGATCAAATCTTCCCGAATCTCTTCCATTGTAATCCCTATCCTATTCTCCTCCGATCAGATCAAATCCCTCTCCAAATTGAATTTAAATTCTTGTACAAATCAACGGGGAGGATCGATGTATATATATATATATCGGGAAATTCCTTCGGGTTCTTGGAAAATACTACAAGAGAAGCTCTCGTGAAACTAAACTCCCGATCCCAGAGTCACCTTCAACCTCAGGCGTCGCTGCCCCGCTGTCTCCAGTCTGGCGCCGCCGTGGCAGTCACCGGAGTTCGTCGTTGGAACAGTTGAAACAGAGAACTCTGTTAGCAACAGTTGCAAGGTACCCCCATCATCGTTCCAAATTCTTCATGCGTAATTCATATATTTCGATTCTGCAAGTTGTCATAGATAGCCCACCTGACCCACTAGACGACCTAACTGGTAGTACCCTGAAGATCAACCCAGTGAGTCGGTACATTGACTCAAAAATGCTCAAAAAACTATTTTCTTGACAGTTTTACTACAGCCAAACACCCATGTTCGATGCATGATTGTGATCTATCCAGTAGAGGGTTTTTAAAACTTCCTGAACAATAATATAGACCATCTATAGCACATATAATCTTTTCTTTTAGTTTGAATTTTCATTCGTTATATGAAAAGATTATTGATTCCAAAGTTCGAGAAAAACCTATTTTCGAAAACTAAAAATTTTAGTAAAACTGCCCGATACGACGTGCGTTCCGCCAAACCGGGCGACGTGATCGCGAACCGAAAGCATCAAAAGGTGCGTATCGACTTCACGGACGTGTGGGCTTTGACGGAATCAAATTGGTTACGTGTGAGCGACGAATTTGACCCGTATCCGTCGAAGAACGCCGTATCGGCCTATTTCAAAATTTCCCAATTACTTTATACACACTCGTCAAACCACGATAAAACTTACGCCATTGGACTCGAAATATTTTTTTGATCCTGCATGCGAAGTTTGGTCCGATTCTGAGAAGGTTTATCGGAACGCCAAAATTGACGGGCCCGCGACCCGATCCATCGGGCGATTTTGTGCACGGCTCATCGGAATCCAAAATTGGACATACCGTTGGGTTCGCCTCGTCAAAACAAATCCGTAGATATGTAGTTTGACAAATTTAGAGGCCATAGGTTCTGGCACGCGTTTCGGTGCAAAGCGGGTCCAACGAGGACATCGTTTTGACCCAAAATTATGATTTTGTCCTTGTTTCGGAATTGGACTTTCGAACAGGCATTTTTAGGTATATCTTTTACACCGAGAACATTTTTGATATTTGTTTCAGTATCCGAGAATATTTGCGGAGGTTCTACCCTTGTAGCTTCTTCTTACTTCTCGATTTCATCTACTGGACGTCGTCAAAACACCTTCCAACCACCAGACAAGTATACCTTGCTATATTTACAGTCATATTATTTATTTTTCGTTGTTTTATATTTTTGTCTTATTTGTTACAAACTGTACATCCAAGCCACACTTGGGTGCAAGCGACTTTATCAGTCGTTTCTTGTTTTATTTTTATTTGTTGCATGTCGACTTAGTTGTAGTGGACTACCCTTCTATTGTGGGATATTCTAATATCTCCGTTGGCCATGACACCTACACTACACAGACTAAGACATGTTGCTAGGGGCACGACTTGCATATTGACTGGCCATCTTTATGTAAGAAGTTGTGTGACGGATAGATGATCGTAACTGCTATGACTAGGGTTTTAGAGACTCAAGCAGTTACAAAACTGGATGAGCCATGGGCATGACTTGGACAGTAGGGAACATTGGGGGAGGACAGTCGCTAGTGCATATGGAAATCCAAATAGGTAAACCACAGTCTCCGGTTGGAACTGTGGCGATTATATTTGCAGATGCCCTCTGATGTCTTAGACGTTACGGACGGATACAGATGACTGGATGCTAGTTACGTACACATAGCCTAAAATCCCACCCATACGCATGAAAGTTGTCCTCTAAATTGCATAATAGATGTTTAGAATTCCCTTTGCGTATTGGTGTCGAGGAGAGTCTTGCATATTATTATTATTCTGAAAGTTCATATTAGCATGTTCTTCCTGTATCTTGTTACGTCCCTCTGAGGACCTGGTGATCTCTTCAGGTATAGACGACGAGCAGTATCCTGAGGAGTACGGTTCTGGATTAGAGTCTCAATTTGCAGCTGAGGAGGTCTCGCCTTCGGAGCCTATTTGATTCTATTCTTAGTTGATGGACTTATGTAGTTGATACTCTTTTTCATATTCATTTCAGTTGATTTCTTTCAGTAGCTTGGTAGTGGATTTGTTTCCGTCCGGCAGATAGTTCTCTTTATTTTGAGTTGAGACATTTGGTTTGTTATTTCTCTTACTTATCATTGTGGATGAGATATAGCTACTGCCTGTGACCATGTTATATTTTTATGAGCTGGAGCTCTCTTATTACAGCTTATGTGTGTACACGTAGATTCCATATATTAGAGTAGTCTGCGTATGCATACAGCTGGCATGTATGTATTTTCTAGTCCTACGTATATTGGGACTGGGGCGTTACAGTCTTCATTCTTGTCATCTTTGTAGTACAACATGCACCTGTTGTGACATGCATCAATTTTCTCATATCCCATCCAGAGCGATCTCACCATCCTCTTAGACCGATAAAAGTCTTTATGCAACTTAGCACCCTCAGGCAATATTTCTATAATCAACTCCATAAGTCGATTGTAGCAATCTTGCGACATATTAAAATCGGACTTGATGCTCAACAATCTTGTAACCACCTCCAACGGTGAATGATCCTCACAACCAGGATATAATAGAGTCCTTGCATTCTCCAGCAACTCCATGAGCTTTGCAGCATCGGCATTCGATGCCTCCTCAGTTGTATTATGATTGTCTGGATCGAAACTAGGCCCTGCCGCGTTAAAATCATGTTCACCAACCCATCGTCATAAGCAGCATAGTTGTAGACATCCACATAAGGCTCATACTCCGATGCTAAGGACACAAGTTCTTCGTGTGTGCTCCTCTGATAATAATTCGACGTGAAAATCCTTCGAGTATAAATGATACGTGACTTCCACTTCTGGATGATATTTCAAGTTGCGATATCTCACACACGGACACTTAATTTTGGTACCGTCCATGTACTGAGGGAATGCCTTGGCAAACTGCAGGAACTGTTGTATACCCTCTATGAATTCATCCCGCACATCGCACATGTCATCAGGATGACGGTTGTATATCCACGAACGATTCCGCAGATAGTAATTTAGCTCCCACTACAAGAAAAACCCACTTTTACAACATTTCATCTACAACACATCCTGAAAACATTGTAAAAGAGGGGGATCTACTACAACCTTAATTATAAGAACCTTGTAAAATACCTGTGCAAACAACATTTATATTGAAACGTTAATGCTTCTACAATGTTCATTCACAAAAGTTGTGTATCACTGTCTTCAACAACGTTTTATTAATATTGTAAAATTTATTAATTTTGACAATATTTATTTAATATTGTTAAAGTTATTAATTTTGACAATGTTTTTAAAAAATTATAAAAATGTCATATTCAACAACGTTTATCGACTATTGTAAAATTTCTATCTTTCACAATGTTTTCTAAACGTTGTAAAATTAATTTTATTTTACCACTTTATATAAACGTTGTATATGTATTATATTTTTAAAATATTTTAAAAAATATTATAAAATGGTTCTATTCAACAATTTGTAAAGTATTATAAAATCTATGTATTTTACAAAGCTTATATAATGTTTCAAATTTATCTTTATTTTGCCACTATAGTAAACGTGTGAATGTATTTATCTTTTTAATATTTTAAATTGTATATCCATGTGTTTAAATAAAAAAAAGACACATCCCTTCATAAGTTACATGTTTCTTGGGGAGGGAGGATGGGTGAATTTCCATCCAATTTTTTCATTCTCCTAACAAAATATAAGTCTTCTTTTATTCTTTAAGTTAGTTATTACAAGTTGTAACTAGTCGACAAATCTTTAATTTTGATTATTGTATATGGTTTCTTCTTCTATTCTTTGAATGAGCTTGAGTTGATAAAGAACTTAAAAGGAACAAAGTAAGTCATTTTGTTGCCAACAACAACATATACATTTTGTGTGGCGCTAATCTAATAGTTGCACACTAGGGACCATGCAATCACTAAATGTATGCAGTAGCTGCATTCATTTGTTCCAGCAACCAAATAAAAGTAAGGCAGAATACAACAATGACATCAGCTACATCTACAATTATTGTCCAATGAGTCGTACGGGTGAGTGTTCGGTTTAAATCGAACCGAAATAGTCAAAACCGAATAAACCAAAATTCTAATAATCGAAAACCACAACCAAACCAAAATTAGCCAAAACCAAAACCGAAAAATGATTCGGTTTATTCGTTTGTTCGATTGGAATTTTCTATTGTATAATAGAACTGGTCCAAAGTTAAAATCATAGTTATATGATATTAAAAATTATAATTTTTATACGCATATTTATTGTATTTATGTCCAAAGTTAGATTAGTTGTTAAACTACCAAAGTTTGGTTTCAAAACACACAAATAGAATTGTTGCTTTTAAAATACATACATTTTAATTAGAACTTTGCATAGAATTGAGGTTGTTTACATAATTGCACAAGTCTACCAAATAAAAAATTTTAGTAAATTTAAAACTGAAATCGATCTGATTTTTTTTTTAAATCGAACCCAATCTCTTATTTGGTTCGCTTCGATTTTCGGTCCCAAATCAAATAATGCTCACCCCTAATGAGTCATTGTAGCACCACAACTTATTTATTTGCATAATGACCTATTGCAAATTAATCAAGCATTTATACTTTAATATCACTAGAAGAGAGATACTTGGTGATGGTGGCCATGTATTGAAAACATTGGAGACTTTGATAGCTTAATTGTTTAATATATTATTGCAAAACACAAACACTTGTTATAAGATGTGTCGTACAAAAATTAATCTAGAGATAAACTATAAAAATTATGTACAATAGCAAATAAGAACTGATGATAAGTTATAAACAATTTTTTTCTCCACCACGGGTTCTTTCTTGCTTCTTTAACTGACCAAGTCTCTACTGAACAAAATATTATACACTGACATCAATTTGTGAAAGCAATTTAGCGGGATGATTTCACGCCCACCTATTTCACTCTTTAAACAATTTAGCGGGATGATTTTGCGTCCACCTATTTGTGAAAATAATTTATGTGGTGACTATATTTTTATCGGTCGCCACTCAATGTTGTTACTGAAATAATTTTTTTATGTTTGACCCATATCAAACACAAGTTCTATGTGATAAGTAAAAATATTTGTCACTTAAGATTTTGCATTAGTTATAAATAAAATTACGCAACATAAAAGTATTAGATAAATATGATACTTTTATTTATTACAACGAAAATTAAATTGATTATAGAATTAAATAAACCAAAATAAATGTTTTCTTTTTTTTGAATACATGAAAAATGATTTCATTATTAATAAAATTTTGATTTCTAATCCAACAAATTCTATGTGACAAGTAAAAATAATTGTCACTTAAGATTTTCTGTTAGTTAAAAAAATTACGTCACATAAAAATATTAGATATGAGATAAAAAAATTTTCTTGTAACAAAAAATTAAATTATTTAGAAAACTTAACTAAACCAAAAGAAATGTGTCCACATGTGAGAAGGATTACAATATTAATAAATTTTGTATATTCATCAAAAAGTGTACATTATTTGTCTTCTAAATTTTTGATATATTCTTATCAGTCAGTATTGAATCAATAATAATAAATTATATATTCAGTATTACTAAAACTTTACTTCACAAATATGGAAATTAGATATTCTATTTTTTTCAGGGGATTTTACCAGACTGCGTCCTGTATACTGATGGAATTCAATATTACCATAATCTTCCACAAATACTCTATATATTTCCTTTTTGTTTTTCACGAAATTGTAGATCGTGCCCTATTTTTTCCTGAACGCCCCCTCTCTTCCCACCACAAAAAAAATTCCCAAAAAAATTGATTCTTTCTTCCTATTTTGATTGGAGAAAGGTATGCATTTTCTCTTCTATACTTGTTTCTATCCCCATTGTTAGTGGTGTAAACCCTAAAATTCCAAGACCTTCGCCAACGTCTTCATTTACGGCCTCCCGTACTCCTTTCGTCGTCAGCCTCGTGGCGATGCTCATCCCGAACTTTGCCGACTTCTGGTCATTGGTCGGGAGCAGCGTGTGTTGCTCGGTTTCCTGCTGCCGGCGTTGATCCACATCAGGGTGTTCTTGTAGGCAGGGCCGGCCCTGGGGTAAGCTGGACAAGCCTTGGGGCTTGGGCAACCCCCCTCTGCTAGGACAATTCCTCTCTGCTAGGGCAACCCCTTAGGCTCATCATAACCCCACCAAAGGGTTAAAGGGCAACCAAAATTAGCTTCAGGATAGGGCAACCTAAACCTCCGGGCCGGCTCTGCTTGTAGGAGATGGGGTGAGTCGGGGCAGTGTCTGACGCTCAATTATCATTATAGGGCTGGCATTTACCATGTCCGCGACGTGGAGTTCACTCAACGAGATCTTCTCGGAAAGAGTATGAATCTTTTTTTATCAACTAATAGTGTTTAATATTGTTTGCTTTATTTCTGCATCTTTACTTGTTTATGTTATAGAGTTCAATTGGTCAATATCAAGCTTGTTCATGAATTGTATTTGATACATCTTAACTATTATAGTCTTCATCTCCAGCCTCTACAGATTGCGAATAAATTGGATGCAACAATGTGCATGCAAGGTGTTCTAAAAAATGTTTCAATAATATTCTTTGATCACCTCCATCTGCTCGAGCAAGACAATGACCCAGTCACCCAAGGGCACTGCATATTTTCAAATTTTTGACTTGCGAAGTGACAGACTCGAGTTTTAAGGTCCAATTTAACACGTGCTCTGAGATCTGAGAGATGACAATCGTAGTTATATATATATCGAAGGATTTGTGTAGTACAATGAGTAGATTTGATAGTAGATGCGTAAATAAACCGCAGCTCATAGTTTCAAATTCGTGACTTCTGAGTTACAGGGCCCTATTGAATCCAATCTCCGATCGATGAAGAATTGACGATTGTAGATGGATGCCTTAGGATGTTTAGTACGAAACTTTATTCTTTGATTTTGTATTTGGCACTAAAATTTGTTCTTTATAGTGACAGGAAAATGCTCTACTCATTCATGCCTCAGTTTTTTTCCAGCAAGGTTCAGTTATACTTCAAATATATGTGTGCCCCTTTATTTAGATTTTAAGTTGTGAATAGTCGGGAAGGAAACATGGTTTATCAGTGTAAAAATAGTTATTTCATTTCTACTAGTTCTTTTAAAAGAGTGATTTCATTTCTTCTCAATTATTAGAAAGTATAAAAGTAGTTGTTTCACTAAACCTCCTTCATTTAAAGGAGTTATTTCATTTCTCGTCGTTATTTTGAATTTTATTAACTTAGACAACTGCTTATGAATTTACAAATTTCTGACTAGGAACTCAACTTTTAAAATTTAAAATACCTTATAATCAATCATTGTGATGCAGCTAATCAATCATTGGTCTTTTAATGAAAAGGGCTTGTTTTCATGATTTCATATTTTTGATGAGCTAAGCCAATACATGGTTTATACCGATCGAAGGTTGCCTGGATTGGTAAAAACATCCTTAGATTAGTCAAAACCGGCAAGAAAAAAGTATTGATATCCCAAATTTGGCCTAAAGTGGCAAAATCAAACTAATCTTTGGTGCAAACTTGCAGAATTGTAGGCTAGAATATGCCATATGTAGGGAAAAAACGTGATGAAAGTAGTTGAAACATGCCAAAATTTTCTGAAACAACACTGGATTTTGCTGAAACATGTCCATCCTGCCAAAAATTTATTTACTTGATTTGGTTTCAGTTTTTGTTTCAGTTCACAATTTGAATTGACTTGTCATACCATGACATGATAAGTTGAGGATTAAATTATGAATTACCATGTACGGTTTCATAGACAACATATAACTAAAAAAATAATTAATGAATCAAGTTATATAACTATAGTATTAGATTTTTTATGTTTCATAAACTTATCTCAATTTCTTATGAACTCCTGAAACTCAATATTTGGATTTTCCTATCTAAAACCCCAACTATTGAAAGTGATACCTATAGACTAGTCTGATACCAATATAGGAATTGAGGTTTTCAACCTATCATAGATTTATGCCTCGGGTAAGTGACATGAATTATGCTCCAAGTTCAGTTACCTATCCTAGATTTATGTCCCAGGAGAGAATTAGTACCTTGTCTGCCAATATCAATAGTCCTCTAGTTTTCCTGAAAGATAGCAATGTAGTAGCTTCTTGTAAGTACATCTTTCTTGAAATGTATCTTTGAGTTTACTATTGAAGGAATTTTTGTTTCTTTTGACTGTAGTTAAAGTCGTATGGTGAGTCAATTATTCCACATGTTTGTTATCTGATCTACTAAAGTATGTCATAATTGTCATCAATTTTATGTTGAAGTGTTGGGTTTTCACTTCCTTTTGCATGCAGTTCGACATCTAGGACATCGAGTTAATGCTGAAAATGGAGCAGATTTAAATATGGGAGCTCAAAAAGATGGCAGTTCAGTTATTTGTGAACAGAAACAGTTAAACGTTCTTCATTTACCTCTAGCAACAATGATCCATCAAGTGGTGATCTTCTCATTGTAGTTACGCAAGTAAGTTGTTTCATGGACTTGCTTTCTAGCAGCCATTTTCTCGATCAAATTGTTCAATCCTCCTTTGGTTTTAATATTATAATGAGTCTGATTTTTCATTTGGAAATTCATTTCAATTGGTTTTCAGTTTTGAGATGAAAGTTTCAACATACTTCTAATTCTGTACTTTCCTTTTTTAGACTGATTCAATAGTATCTTGACTTCATCTAACTGCAAGTTATTGTACAAGGATTTCCATGAACTGTCTTCAGTATTGCATAATTTGTGCAATTATGCTAAAACTTTCGGGGATAAATAGTAGGCAGATTCTCCTAAATTTCTTGTTTAAAGCCATATTGTAGAGATCCTGGCCATAGTTCATTTCTTTCCGGTAATTTAGACAGGCGTGATATAGGGTTGTCAATTCCTTTCCACTCTGGCTTTAATGTGTCACAGAAATGAATGCAATTCCCTATAGCAAATTATGTCATCTGTTTACCTCTTTGTCCAGAGTCTTTATAGTCTAAGTAATTTGGAGAGTGCCCCTTGTTTGCATAATGAATTTAAACACTTGTAAAATGGTATACATGTGATGTATGTGCTTGCTGAAGCCTAAAGTGTGACTGTAGTGTGTGATTGGTTGCCCATACTTCAAGAACTAAATGTAAATATCATATGCCACACCATTGTGGAGGGCAATTTCTTTCACACAGACAGTTTTTTCATGTATCTGAATTGTTGCAGGTCTCATATATTTTACTCAAATCTGTGCTAAATCTTACATGGCCACCAATTTTTATGATGTATCTATTGTATCTTTGCAGGTACGAGAAGCTTAGTTAGCCCAGTACAATTACATACTCGTCGTTGCCGAGGAAGAAGCGAAAACTGGATAGGTAACCAACGACATTTTGAAATAGGGATATTGTTATGTGTGCTTGCACATACCCAATTCCGAAGTTTGTTATGTTCTTTTCCTTGAATACATGTCATCAGAGGAAATATAATGTTGTATTTATATTCAATAATAATGCACGAGCTTTACTCGCATGAGGAAACATAAGGTCTACCTACAAGCTAAATTGTCGTCTAGGCTTATGCCAAAATCCTCTCTTGCTCAGAGATATCTTGTCTGGAAATTTGATAGCACAACAGAGGGCTGATGTCAGGTAGGTTGACATCTGCTCACAAAAATAGTTGAATTCTTTCATGATGCTTTCTCGTGCACTATAGCTGACACGTTTTTAACGGGAGAATGCTTGGATGAGAAATCATAGACTGTAATAAGGTACGACATGCATTAGCTAATCAAATGGAGTATCATTGTATCAGGGTCCTTTTCTCTAGTGTTTCAAGCTATGTTGCATGACACAGATTTGACACGACACGTTTTAGACACAAACTCGGTACGGTGTGTTCTAGTGTCTTGGAGTGGACTTGGCATGAATTTTGGATTGTCCATGCTTAGGTTTGAAGAAACCCAAAATGAATCACAAAGAAATTAATTTTAGTTTTCATGTCTTCAAGTATCTATATTTCTCCCGCAAATAATTATTCTTCCTTACATTTCGTTGGCAAGTAACATTAAAAATGTAAAATTCAAAATGCATTTGACCTGACCTTTTGTGGCATTTAAATATTGTAAAACCATGACATAATTTACAGTTTTCCTATTCCCTAAGTGTGTTGCTTATTGTGCAGGTGAGCGTCCGTGTCAGGGACAAGTCGGTGATGACCATGCCTGATCCCCTTGCACATTTCAAGATAGAAATAGAAGCTTACCATTAGAAACGGAAAAATGATGATACATTTTTTGAAGTACCTAATTTTTTTTCTTACCAAAAAATACTCAAATGGAAATCCTTGTACTATGTTATTTAGATTTATCCATTTTGACTTTGTATCAATAAGATTTAGGTTCAATTTTGACTTTGTATCAACAAGTTCTATATAGTTTGCTTACATGAAATGTCTTCACTGGTGCACAAAATCATGGTTATAAACCCTAAAATTCTTCCTCCCTATTTTGATTGCGGAAATTAGAATAATGTATTTGTATTTGTATTTAAATTTGTATTTGTAATTATTACGATCAATATATTTTTATTTATAAATTTATTTATTTATTTATTTAAATGAAAATATAATTAACAACGTTTTAGAACTGTTAAAAGATAACATTATAACAACTTTTCTAAACATTGTAAAATTTGTTTACAATACCTTTAAATTGTTGTTGATATTATAATTATAACATACAAATATTTATTACAACGTTTGGCAAATATGATTGAATAACATATACCACATTTGTTATAAGTTGTGTAAACTTTTTTAACAATGTTTGTACAAAAACTATGTACAACGTTTACTGACGTGGTAAATATTATTTTTACAACAGTTCCAGAATGTTGTTGAAATTATATTTACAACACTTATAATACGTTTTAAAAATTATTTTTTACAATTTTTGTAAAATGTCGTTGAAAGGTTTTTGTCAAATTTTATAAATTTCAACAATGTTTATAAATTGTCGTGAGAAAAACTTATACAACGTTTTTACAACGTTCAAATAAACATTGTGAAAGATACCTCCCCTTTTACAACCCTGGATATAACAACCTTATATTAAACATTGTAAAAGATCTTTTACAAAAAAAAATTTACGTTGTAAAAAGGGTTTTTTCTTGTAGTGTCCATATCCATTTGAGGATAATTCTGTAAGATAGATACAAGCACATCGTTGAAACACATGCATATGAATGTATCTATCCTTTTTATCACATAGGGACTAATATTGTTATATTGAGATAAGACTAGTATGTTACCCTGATAGAAAATAGTTCATGTGTTATGGTACCTCTAGTATAGGTATCTGGATATCTAAATCGAATGACACAAAGTGGAATAGGACATCTTGAGGTTATCATACATACCAATCTGAACTAAAGGTAATGAGAAGTATAACTGGTACAAAAAATTGATCAGTACACAATGTGAACATGTAAGTAACTAAAGATTCGTACATTAGCCCATATACTAGCTAAATGACTGAACAACATATATTAAGGATTTAGATCCCAAAAGTGTATTAGATAGAACAACATCAAGTAAAGTCATTACTTTAAAATGGTTAGGACAATCTAGGAAAGATTGAATGTATGCTCATGATCCCAATCAACATAGGGACAGAACCACATCTAGTCTGATAATACAGGGAATGAAGGACAATGTGAAGTTAATCCATCTGATGCCAACATTCAAGGCTCTGATACTAAAGTTTTTAGGGTATCAATCGACTGCTACCATCTAGGGTGCCTAATATAAAATGGATTGAAACATAATGAAGTTGGGATAGAGCCAAAATACTACTAAAGCAAGTTAGGACTGAACAACATCTAACCACCGATACCAAGTGTCACCGTAACATATGATACTAGCAATGGCCAAACTCATAAATGGATTGTTCATTAGCTTATCCATTAGTTACATAATTGAGCTGAAACATAGGTAAAGAATTGACTAATGTCTAAGCTAAGGACAGGATATGCATATCTGATACACGAGGGTATCAGTAATGTAAGCAAAACAGAGGGGGTACAGGTTGTGACTCACGTAAGGATGCCGGACATACATCTACTAGGCTCGGCTGAAACCTATAGCAGGATTGAGCTACTGCGCACTTAGGGGGTTGTAGGCTGTGATATCTAGTCAAAATTACATATCAAATCCAACTGACTGCACAAGCTAAACAAGCAAAATAGTAAGCAACAAAGGGCATCACTATGAACCCGAGCCTTCCCATGTCCAAATTACATATCAAATCCAACCCAAATAACAAGATACAGCCCACACTATAATTATAGTATATTCAACTAAATTAACTAATTATAACTGAAATTAAAGCAACAAAATCCAGTCCGTGTCCTGTGTCAAACTGTCGTGTCCGAAAGAGGGTTAGGGTTTACCTATTCGGGGAGGAGCAGATCGTCGAGGGGGGAGGGGGTCGCCGATGGGGAGTTGGAGACGGAGGGGAGCTGGAGACGGAGGGGAACGGGTCGGCGAGGGGTCGCGGGGTCGGCGAGGGGCTCGGGGGTGGGAGAAGGGTCGCCGAGCCGAGGGGGGAGGGTCGGGGGCCAATGGGGGAGGGTCGCCGAGAGGGGAGGGAAATGCCGAGGGTCGGAGCCGCCGAGGGCTGGGGGAGAGGGGTTTCGATGGTCGGGGTTTCAAAGAGGGGTTTCGAAATAATGGAGGGAGAATGAAAACTCAAATCCCTATATTTTCAACTTAGCGACATCATTATGCGACATCGGTAAACGTCGCTATTATTTGCTATTAGCAACGTCATACCATATACGTCGGTACACGTCGGTATTACTAGTCAAATTAGCGACGTTCACCGACTTATCCGCGACGTATGTTTTTTTAATACAAAAAGTAGTCGCAATACGTCGCTGAAAGTCGCTAATAGTGACGTTTTGCGACATTTTACAGAAACGTCGCTAAATTATTAAATTATAGCGACGTTTCTGTAAAGCGTCGCTAAATACGTCGCTAAAATGACTTATTCTAGTAGTGTCTAGCCATCGAAGATGAACTAGTAGAAAACATAGTTCGATCAGAATCTTTAATGTCGACATCAAAGTCATGTAGGGAACTACCCCCAAGATGAGAAGTGGAAAGATTCCTTTGACTGAGAAATTCTTGATTAGAATCAGGAAGATTCCTTTAACCGATTGAATCTTGGTAGGAATAAAGAAGGTTTCTTTGACCGAGGATGTCTCCAAGATGAGAAGTGGAAAGATTCCTTTGACCGAGGAGATCTTGGCCTCATGATCTTGTATTTTGGCAGACCCCTTTGCCAGAGTCACGGATTCGATCAAGGTATTGCTGACTAGGATTGTGGGATGCATTACGTCTTGGATGCTTCCCACCCCGGTACTTTGGGACGTCATGTTGATCGAAGCATACAACAATTCATCTCTGTCCACCATAATGAGTTCAGGAGTCCGAGTGTAGTTCAAACGGTCGAAGATATACCATTTAGCTTCTTGACAGCAACATTTGATTGCTACTTCATGGTGATGATTATAGTAGTATTTCTTATGTGGAGTTACAGGTGGACAAGATGGTCCTGCAGTCTTCCATTTTTGTATAGGAAGTTCACGAAGATCAGTTACAGTGACAGGATAAGGAGAAGTCAGAGGTACTTATTCTTTTATTATATTAGGACCATGGTTCTGGTTCTTGAGATGCCGTGTTCCCGATGTGTACAGAGAAGTACTGAGTTCATTGGCATAGGTAAGAGGATTCTTAATCTGAGAAGCCTTCACTGAGCACAATTTAGTAGGTGGCGCAGATTGTGCGTGGTATAGATTTGATGAAGTTTCTTCTATTCTACGTTGTTAAGGTAAGTGCGCATGTCAGAGTTATGCGCTACCTAGCTGTCTATCTGAGACACCCTCAGTTTGCCCTACTTTGATCTTGATATGCACAAGGTAGGAAGATCCTGGCTCTGGCTTGATTGGCGCTGGCCAGCTTAATGAGGAGTGGGCAAGATGCCTTGTTGTTCTGTGCACACTGCTCTGGCGCATTTTTTACAACGAAAATGGGCAGCAGGAATTGGGCTGCGAGTAGAGTCTTTTTTTTTTGCATCGATTTGATTATCTCTGCCAAGAGAAGTAGAGCTTCTACTCTGAAGTATTCTTGCATTGATTGGCACAAAGGCATAACCAGATGCATTTTCCACCGGATCTAGGACTGGGAAAGGATAGGGAAAGGCCATAGGGCACTTTTCTTTGTTCTGTACGGGGGAAGTAATAGGTAACTTCACCTCCAAGTTTTGAACTGGAAAGGAATGCAGATTAGCCATAGGGCACTTCCCTTTGTTTGGCACCAAGAGATGAGAGATGGCCATATGGCGCTGGCCCTTGATTGGCGTCAAGGCAGCAGTTGGCTCATCCTCCACCAAGTTTAGAACTGGTAGAGAGGCCACAAAGTACATCTCCTTGCTTTGTGCAGGAGCTATGATTGGCGCACTGGAGAACTTTAGAGTCCAGATGGCACGAGTCTTCCTATCTTTAGGGACAACAGTAGTTGAAGAGCGCTTGACACCCCCTGTGCCAATCATAGTTTCGTAAGCAGTTTGGTCGACTTTCACGACCAAAGTCTTCTGCGTCGTGCTGACCGACGCAATATCGCATTGAGTTGTCACTTTCTCGTCAAAGGAGAAAGTCGTCCCCAGCAGAGCCGCAATTTTGTTTGTAGAAACAAAAGTTTGAATAAAAAGTAAGAAATGTACAAGAGTATAATTGATTTCTGAGGAAGTACAACTATAGAAATCTGATCAGAAGATAATCACTTTATCCTTTGGACTATGCGATGTCGAAGAAGAAAGTCTTTGAAGAGTGCTGCTGCAACTTGCTTAGGAGATTATGATTAGTGATGCTTGTGAAGTGATTTAGAACTCTATTTATAGAGTTTAGAAATAATTGTTAAGTAGTTATCCTAGTTGGCGCACACTGCAATTGGCGCACCATTCACCCACTTGCACGAACGGTTGGTTTAACTGCAATGGACACATGACATTCTGTGAAAGAGATGCGTTTGGTCGTGGGCAGTGTCACGTACACGTTCTTCGAGATTAGTGGCATGTGCGCCACGTCATCTACCTGCTTCTAGATGATTTGATTGAATGACATATATATATATATATATATATATATATATATATATATATATATATATATATATATATATATATATATATATATATATATATATATATATATCTTCTTATCAAACTTTACTCTCTGCAGTTTTCCCTCTCTTATAATTTGTTCCTTTTATTTCGATTGTGTTCTGATTTTGGATAGACCCAACTATGAATGACCTTATCCATACCCGCAACAATCTCTATCCTATTTTCTCTACATATGTTATCAATGAGAAAAGGCTACGTACAAATTCTTTCTGGCTACCAAGTTTTTCTCTTTCTTTTCTATTTGTACAATACGTTATCAGCACGATTGCTCAAGGAGTTCGCACTTGGTACTGCCACCAATATATTTTATTATTTATCCTCCTATCAAGGTACAAATTTTTTCTTCTTCTACATATGTTATTGGATGATCGAAACTTTATGATGTTTGTTTGCTAATGGATGATCATCTAGTTCTTCGATATGCTTTGTATATATTGGTAATTGAAACTCATGAATGTATAACATAATTATGGTAACTAGGGTATATATGAAGATCATAATGTTTAGAAATACTGTTATCAATCCAACTCCGACCAGGGACCTTACTCAACCCTCGATTTTCCATCTTTTGTATCGCTCGTCCCACATACAAGTGGGTGGTGATTCTTTGCTACATGCTTAGTGACCATATGCAATATGCATGCATGCTTCCCGTGTGCATGGGGCAAATATGTCAGTTACACATTCCTCCCAACATTCTGATTGTAGCATTTTAGGAAAATAATTTATTGGCATTGTATTTCTTTCGGATTGTAAATACTAGATATATAATCATACATGCCATGAATTAAATATGTGTGAATAATATGAAATTATATCTTATGTGCTGCGATTTTTTTTGTCATAGTTCAGCATGATTGTTAACGTCATGAAGGTTCCCTTAGTTATTGGACTGCAATATTAATAATACTGTTGAAAGAGTGCTAACGATTCAATAAATTTCATATGAAACATATACTCATGGACTTTATCATCAATATCACTAATTTGATTAACATGGTGTAATTATTAAATTCTATGTTGCTCTAGTATGATGAGATCATTCTATGGGGGTAACATAGAAAAATAAGTGGTGGCAAGATTAACCCTATCAAAATCTATTTTGTGACTTTATAGTTAGTTCTAATTTTCTTATTATACTGATGGTAATTTTATAAAGATATACTAGGAGACTGACAACAAAAAACCAATGTTGTGTCCATGTCACCGTTTACATATCATCGTTGTGTCATATTGGTGTCCGTGCAACATAGATTTAGAACCTGATTGCTGGTGCAAATAGGATGGTTGCCTGTTAAGGAACACTGTAGACTAGAGAACCCACCTAAGCAGCCTCTATTTAGTACCCTATTTGTTAATAATGTGGAACCCTTTTCTGAGTACATGTAAAGGTGGATGGCCTATGGAGCCACAGACGCCAAGTCATGGTATGAAGAAGTTATCTAGGTGGTATAATTAATTATCATGAGTTGTGTTTATCAAGAATAAAAATTTTAATCTCCTGCATAGTCTGGTGTTGTTTTATATAGTTGTTTCAATTGTATATATTTGAATTAGCTGGATTTGCCATCCGATGAGATGTGAAGCACTAAAATTTATCATTTGAGCCAACCTGCTCCATTTGTAAATAGGATCTTTTGTTTAATGGTCCGTGCTTCTATTGTTCCATTGTCAGGCTTCTGACTAAATGATGAAAGCGTACCAACCTTTTGTATACGTCATTTTAGGTAAAATCTTTGATTGATGATGTGAAGCTATCATTTGAGCCAACATGCTCTATTTGTAAATATGATTTACCGCTATATGCATCAACAGAACCTGCCTATGAGATATTTGTTATCCAGTTGATATACACAAATTTGATGTTAACGAATTGTTGCTTGTAAATTTAGTATGAATAATTTTGCATGCGTATGTTTTAGAGCACCCAAACTGGTGCATGCATGACAGGTCTGCATGTCCGGGAGAAATCAGTCGTCCGTAAATTAATTTAGGTCGCAATGAATTGCTAGTCGCTGATATTTTGACAATCAATATATAGTAGACAATACTTTAGATTTTATAAGAAAGTACAAAACATAAGTTGTTGTCTGATTGTCCTACAAAGTATCATAGACCTAAAGTTCTATATCTAAATAACTTAAAAACCTACTTATGAATTATATGACATAAATAATACAATTTTTTTCCTCCCCAGATGTCAAACCTTACCAAGTTGGAATTCCCTAGCCTAGAAGTTAATGGAAGTAATTATCTCGCTTGGAAATTAGATGCTAAGCTTCATCTCAGCTCCCTTGACCTGTTACACACACCGTACTCAAACAAAAGAAAAGCCAATTAGTCCTGGAGACAAGGATAAAGCGATAATTTTTTTACATCGACATCTTCATGCTGATTTGAAGAATGAGTATCTCACTAGAAGATCCAAAAATTATGTGGGAATCCCTGAAGGATAGATATGACCATCAGAAAGCAGTCATCCTCCCAGCAGCAAGGAATGAATGGATCAATCTTCAATTCCAGGATTTCAAGATAGTATCTGAATACAACTCAGTCATGTTCGTTATTGCATGAAGGCTTGAGTTGTGTGAAGAACTGGTTACACATGAGCAAATGATTGACAAAACCCTCTCAATATTGCATGCCACAATATTTTGTTGCAACAACAATATGGACAACAACACTACTCGAAAATTTCAGAACTTATCTCTATACTCCTAATTGTTGAGAAAAATAACAAGGCCCTCATGAAAAATCATTATACTAGACCTACTGGAACACTAGCATTCCCTGAAGTGAATGTTAGTTATGGATATTCTAGAGATAAAGGCAGAGGTAGAGGACGTTCTGGAATCTTCTGTTGGTGCTTTCTTTACATAGAGAGAGCTTGCTCTCAACATGCCTTGTAAAATTTTAGTCCCACATCGAAAATACACCATGAGTTATCTCAACATATATACTTGGTTGTGTTGTTGAGAGATGCACATGGGGTGGTGACCCTAAGGAGGGAACCATGTGGGTGATTTTACTAGGAGGTAAGAATAAGACTCCAAGGATTAAGCATTAATGCTTTTGTCATTCTCTTGGATTAATTCCATTTGGAGCTAAGCCCCTTTTTCGGACTCGGACTCGGACTCGGGCTCATGGGCTCATGTGGCATTTTGTTGGCGCACTTTGCACTTAGCACGTCAGCAGTCATGCGGTCATGTGGTCCATGCGGCCCATGCGGCTATGAGGCCATGAGGCTCATGCGGCCAGGCTGCTGCTCATGCTGCCGCATGAAGGGTTCCGCTGACTGTGCAGACTACAAGTCAGTTATGGAAAGAATGATTCAATATGATTAATTCAGATCCACTTTTTGTGGGATTTGAATTAATTTCGTTGCTATCTTTGTGGGATTTGAATTAATCTCGTTGCTATCTTTTTGGGATTTGATTCAATCTTTCCATAACTGAAGAGACGGCTAGGGTTTCCATCCTCTCTCTATATATACTCTCTTCTGGCCTCCTTTGTGAAAACAACAAATTTTTAATAAGTCAAAGAGAGAGAGAGGGTGCTGCTGTCGCCATTGCAAGTCCATCCGAGGAGTCAGAACAGAGGTGACTTCGAGCATTCCACAAGTTCTTCAACTTGCTGGTTCCTAGAAGCAATTCGTGTGGGGCGAATCTTGCTTTGAGCAACGGTATTTTGACACCCCAGCAACTTTTCTTCATCTCATCTTTTTCTAGATTATTGTAACTCGTTCTGTCCCAATTGCAACACGTTTGCAAGGAAGAACGAGAGATCTTCTCTTTTCTATTTCCCTCCTTTATATTATAATCTGGCTATTTGGTTTTTTGTATCATCGTAGATCTCTGTTGCATCTGTTTTACCATCTTTGATCAAGCCCCGGGACTAACATCTTCAACAAAGGTGGTCATAGAGGTAGAGGGAAGCCGTGACCCAGCAGTAGTAGACATAATAAATCATGAAAAAAATGAAAAAATATATTCCAACCGAAGATCAAAAAAATGAGAATAATAAAGTACCAAGAGATGCATGCTTCAAATGTGGGCATGAAGGTCATTGGTCCCGCACCTGTCGTGCATCCAAAGAAGTGGTGGCCAATTATCAAAAAATCCAGAAGGTTGAAACAAATGCCATTCTTGATACGAACAATGATGACCTACTTGGTGAAGAATATGAGGCACATAAGAACACCAACTTGACATCTGCAGATATTTTTGGAGGGTGATTAGTCACTCAATTTTATTGATTGAGAGTAGCAATATTTTTTTACTATGTTGGTATTTATTTAGATTGATAGTTTTTGCATTTATTTTTGAAATTGTTAAATTGGCACCCAACGTCGATTGGGTATTTATGTTCAATTTTGAGTCTCCTCTGATTAATAAATTTTGCTAGAGACATGAAAATTTATGATCTTTTGCTTTAATACGACAGAATTACCGCCGTTAGGGGGAGATATTGGTAGATAAATATCTTGTTCAAGAAAAATGTCATGATTTTTGTTCTAAAAGAAATTCCTGAATATCATCATTCCAGAAGAACGTCGTAAAACATCGTTCCAGAGAAATGTAGAATAGCATAATTTCATATTGACTAAATTAGGAGATATTATCCCTTATGTTTTCCTACAAAAGAATTATTAGATGTTTACTCGATTATGTTGCATAAATGTTTATACCAACTATGTATCTATCTTCTAATAGAAGTAAGTACCAAAAGAACCTAATAAAGGCAACAAATGAATAAGTTACCTAAAGGATCTAAATATTCAACTCTCCAGAAGAAGATGTCAAATAATACTAAAAGTTCTAAAGATTCCACTCTTCAAAAGAAGAGGCCAAATAATATAACACAATCTAATGATATTGAAGAAACAGCTCTCGAAGAAGTATCTCAGGTAGAGAGAAAGTTCATGGCGATCCAGAAGATGTCATGAACCAAAGATCAAATTTCTCAAAGTATATCGCTCTGGTAGAGGATATACCTCAGATTCCAAAAAAGACTGAGAAATAGGTTCCAGTGTCCATGAAATCTATGTTTTAGACATTGTTAAGAGAATTTTGGAATTAAGAAGTTTGTCATAATGACATTATCAAATAAGAATAAAAAGGGTGATAAAATTAAATGATAACACTATAACTACGAATAATCTAATAGAAAGATGTGATATCTCTCGCAAGACGTAGAGTGTTCGGTCCTACAGTACAAAACTCAAAAGGAATAAACCCGGTAGGTTTTGAATGGGTGTTTGTAACAAATAGAGATCCAAATGTATATGGACAATATTAGTTCAAGGATTTACGAAATGATCATGAATAGAATATGAATAAATATATTCTTCGATCATGATAACCTAGACGATAAGATATAATCTCGAATGTCATGGGTTTAAAATTTTTAGGTATATCCTTGAAGGATTTAATATTATCATGTTATCCCCGAAGGATCTAGAAATGAGCCATATATGGATTAGACCATCTAGAAGAATATGATAGGCTCATTGAATTTATGGAGAAATATCTAAACGAATTCATCAAAATTGTCACCTTCTGAAGAAAAGATCTCCTGAAGAGATTAAAGTAGCTCCAGAAGAGAAAATATGACAGTATCTCTTGAAGAGATCTGAAATATCTCCCGAAGAGATTGGAATATCCAGAAGAGATTGAAATCTTCCGAAGAGATCAAAATCTCCCGATGAGATCGAAAATCTCTAGAAGAGATAAAGATAAATCTCCAGAAGATATCTCATGTAATCTCATGAAAAGATGAATATCTAGAAGAGATCTATTATAAATCGCATGTAGATATTTAATATGAATGATATAGTTATAATGGTCAGGTCAATAGGATCTTTTACAAACAAAAAAACATAGTCTGGATCCTGAAGTACCATATTTAAAGAATATAAAATTCTTTATTTTCATTCACTCCGCACAATATTTTTGAATAATATTAGGTACATAAATTATTCTTGATGAATATTTTGATCTAATAAGATATGCAGGTGCATAATATTTATTTGATACTCATTAAGGGGACACCATAAATAAGGTATGTTTTATAAATATTGTTGCAGGTATTTTAGAGAGAATAAATCAAATCATAGCAACAATTTCATCAAAGCAAACAGAGGATGTGTATGGCTATGTTTTCAACAGTTCAGCATATCAGGGATAGTTGTGAGCCTTCAGGAATCAATAATAAAGCCTACAACCTCTTTATAAGGATATGAGTATAAATGTATAGATAAATAAAGTGTTGGGGTGAGATGTAATATTTAAATTTTATTAGGGGTTGATTTTTTATTTTGAATTGATGTAGGAACAAGAATGTAACAATTTGAGGGGAAGCATCATGTAGATGCAAGCATCTTGAAGATGCTAATGAAGACATCTTGAAGCATGTCTTTATGTATTGTACTCTTTTCCTTCATTGAGATTTTTTCTACTGATTTTTCCTTCGAAAGTTTTTTAACAAGGTAGTGTAAGTCGCACCCACTTTGATTCCTGAAGAATCCTATTCCTGAAGAATATTATTATACTCTTTTCTTTTTTGTGGATTTTTTCCAAATGATTTTTCCTTAGAAAAGTTCTTAAGAGGCAATAATTAAAGTGGACATCTAAGTGGGAGTGTTGTAATTTCTATAGACCCAAATATGGATGTCCTTATCCATACCCACAACAACCTCTATCATATTCCCTCTATATATGTTATCAATGAGAAAAGGCTACGTACGTACATATTCTTTCTAGCTACCAAGTTTTCCTTTTTCTCTTCTATTTCTATAATAGATTGTTATTATTGTTATGATTATTATAATTATAGTGGGCTTATTTACTATATATTGCTTAGGCTTTTATCTATTGGTTGCTATAGACCATGGGCCCTATCTATATTTATTCTTGGGCTTTTGAAGAATTATTTTTAAATATTTTATTGGACTTATATATATATATATATATATATATATATATATATATATATATATATGACTAATAGTAATTAATGATGGTTATTATAAATAGTTTTTGGCAATATGTATATGTATTTGGGCTTATATGTCTAATATTTCTAAAAAGACAATATTTTGGACTTTACAGTAAAAGATTTTTTAAGCATTATTAGTATGGGTTAAGATTTATAATAATTCTAAATAGGTTAGAAATGTTTTGTAGATGCATATATATATTTTTCTAAATAGGAATGTTCTTTTCTAAAACAATTTCCTCTTAGACTATTCATGACCGTGACTAATTGATATTTCTTATTTCTTTTGTGAATCTCGAACTTCTGTATATCGATCCTATCCAAATGAACTACTCTGGACCCAACGGGATTATATGTTTTACCAGCTAAGGACCCCAGGCAAATACAGTTCTTGTTTTTTTCCAATATTGTTAAATACTATAATTGTATGATTAGTAATACATATTTGATTCTTGAAACATTCGTTTCACGGGTTAGTGTCATATAGATTTAGTCATGATACCATATATTATTTTGTTTGTTTACCGCTTTTCATGTTTTAATTGTGGAGATTTTATCCATGAGTAGTAATCGGACGGGCAAGTACTAAGTAGATATGTGATCAGACCTTAGACCTTGCTTTATTTTTTTGCAAAGTAGACCTTGAGGATGCAAAACCTATGTAGACCTTGTAGTGTAACTGTCCCAGGTCGATCATATATTAAAAAATGTACTTCAACTCACATAGATGGTTATGTTTTCTTGTTCCATTTTCTACTTGTCATTATATAGTTCTTATTATATGTTTCGCTTTATCTTCCATGTCATATTTTATAGTTTATTTACTTCATCATGTATCTCATTTTCTATTCACTGTTTTTGTAGTCGTTGTCATAAATTTGGAACTGCATGCTTGGCTTGTACTCATTCCATTCCTGACTGGAAATCATTTTTTAGATTAGTTGCGGCTACTCTTTGCATTGGTTATTTGGGGAGATACGGGTGTACTTGAAGTTAGATAGTTGAGTTCATCATAAAGTTTAAGTTAGTTATTTTTCTATTTTGTGAGGTATTGTATTTCTTTAAATGAAAAGCTTGAATATTGTCAATTGATTTAGTTTTGTGAATAAGCAAATAAAGGAATTAATTATGAGCAATTAGTGTGATTCTAAGCATTGTGGTCTAGACACCTTACTACGTCAATTCTGCGACGTAGGCTAGACTTGCGTACGCACTCGCATCCTGAAAAGCGGGTGCGGGTCGTGACATCGTTGACGTGCAATTGACAATAGAGATTAGCGAGAATGTCATTCTCGAGGAAGGTCCGTCATGTACAAGTTTGTACTATAACTTGGTATTGATAGGAAAGCTGGCATATGATGGTTGTCATTGCGTATTTGGGGAAAAAGTTTGGAAGCTAATGAAGGGTGTCCAACTGTTGGATCAAAGAGATATTTGTGGTATATACAGGCTCAAGTAGTTGAGGTATACATGCATACAGATGGCAGCATGAAGGATATTCGACAGAAGTTTGTAGATCATTAAAACATGCTGAGGTGAGTCTTCAAGATAATTTGAGGGATACAGAGGATCTGATTCATTGAGACAAAGCAACGAATGGAGGTGTATTAAATATTGAGGGTTAGTCTATCGATCCCATGCCAATTAGTGAAATATTATTATTCCAAGACTTAATAAAGATGTATGATGCATAGAATGTTGCTAATTGCTCTACAGATCTGGTTTTGGTTACAAATGGTTTAATAAGGCCTAACAGTGAGACATCGACTTTAGTAGTTTGAATCCAATAAGGAGATCAAGGGGTGCAGCTAACTCAAGGTGTGACAAATACATCTTTATTTATACAATTCATGGGGAACTGTGGGTCATCGATGGCATACTTAGTACAAGATGCTCCATTTATAGATGTAGGTATATATGGGAGCTTCAGTATTAGACATGAATGACAAGTTCAGGAGTTGAATCTCGAGCTAACCACACCATTTGTTTGGTTGTTCCAGCCTAGGGTGAAGAAGCTCGTAAAAAATAGGAGCATATTTTGGTGGAAAACGGAAGTTAGAGAAATAAAACCAAGACTTATGGTGAGATTGATGGTCAGGGACTTTGGTCTTGACCTAGTTATTAATGTCAACAAGATCCCAGCTGTTAGGAAGTGATACATATGGCAACTAGTGTTGATTTGGAGGTCAATGAGTTGGAGACAAAAAGAGATGCATTATAGCCAAGGGGATTCAAGATCAGTAACGAGGGAAGTAGGAGCACTATCACGGGGTGATATGCAAAGAGTCCAGTTAAGGCGCCATGGGTCGGATAGCTCTTATTTGACTAGAGAGGAAGTTTGTTGGGTTCTTGCCTCAATTTAAGGTGTTTAAGAGCATCGTAGAGCGTCAAGAAGTTGCTATGAAGATGACATGAATTTTGGTAGCTGAACCATGCTCAAAGAAGAGCAAAAAAAAGCAACAACAATATACCGTCGATATACTGTCAATTGGGTTTTGGTCAGTATAGGATTGATGTTGTGTTAATTTAGAAAATTTCTAACACTAATTAGTTTTTTTAACTATAGAAGGAGGCTAAGTAGGTTTCCACTTGGGCTGCTCATAAGAGAAATTTACGGGGATAATTGACAAAATTCTACACGTAAGTTCAAGTTTTTCTCGTAGGTTCGCTTTTTGAAATAGTTTAAAGGGAATATCTGTTTGAAGCATCCTCTACTTCGTTCAGGGGGGGTCATAACAGGTTGATGCGTGATTTCAATTACAATCTTCATCTTCTTCTTTCTTGAGATTTATGAGGGATTCACCTTGGGGGCAAAGTCTTCAACATATTGTAATCAATCTTATACTTTTTGAGTTATATAAATTGGGATTTGTCCAGGTGATATAGTCACCGAACATGTACGGTGTATTGATTTTTCTTTTTGCTTGTACGAGACTGTGGTTCGTTATATTCAAGTGGGTTGCTGTCGTTTATGTGGCATTTTCAGCCAACACGATTACTAGTCTACCTATTGTCTTTTCAACATTTTCATGGAAGGTTCACCTAATGTTTCTATATACTTAATTATGATGACCTCCCTTTTCACCATTGACTCCTTGCTAGTAGGATTTAATTTAAACTTAGCCATTAGTAAATTCTTGATCATATTTTTTTTTATGATCCCACATTATATTTTAATCTCTTCATTAGAGGGTGGCTTAGTAGAAACTAGTAAGAGTTACTATAAAGGTCTGGATTCGAGCATTAATCTTGACACGAAAAGTATATAATAATAATAATAATAATCCCTTTATCATACCATATCACAAACATGGGTTAAGGTTGCAATACCCTTAATTCATAAATTGTTTATACTAGTCAAGAAAGCTGGATATTGCGAGAATCCATATCGCATCCTATTAAATCAAGGTTAAGTAGAATGCCAAATGTTTCGGTACGTGGATACAATATATGTTGGAGATTTTGATATGCATTACTTTGAAGATAAACGATTTCAGAATGCTTATTCTAAATGCGGTATGTCGCACCATCGTAGAATATTTTTAGGGAAGCATATGCAATATTATATATTATATAGTTGAAATAATCAAACTCTTTAGCAATAACTTTTTTTTAAAAAAAGTATAGAATTATTCTCTTAAAACTTTATTGAAGGGTATTTGCCACTGTACCAGGTTTCGTTATGTGCAAACTTGAATGCATTTCTACACCTCTATTGTAAATGCATGTAACATTGTATCTCACATGCATTGACATGTATTATACACGCCACAAACACATAAAATACAGAAGGACATTATAGGTTCGAAATCTATGTAGTAGTGTCTGAAATATTGCGTGAGCAAATTTTATAAACATTAATGCTAATTATTAATATTTCGTGTGCGTTTGGAGCGAATAAACTTCAGATATGACTATTACTATATTTGTACTTGCTTTCAAATAATATATATGAATACAAATGTAAATATTGTTCACAAATAAAATCAATAATCATATTCAGCCAAAAAATATACATATGGTTAAAGTAAACATTGGTTGGATATAATAGAGTTTTGAAAGAAATCATATTTGGGTAACCAACATTCGGGTTTCCAATTGATGTAATAATTTCATGTAAGTTTACTTACATATTAACTTAACTTATTTTATGTTTGAGTACTTATATACACTTTCAGAAAATTGCATGTAGGGCACACAACTTTCATGAAATGACTTACAAGCTGCTACTTACTCCTAAATTCGATGGAGGCTCAACATCAAGGTATTTCCTATGAGATCTCTAGCCTTTAACTCATCATCCAAATATATAAGGTCACCAGTAATAGGTAACCCTAAAATCATCGCCACGTAGCTAATTTGATCGTCCTCTCAGCAGCATGTAGCTAAAATGTGCTGCATATTGGCTATCAACGATCGATGAGACCCAATAACAAATCTCTATCGTGACGCCTAATACTGATAACGTCAACATATGAAAAGCCAAAACCTCCACAAGGGCCTTTTGGCCTTTGGATAGCTCCCATAATGATCGCCACTCACTATGCTCTAATATTATTAACAATGATAATATTAATTAATTAAAACATAGACTACCTATCCCAAAAATATCAGACTAGGTATATGAGACTCTCGCTGCTGGATAACAGTGTGAGTAGTTGGTCAACTTGGTATGCATCAATCGTTGAGCAGTCATATGTAAAATGATCGTTGTCAAAACAACGTTGCTAGTTATTTTTTATGGAAAAAAATTAGTTTTGGGGTTTAGGTTTAGGATTATATTTTAGGGTTAGGTTTAGGTTTAAGAATAGATTTTAGTGTTACGATTTGGTTTAACATTAAAAATTCAAACATAATCTTAGATGCAACATTTATTGTTTGATTATGTTTTAGGGTTTATGATTATAAGGATTAGGTTTTAGGTTAGGGATACGTTTAACATTAATATAATTTAGACGGCCTAAACCTAAATGCAACATAATACACTATTTTATTATTAGGTTTTAGGGGTTTTCATTAGCTTTTAGGGCTAGGGTTAGGTTTAACATGAACAACATTAAATTAAATAATTTATATTAGCATAAGTAACACTAATTTGTAATCATAATTAATTAATCACATGAATATCTAAATAACTATTTTAACATGCAAATCTAACAAAAAAAAAAATTAACATAGAAAAATAATTAAAATTTTACTTACCTCTTCTTCCCTTCCTCTCTGATTCATCTTCTCCTTCTCTTCCTCTCGAATTTTTCACTCTCCTTCTCTTCCTCAAATTTTATCTATGGTACAAAAACACAGAAATCCCACAAACCCCCACATATACTCCTCTACCCCCACGCCCAAATATTACCCAACCAACTACCAACAACCCATTTAATATGGAAAATTTTTAATTTTTGATATATAAAAAATGCCCATCGGATGGGCATAATCTGCAGAGAATATGCCCATCGGAAGGGCATTTTTCAATATATTTATGCCATTTTTTCTGCTAAGTGGCAGCAACAATTACATATGTTTAATGAAGAACGCCCTTCCAAAGGGCGTTTTATGCGCAAAATACACCTTTATAAGGGCGTTTTTTGATGATCGTAAAAAAATTTCAAGACTGTTGTCTTTATACGCCCATCAATAGGCATTTTGGTCCTCAGAATGCATTTTTTCAAACTTTGTGTTCTCACTGCAATATCAGCTTACTTTAATGTGATATAATTTTTATACACTTTTGATATAATAGGTTTAATAATGAATTGAGCAATTATTATTTGATGTTATAAGTCTAGCATATTATTATATATTATCTATTCCACTATATAATAGGAAAACTTAAATGGTGAAACTTTTGAATTCTGAAAATACCCTTACATACTTATACTAATTAAAAATAGTTCATTAATTTTAATAAGGACAACTTAGTAATTAGGAAGACTATCCTTTGATCTTCCTAAAGAGTCTTCCTAAACTAATTAAGAAATGTTAAAATACGTGCAAGGCACGTGCACATATGCTAGTATTATATAATGAGAAACGTTCAGCTTTACCGTGAAACTTTTCTTTCCAAACATACCCTAGAATATGTGTATTAATTAAAATTATTCATTAAAGCTAATAGGGGCAACAAGATAATTACCAAAGTTGTCATTTGATCTTTCTATGTAGTCTTGAAATAATATATATATATATATATATATATAATAAAATAGTAATAAATTTAAAATAATTAAGACAACTGCCTTTTAACCTTCCTAAGTAGTTTTAATAAATACTTGAGTAACTACAACAATGTCTTTTAGTTTTCCTAGTACTCTTTACTGATTATTATAATGCGGCTTAGAAATGGCTCAAAAATGAGCCGTCTTCGTATGTATTTCCTCCACTAGATAAAAAAATTCAAAAAAAATATATATCTTTCTAACGCTTATGGAACTCCTCACGTAGTTAAAAATAAAAATTCTAAATCTTTCCAACTAATTTAACACATAATAAATCCTAAAATATATTCAATATTTAAATTAAATATAAACTAAGTACATAGTATTATCTAACTAACTACATGTCCAAAATTTTAAAAACGTATCTATAACAAATCCTGATTAAAATATCTTGAAATCATATTTAAATTTTATCTGAAAATTTTAACAATATTATAGGTTTTTTTGTAGGTGCAACGCATGTGAACGTGGCTAGTTCATATTAATATGACTTATATACTTATCAGGTATCCAAATATTTGGATTTGGATATGGAAAATGCAATGGAATCTGTATCCATAACTGTCTCCAAATGCCCCGATCTCAGGTCCGAACAGGATCAAAAATGAAATAACAGATCCATATCCAATTGTGAATAGATTCATATTCAAACTATATATATATATATATATATATATATATATATATATATATATATATATATATATATATATATATATATAATAGAGTAATAGTACTGGTCGGAATGCACCTATAGACTCATGATGCTCAAACTTCAAAAAAGACTATTGGAAACCCTGACTGGTGGCAAAAGATAAATGGATCGAGTCACGGGAACGTATTATTCCTTCCATTTATAAAAATAGTGGGAGCTAGTTGGGGGCAACAGACCAAAAAGCATACAATGCAGTATGCACAAAGTCATGTACGTATCGTCAGGCATCTCAAAGAAAACTAACAAAAGAAGGCAATGTTGTGTTTCGGATAAGTCCAAGTATGGATGCCCTTATCCATACTCATAATAACCTCTATCTCATTCTCTCTTGTATATATTATCAATGAGAAAAGCTACGTACAGATTTCATTCGGCTACCAATATTTCTCTCTAATTTTCACAATATGTTATCAGCACGACTATTTGAGGAGTTCTGATAAGGATTTTGCTAAAGGCAGAAGAGAAACAAAGGAGAATTTAAGTCAGTAGAGATGAGAAGTAAGGTTATTTTCATTCCTGTCCTCAAACAAATTCTTCGGCCCATTTATAACACTGGAACAATCAAACAACTAACAAATAAATCCCTAGAATCATGCAACCTCCTACACTATAGCTTATTCCATAACAAAGTCAAATCAACACAATAACATAACCAATGACCAAGTCCCCCACTACTCACTAACTACTCCCACAAATATAGAAGCTTGCAACTGTGCAGGCACGTAACATTCCATCCCCCATCCAAGTGTCCTTGTCCCCAAGGACAAAGGAAGGGTAAGACCGAGAGAAGTGCCACGCATTTTCCCAGGTAGCATCTTCTGATGGAGAACCAACCCATTAAATTAATACTTCTTTGCAAGGTCGATATTTGCCTTTCTGCACCATACGACTAGCCAAGACAGCTTGTGGTTGGGGAGGAGTAGAAGACGGGGGATATTCCAATGTTGCTAGAAGCTGGGGGCTCATGGGCACATTAGAACCCACAAATGGTTTAAGAAGAATGACATAAAATACATTGTGGACCAGAGAAGAAGAAGGGAGTGGCAACTTATATGCGACAGGGCCAACACGAGCAAGAAACTTGAAGGGCCCAAAAAATCGTGGAGCCAGTTTCTGTGAGGAGCAAAAAGCCACCGATTGCCGACGATAAGGCTGCAAGCGTAAGAACACGTAGTCGCCAACCTTGTACTCCACTTCCCGTCGGTGCTTGTCTGCCATAACCTTCTTATGATTTTGTGTAACCAATAAGTTATATCGAAGCACCTTGTGGATGGATTCACGGGTACGTAAGAAATTATCAACTGCCGCCACCTTTGTAGTTCCCGCTACATAAGAAGACAGGTGTGGAGGGGGAACACCATACACAGCTTCAAATGGGGATATTTTGTTTGCTGAATGAACCGCAGTATTATAGCTATACTCGGCCCAAGCGAGCCAATCCATCCATTTGCGAGGTTGATTATAGGTGAAGCAACGAAGATTGTTCCAAGGTACGATTAAGGACCACTGTTTGGCCATCCGTCTGAGGGTGATAGCTAGAACTCAATTGCAGTCGTGTACCTTGGAGCTGGAATAATGTGTCACAGGAAGTGATAACAAATACTCTGTCTCTATCAGTGACAATAGATGAGGGGTATCCCATGCAAACGATTCATGAAAGCACGTGACACCGTAATTGTCGAAAATGGGTGTTTTAAGGGAATGAAGTGGCCATACTTGGAGAGGCGATTGATGACGACCATAATCACAGTATGCCATAGGAGGGGGGAAGTCCTTCCATGAAATCCATGGATATATCAGTCCAAATACGATCTGAAATCGGCAAGGGCTGAAGAAGACCCACAGGCAGGGAGGTGTCATTCTTGCAGCGTTGACAAATTTTACATTCACGAATAAAATTCTTCACCGATGCGCGATGTCCCAGGCAGAAAAACTCGATCGAATACGGCTGATAGTTTTATGATAGCCAAAATGTCCTCCTGCTGGGGAAGAGTGGCAATCAAAAAGAACATGAGATATTAAAGTAGAGGTAGGACTTAACACTACCTTATCTTGTTTGAACCAAACTCCCTGTGATTGTCTATACTTGAAAGAGGTGGTCTTTGAGTGGGCGTCGAATTGTTGGTAGTAAGGATCCGTTTGACACTCATCACGAAGTAGGTCCCACCAATTAGCTTTAGTTAAAGAGATGGCATGGAACTCCAACTCTGCGACCCGTGAGAACGCATATGCACCTCCATTCTCGATGCCCTTCTTGTATTGGATAATATAGTCGTACCCGAGATTTTTGGGTAACCAACACAATTGTGTTGGAGTAGAAATGCGTTGTTCTAATAAATATTTTAAGCTTTTCTGATCAGTATGCACAATGAATGGTTTACCCAAGAGATAAAGTCGCCATTTCCGTATAGCTTTGACGATAGCGAGCATCTCCTTGTCATAAGTGGAAGACCCAAGGATTTTCCTTTTAGGGCTTCACTATAGAATGCAATGGGGTGGTCAACTTGTGAAAGGATGGCCCCTAATCCCGATTTGCAGGCATCGCATGCCACGACGAAAGTTTGGTTGAAGTCTCAAAACAGGAGGTGAAGTCAATGCTTTTTTTCGTTGGGCAAAGGCTATAGCAGCTTCTGGTGTCCAAGGAAAACCCGCCTTGGAAAGTAATTGATTTAATAGGGCAGCAATACTTCCAAAGCCACTAATGAACTTTCGACAATAACCGGTGAGTCCAAGGAAGCCGCGAATAGACTTTACGTAGATGGGGTAGGCCACTGGAGTACGGCATGAATTTTTTGTAGGATCTACTTCCACCCCGCAGCGTAATATTACTTGGCCAAGGTATTCTATTTGAGTGACTCCAAATTGGCATTTGGAGGGCTTCGCTATCAAATGATTTGAGCGTAAAATTTCCAAGACAATACCAAGATGTTGTAGATGATCCTACCACGACCTGCTATAAACCATGATATTATCAAAAAACAAGTATGAAATGTCGAAGATAGGGTCAGAATAAGTCATTCATCAGGCCTTGGAGTGTTGTCGGGGTGTTGGTAAGGCCGAATGGCATGACGGCGAACTCATAATGTCCCTCGTGGGTACGGAAGGAAGTTTTGTGAATATCATTCATGTGCGCACGGATTTGGTGATAACCGAAGCAAAATCCAACTTGGAGAAATATTCAGCTCCATGTAGTTCGTCCAATAATTCATCAATGACAGGAATGGGATACCGATCCGTGATATTGTTTAAGGCGCGTTAGTCAACACAGAATTTCTATATATCGTCGGACTTTTTGACTAAGAGCACCGGAGAGGAGAAGGGACATGTACTTAGCCTAATGATGCCAGATGATAGGAACTCTCGTACCATGTGTTCTATCTCCGTTTTTTGATAATGGGGATACCGATAAGGTCTAACGTTGACGTGCTGTTGACCGCCGACTAATGGAATTTGGTGGTCTTATGGCCGCTCGGGCAGCAGGCCGCTAGGAGATGAAAAGACATCCATGTATTGGAAAAGTAGTGATGATAAATTAGAGGGCATAGATGTGAAGGAGTGTACCTGATCAAACCCGGCTGGGAGGAGATTGATTTCAAGAAAAAATGCCATGCCAGTAATATGGAGAAGTTCACGTTCTCCCAAGGGTTCTATACTGGATTTGTCCAACCCATAGAATGTATGGCTCTGCCCATATTTAAAGAACTTCATTGCTAGAATTTTACAGTCAACTTCTATGGGGCTGAGTGTCTCTAGCCACTGCACACCTAGCACGACCGGACACGCTACTACTGGAAGAACATAGAAATTAGCTTGAATAGGATGGTCCTGGATCACCAAGGTAAGGGACAAACAACGGCCCGGACAGTTGATAGTTTCTCGATTTACCACCATCACCTGGACGTTGCGATCCTTTATCACAGGCAAACCCAGCTTTGCCACAACATATTGGTCAATGAAATTATGTGTACTACCACCATCGATCAAGACAGTGACCTTCTTATTCTTCAAGGTGCCTTTGAGGCGCAAGGTACGAGGGTGATCGGCCCCTGCCATGGCATGAAATGAGATTTCAGGCATGTCGTTACTTTCTTGGCCCGCCGGAGAAGAATCATCAGAAGTGTCCATTTCCTCCAAGTAGGTGCAGTCTGAGATCATAAATAATTGAGGGCGAGAACATGTGTCCAATGACGTACTTCTCATCACAGTAAAAACATAGCCCTTTTTTGTGTTGCTCGTACGCCTCTTGTGCAGTGATACATCAGACGAGAGTTGGTGTGGTGTTGGAGTCTGCAATTTTGGAAGTGGGTGGAGGCCCGAGAACACCTGCTGTTGGGTTGGCTTCCGCCTTAGGTGGCATGATAGAATCTGAATTACGAGAATTGCATCCATACCTTTTATGCAAACGGTTTCTTTCCTCAATAAGTCGGGCGATGCCAATGGTGTTAGCTAGAGTTTTGGGTTGTTTCATCTTGACAACAAGACGAATATCGTCAGTGAGCCCTCCAATAAAGCAACTAATCAGAAAAGGTTCTGAAAGCCCATCCATTTGGTGGGAGAGTTTCTCAAACTCCTCGTGATATGCCGCGACCATAGTGACTTGTTTGAGTCTTGAGATGGCCTCCGAGGGATCTTCATAGTTTGTAGGGCCAAATCGTAGAAGTACAGCTTGAGAAAATTTAGCCCATGATAACAGCCCCTTAAATTTGGTTATCCAACGATGCCACTGGAGTGCAATCCCCTCTAGATAAAATGAAGTGAGTTGCACTTACTGGTCAGTTGGAATACTTTTGAATTCGAATTATTGTTCCTCCTTGTACTGCCATCCCGTGGGATCGTTGCCTCCAAACTTTGGAAAGGAAAGCTTTAAATGATGGCGATTGTAATTAGAAAAGGAACGAAACCGTCCGTGCGACTGGTGTGGTGTGACGCTTCCCCAGGTGTGAAGGGGTTCACCTCAACACTTTGCTTTGTGGGGCTTTGAGAGATACGTAGGCCTGGGAGCTCAGTCAGTAATGTCTGCAAGTTGGAGTGGATCTGGTCGAAGTTAGACTCATGCCGGCCAAGAATTTTGTTGACTTCATTACGAAATTCGGCATTACTTTTCCTATGAGTGTCTATGGTAAGTTGCTCTGATACCAATTGATAAGGATTTTGGTAAAGGCAGAAGAGAAACAGATGAGAATTTAAGTCAGTAGAGATGAGAAGTAAGGTTATTTTCATTTCTGTCCTCAAACAAATTCTTTAGCCATTTATAACACTGGAACAATCAAACAACTAACAAGAATCATGCTACCTCCTACACTATAGCTATTCGTTGTATGCGGTGAGCAAAAGCTCAAGCACAGCACAACGAATAGTCCCACATCGGCCAAGTATGGTGCTTTACTTGTGCTCATATTACTTGTGCTTCCATTGCTTCATTGAAGTCTAGTGCAGGTGCCCCATGGGGCCACACATGCGCCGTCGCCCGGCCCGCTTCGCTTCGCTTCGCGTAACAGGTGTGGGTACATGCCCACATCTGTGGGCGCCGAATGCCGATTCGATTTCCTCTTCGGGTTCGAGCCGAGACCCTAAAATTTTTTTGCTCCTTTCTAAAAATTCTGACCGTTACAAATTTTAAAATTCAGTAACGTTCACTATTCAAATTTCGTCCAGGTTCAATGAACCATGTGCTGAAAAACGTTTTGTAACGTTCATTTTAATTGACTCATTAATCTGCCATTATTCTCCTACGTTGGAAAATGCCTATATATATCTTGTCTCATTGCTTCATCCATTTTTACATAAAATATTTCTTCTTTGAAATTCTCGTCGTCTCAAGATCGCTGTTATTTTTGTTGTTGCTATGGGCGAAGCTAAGTCGGAATCATTTTCTCGACGTCATGTACGGCAACGAGATTCCGGTGGAGTGGAGATTTTACCACTAGGGGCGTTCGAATTTAGTCTGCACATAGACCCGAACTAACTCTTAGGGCAGTGCTATGTGCACGACTTCACCGGAGGCCGGTAACATTTACATATTTTATTTTGTTTGCAGATGTTAAACGAAGTGTCAAAAAATTCCAACAACCTAAGAGTTAGTTACAAATATTGTCTATTCTGTTAAAAAAATTCTTTTACCAAATAATCTGCTTTACCAAAATATTCATACTTGCTAACGTCTCACTACTGTAACAAACGACTTGTTTTAACAAAAATATTACTTTCTAAAATTTGCCTCCTGTTAATTCATACTGTTAGCATACAAAGTCCTACTATCAATTTGCTTCATGTTAGATTGTATGTTAGCAATCAAACTTGTTAACTCATACTGTTAGCAAACAAAGTACTTGCTTGTTAATATATAAAGTGCTTGCTTGTAAACATATAAAGTTGTCTGTTATTGAATATATATAAATTTGCTTTGTTAAACAACTTCAAATATTTTAATTACAAGAATTACTTGCTTTTGAAAACATATAAAGTTTTCTTACTATCTTCGAACAAATTATTTGTTTTTAGCTATAAACATTTCAAGTTGCCTATAGTTGGTTAAACAATATTTCTTACCTCATAAAACCAAATTGCTAACATGATTTATTTCATATCGGTACCATATTGTTTAATAAAATTTGTTATTACATATAACTAAGACAGCTATTATCATTTATCATTTCATAGTTTGACACCTTAGACAAACATCATTGTGTTAGTAATTTTGACAATTCTAGGTTCTTTCCTCAATATTTTAATTTAGGCTAAATAAAACAATAATTGATTTAGTAAAATTTCTTTAATTTTAAAGTTCTAAAGTTAAGATTTGTTTGGGAACAAGCCGAAAGGGCCCTTCTGTCAACAAGACAAAAATTCGTCTAATCGATCGGTATTTAAGTTTTCCTAGTGAAGCACCGCTTGCTAGGATCCGGCCCCTACAACTAACCCAACCTTATCAAAACATGAAAAACTAAAATTTTGAAGGTAGATTACTAAAATCATTTTAATTGTTAATTTTGCTTAAAGCCATCTTATTGAGTAAATATAATTTCACAGACTTTAGAAAACATGAACTCCAAGGAAGAGACATTTTCTGCAAAGCCTGTAAAGTTCAATAACACCTACTTCAAGAGGTGATAGAGCCAGATAAAATTTTGGCTACCACTTTAGGCCTAATTTCTATCATTGATGTGTAGCCTCCCTTCTCGGAGATTTTTAAAATATTTTTATTATTTATTTGATTTAAGTGGTGATTTTTAGATTATTATAAATAATTATTTAGTTAATTATTACGGTAGATGATTTTAGTCATGGTTAGGAATTTGAGTACAAGGCGACTAGAAATCATGGCACGGATAGTTCAGTGGCGTGCTTTGACTAGTGTTTAGCCATGGTAGGGGAAGGCCGAGTCATAGGATTGCCCTAACTAGGAAAACCAGGCAAAGTCGCGACTTAATCCCTATAGAACGATTTAATTATTTATTAATTAGAGTATTAAATTTTAGGAAACCCGGTTGTACTAAACTAGTCAAACTGGACCCGAACTGAGCCCATGTAGTTATGTAGTGTGTCCAAAGATGACTGTGTCGTTATATTATGTGTTGGTAAGTCGTATCGTATCTGAGTGTTCCACTAAATATATTTTGTAAGTAATTGTATATATGCACATATCTCATGTATGTGATATTGCTGGTAATATCAATATTTTATCCTGAATTACGATGACACATGCAAATATATTTGTTTAGTTTTTATTTTGGGTTACAGACTAAAGACACATATGGTTGTAATATCCATTGGACTATATATTCCTACATGTATATATATATATATATATATATATATATATATATATATATATATATATATATATATATATATATATATATACTTTGTATTTGTCCAATAGATATTTAATTGTTTTTATAAGTCAATATTGCTATATATAATAAATATTATTTTACTAGGTTGCTATTTGTTTTAGAAAATATCATAATAAGTTTTATGTTTATTCATGGGATTCATAGGAAGTAGTAATTTTGGTATGTCCAAATTAGTATATTCGTATATAAATGACTTATTACATATAATACCTATATTATTGGTACTAATTGATATTTTCATTAGAAATAGGGTAATCAATTATGATATATGTATATATGGTATGTAAATGTATGCACATATATTATTCTAGGAGTATGCTGGTATAAAAAGGTAATTAAGGCATTAGAATTTTTTTTAAGTGTTCATATATATATATATATATATATATATATATATATATATATATATATATATATATAATCAAGCGTATAATAGTTAAATAGAAAACAAACTAATTTAAAATCCAAAATCCCAGCCCAAGCCGCACATGCCAACCCGAGCCCAGTAGTACACAACCAACTCGAGAGGTTATGTATAAATACAAATGTATAATATATAGATCGTGTAACACCCAGTTTTCCAAATGAGGGTAATTTTGAAATTTTTGTATTTAATTGAATTAATAAATATTATTTGGATTTTTTTATTGTATTATTAAGAATGGTGTGATTAAAATATTATTTAATTGATTGTCATGTATTGTGATTAACCTAACTTGGTTTGGACCCAACCTAGATTAGTCATAGATAGTCCCAACTAACCATTTTAGTGATTATTAGTATTAATTATATTTATTATAATTAATATGATTTTTTAGTGATTTTTGGTGATTTTTAGTAGAATTGATTTTGACCCTATAGAGACTTTGACTTAAGTTGACCTTGTAGACTAACCTAGTGGCTAACCTAGGTCTTGACTAAGAGATTAGGATTTGAAAACCTAGATTGACTTAAGTTCATGAGGATGAACTCATTGGGATTAATTTGGTGAAATTAGGAATTAGTTTAGTCTAAGAATGGCTTGTGAAGTCACAAGTCATAATCATGACTTAAACTAATTAGGACTCAACCAACTTGGCAAAACCCTAGATCTAAACCCTATGGCCAGCCACATGACAGCCCCCCCTTCTATAAATACTCTCCTAGGGATTAGGGCTAGCCTCTCTCTTAGGGTTTATCAAGTTTTTAGAAAGAGGTAAGTTCCATCTTCATAAATTCCTATTAAATTCATTTCAAGTCCTTTTTCCTTCAAACAAATTCCAGTAGGCTCTAAATATTGTGTTCTTGCTGTTGGAAATAAGTTTTGACAGGGAGCAAACAATTTGGAGAGCTTTTGGTGGTTTGAGAGATCCTTCTCTTTGGAGCTTTTTGGGGGTTTGAACACCTATAGGTATAATCCTATTTAATGTCTTTAAATTTTGTCAAAAATCATTTTAGGAATGCCCTAACCCTAGCCTAACTATAGGAATAGGGTTTCCCAAGTTTTCGTATCGTTTCGTGTCCATTCTGGACACGTATCAGTGTGTATCACTGAGTGTTTGATGAAATACCCCAATGGATATTTTGTGTGAGATTTTGAAATCCATTTGAATAGGAAGCTAGCCCTAGGTGTCGTCTAGGGATTCCTTGTGTTGTGTGCTATTATTCGTGTCGTGTCGAGTCGTGGGGAACACGGGACACGCGAGTGCGGGTGCGAGCGCGCGGGCACAGTGCGTGCCCAGATGCTCGGGGGCTATTGTGCACTCGTTTCTCCACGTAGACACATGAAATTTGGTATAGGGATAGGGGCGATGACTGACACGAGGCTCGCAAAGTTTCACGAGTCCTTGTGTCATGTTGGACACGGTATTCAGGGTGCACTGGGCAGCTGTGTGTGCGTGCGTGTACTGTGTGTTGTTCTGTTGGTTTAAATCGATTTTTAATGTTTTAAATTATGTCTAAATGTTTAGCTATTCTAAATATCATGTTTAAATCCTTGCTACACCATGTTACACATTGTTTGGGTTTTAGATTTGTGTTTTGGTTCGAATCATTGGAAGAACAGTGCACTCTGATACATGTTCTGAAACTGTGTTTTCCCAAACAATTTTAATCCTCTTTATGTTATTTTTTTTCATTGTCATTGATTCCTACATGTTACATATTATAATAGCTAAGTAATTTTCACTCGAGCTTTGGATTGTATGTGGGATTAAGGCATTGGTTGTGAAGGTTCCTGTGTGCATTGTTGTTGTCTTTTTTTTCCTGAAACAATTAACCTGAGATGTCAGCCCTCTAATTTTGAACTGTCAATAGCTGAGAATGTACTTTACTACTGAACTGATTTTGGGGTTGTTAAATGTCTGAGATTTATCAGTATAGAGGACTGTTGAACCCTTGTTGTGCTTTGAGCTCATTTCGAATTATTGTTGAACATTTAAATTCATGAAGGCTTTGGAAGGTGTAGAATGGGATTTTAGTTTTAAATTTGAATCTTAACTGTATGATACTTGTCATTACTTCCCATGTTTTTCCCAGTCATCACATAACCTGAGATGCCACTGTCATTTGTTATGGAGAATTGTTTTTTTTTTGCACTTTTCATTTGTAAACCTGGGATTAAATCCTGTGGGTGGTGTTATTGTGAACTGATTTCCTTTGTTCATTGCCTTGTGTTGAGATTCAGCATTAGTTAAGTTGATTGTTAAACCTGTGAATATAACTGTTGTCCAGATTGTTCTCTTTGTTACCTGGAAATGAAGTTGGACTGTGAAAGTTCATTGTATAACTTGAATTTCTCATTTATTCAAATTTCTGAAGTCTAAGGAGGCTTGGTTGTTTATTAAACTAATTTTCCTTCCTTTTCTTTTCAAAAGCATGAGTTCATTGTATTGATTCAATAGGCTAACTAACATTAATTCCTAATCTGAAACTGGGATTGATTCCTTTCCTTTCAACTATTGAATTGAGTTTTTTTTAAAATCTGAGATTGTTTGAATGATTTTTGTTTAAACCTGATATGGTATGTTTTAGATTGTATAATGATTTAGCATGTGTTCAGCTCTTAAAACCTGAGTTTGGTTTGTTTTGCTAACTGAGTTTGATTCCCAGTCCCTTCTTTACCTGAAATGGAATATCTGAACTATTTGTTGAAACCTAGGAATGTAATGCTAAGTTGATCCTTTAAAAACTAATATGAGGTTTCTTGTTAGACTGAATTTCATGCTTATTGTATACTGCTATTAAACTGAGTTTTGGTTTTAAACCTGAAATGGAATGAATACAAACCTGAGATGATTCTTAACCCATAAGGTTACTTGTAAATTGTTTTCCTTCCTTTATATTAACTATTAACTGATTTCTTGATTGGTCTTTGTTGTGTATCAATCTCCTTAAACCTGTGATACCTTGAGTTCATTGAAAACTGAAATGAGATTTGGGACTGTTTGGTATTTGATTGTTTGTAAATTGACTTCCTTTCCTTTCAATGAGTGAACCTGAGATGGTTTCCTTAATTAACTAAGTGAAGGGTTCACTTGATTTGTTTTTCCTTTCTTTATATTAACTGTTTCCCACTCCTTGATACACAGTCACCCATACTTATGTGTACTTCACTGTTTTCTGTTATTTCCAGTACTGTTCACTGTTGGTATTCAATGGCTTACACCCTCCTGCCTACACTGTCACATATACATGATTACATGAGTTTTCCCTCACTCCCTTGTGTATATATATATATAAGCCTTGTGATATATATATACAAGCTTTCCTATATATATATATATATATGTTTTGTATTTTAAATATATATATGATATATGTGGTGTCATGATATTGGGATATTTTGTGTTATGTTATAGTGTGAACATAGGGTATGGGTAATAGGGCTACAGGCTATATACTCTATTATAGATTTTAATCAATATACCAATGTGTGTATTGGTAGGCTTGACATGGTATTGCCTAGATTAGCCTAGAAAACCTAGAATAGTCTTACTAGACCTAGATTAGACGAGTTTGACTTCTAGGGTTGACCAGAGTTGACCAAGAGTTGACTTTGGCCTAGATTAACCTAGATTTATGTAGAACGCATTGTAGTGCATCTTATTACCATTCTGGACATCTTGTGACTTGTGCTGTTCTAATATGAGCCAGACACCCCTCCTCGGACAGTATTTTCATCTCGGACTTTCAGTTAGCAGGCGAGTACATTCTCTGATCTTTTATACTTACCTGGATTATATTCTTGCTCTAGATTACTCTACATGATGCTGACACGTATCTTCACGGATTAGTACTATATGGATCCCTTCCTGAGATGTTATCCCTTTACGGGTGTATCGCGTACTTCATGTTCATGTACTTTATCATGTGCATCAGGTACTCCTTGTACTCGTACTAGTTCATGTTTTTACATGTTCTCATGTGCTTTCACGTGCCTCATGTACTACTCATTACATGAGTTCACGTATCTTAGTTGTATTCATGTGCTTATAACGTAATTTGAATGGATCCTTGTAAACTGGTTGGGGCGGGGTGAGTAGAATTGGTTATGTGAACAATATCCCCAGTAGCTGTATAAATGTGACTCCTTATTTGTATTCATGTGCCCCCAAGCCGTTTACATAACCATTATGCTCTAAATCACGTAGCCACTTACAGTCTCTACTATCATGTATTTACTTTCAGTTACAAAATATCTCATGTTTACTCGTACTTCCTTTTTAGCACTTTCTGTATTTTACTCTATTGCATGATTTATACTCCTAACCTGCTATGAACTATTTTGAGAGATATGTGCTCGTTCCCGTCCTGACTGGACCTGTTGAAAATTTTACAGTGAATGATGAGGCTCTGGTGTCTATCCCTCTTGGTGCAGCATTAGACATCACTAATGACTTGGACCTGCTGGCAGTTGATGTTACTTCCATTAGTTTAGGATTGCGTTACTATTTTGGGATTACTGTTTTAGACTTGAGATATTCTGAGATGTATTTATTTTAGTCACTTAGCTTCTGGATTTGTATCTTGGTGATGTTACATTCCTGGTTGTTATCTATCTTTATCTTTCTATCTCATTCCTGTTCTATCCTAGATGTGGTTGAGTTATTTCTGTTATGTCACCCCCATTCGGGGAGTATTACTGTATATTACCCTTATCTGTTAGATGTTATGACCTAGGACAGCGTTCTACCGCCGACTACTGCGGCGTAGGCTGGACGTACCCACGTCACGTGCCCTTATTCTAGGGTGCGGGTCGTGACACATTTTTAGTGGTGGCCCATGCAGGTCGAGTTTATGTAGTGGTATTCGAACTAGAGTATCACTACAGCCTGCAGTAGGATTAGGATATATTTTTAAGGGTACTCAATCACAGTTAGGATTTCTTGAAAGATTCCTGGGACGACCCTTGAGAATCTTATTTAAACTTCAATTTGAAATCCTTCCCCTTGTTTGTTCGCTCTCACTCCTTGATTATTGAATTTGATTTTGATGAATCGTTGTTGATTTTGATTTTCCTATCGAGTTGAATTTTATAGCCTGAGTTACGATACTTTCTGATAACATATATTGACGGGAATACAGGGATGGTAAAACGTCTACATGATTATGGAACTTATAGTTTATCGCAGCCATATTAGCTAGCGTGGCGGAAACATGGAGACCTAGTTTCGGATGTACGTATCTTGGTTATGAGATTTGGAAATTCTCGCAGCTATACTAGTCGGCACAGCGAGATTTCCAGACGACATGATTGTAGAGGTGCATACCCTAGTTATGGAATCTATCATTATTCGTAGCCTTGCTTACTGGCATGGCGAGGACTCTGAGTAACATGATTTTGGACAGACGCATATGATTATCAGATTGTATCTTGAGAAGGTTTTAAACATATCATCTCTATCGTACCATTCTGTTGTATAAATTGTACCCCATCATCAAATAACTTAGGAGTAGGAGTATGAGTAGGAGTAGCCTAGCTGTTACTATAACCTTGTGTAACTTTTGCAATAAATTCTTCCAAATACAATGAATTGGTGTTTCTGCTAGACCTTAACTTAGATTGATGTTATAGCTCTGGTTTCAAAATAGTTTATTCTTTAAACAGATAGGCAGAACAGATTTTATCATTATTTTCTTCTTGCCATTGATTCTGGTATTACCCTAATATATATAGTGGACACAGATACTTGCCTGACACGTATGCATACTACACTTGTTTACCAACCTATCTAAATGCATGTTAACATGATTAATGTTAAGTTCTCAAATCCTAGTATTCCAATATAGTGCAGTATCAGTGACTAGTTCTATGCTCTCCATATTAAATTCGTAATTTAAATTTAAATTTTATGTTATTAGTCTTGCTTACATCACTACACATGTATGTTATATACAGGGCTTTATTTCAAAAAAAAAAACTTGGTTGAGTTTTGTGTTGAATTGTCAAATCTGAGATTGCGTACATAGTAAACCCTTAACCTTGGATTCTAAGAGTTTAGTTCAAATTGCAGTTTTAAATTGTAATATTTTGAGCCGTATACATGGTTATGTGCAGGTATATAATGTTAGGTTCATACTCTTACATGTTAGGTTGTGGTTGTGGTAAACATTGAGTTAGTTTTGATGTTCGAATTCTCCAAAAAATTTTGAAAACTGAATACATGATAACATTTTTTTTATTGCTTTCAAATGCGTAGTTCAATTTCAGATCTAATATGTAATGTTGAGCTAGCTGAATGATTGAACACTTCATTTCAAGTCTTAACCCATGTACACATGACACTCTACACTAATGTACACAACTGCCATGAAAACCTAACCTTTCATCTCTATGTTATGATCATATAGCTATATAGATATATATAGTTCTGTAAATATGTTATAATGTATGTAGATGTATAATTAAATCTTTACCTCTCTATACATATAGATATACATATATACACGGTTAGCCATACATGCTAGGAGTAATAGCTTGTGCCTTGTAGATTGCTTAACTAATATGCCATGAATAGTGTAACTTGATAGCTATAGTTGAGACCCATATCCTCCTATAACACCATCATGTATATGCCACAAACCACATGACCCTTGCTTAATGTTAGCTTTCCTCTAACACTCTCTCTTCTATATATATTAGATTGTGATTGAATTCAATGCTATTGACTTTCGTTCCTTAAACTTTTGGTTTTGATTTTTCTTAAATAGTACCCTTTATAGATGATTGGTAGTTGTCTTATTTTATTTTCTTGATAAATACCAGTTTTACAGGTAGGATGGTAGACTGCTGAACAGCCTTAATGATTGTTGTGTTTTGTCCTTTCCAGTATGGCACCCATGACCCGAGCCTGTCGCCTGAGAGCAGCTGCAGCTACTGATAGTGTGCTTCCACCTTCTATTGCTCAGGAGGTAGTAACCCCTCAGGCTGACCCAAGGGTAGTGGCACCTCCCGCCATCGAGGAGGTGTCAGCATCCTTACCAGAGAGTTTTCCTCCACCACCTGTTACTCAGGAGAGAGTGGCAGTCTCATCTGAGACCAAGAGTTCTTCCCATCTCCTCCTCTGCCTCCAGGAGCAGTACCCCATACCATACCCTCAGCAGGTTTGTTTTCTGACGGAGCTCAGATATCCAGACTTCTCCAGGATGTGTTGGAGACAGAGAGTTCAGACTGAGATCCTGAAGGAGCAGGGTCGTGGAATCCAACTGCTGTGGGATTTGGTGCATTCAGGAGGGGAGCCTAGTTCTAAGAGGTCGAGAAGCAGTGTATACCCAGAGCCCCGTGAGCACCCAGACTATCAGCCTAGGCCAGCCTACCCAGTCCAGACTCCTGTTCAGCAGAGGCCAGCTGAGAGGGTGCCTACCTGCACCTTCTGTAAGAAGCCTGGACATGTGTGGGACATCTGTAGGAAGAAAGAGGAGTGTGCCTGTTGTGTGGGTCAGCTGCACACAGGCTGCGAGACTGTCCTGCTGCACTTATCCCAGCTAGGACTCCGCCTTCGGGAGGGAGTTCCAGCCATCAGACTTAGTTGGAGGTGAGTCCTTGACCTGTATCTTATCCAGTCTTGAAATAGATGTACCCTACCATATTATTGTATGTTTTGATGCCTTGTGATTGCCTAGTACTGTAGCATGTTGGTGTAACTAGATGAGACCCCAGACTGATACTACATGCCATGACCCCATAGGTTACATTTTCCAACTGCCTGATTTAAATAGGTTCTGAGATTTTGATTGTGGGGGTTTGACCTAGAAGGGGTACGATCATCTTAATTTCGAGGACAAAATTTTTCTAAGGTGGGTAGGATTGTAACACCCAGTTTTCCAAATGAGAGTAATTTTGAAATTTTTGTATTTAATTGAATTAATAAATATTATTTGGATTTTTTTATTGTATTATTAAGAATGGTGTGATTAAAATATTATTTAATTGATTGTCATGTATTGTGATTAGCCTAACTTGGTTTGGACCCAACCTAGATTAGTCATAGATAGTCCCAGCTAACCATTTTAGTGATTATTAGTATTAATTATATTTATTATAATTAATATGATTCTTTAGTGATTTTTGGTGATTTTTAGTAGAATTGATTTTGACCCTATAGAGACTTTGACTTAAGTTGACCTTGTAGACTAACCTAGTGGCTAACCTAGGTCTTGACTAAGAGATTAGGATTTGAAAACCTAGGTTGACTTAAGTTCATGAGGATGAACTCATTAGGATTAATTTGGTGAAATTAGGAATTAGTTTAGTCTAAGAATGGCTTGTGAAGTCACAAGTCATAATCATGACTTAAACTAATTAGGACTCAACCAACTTGGCAAAACCCTAGATCTAAACCCTATGGCCAGCCACATGACAGCCCCCCTCTCTATAAATACTCTCCTAGGGATTAGGGCTAGCCTCTCTCTTAGGGTTTATCAAGTTTTTAGAAAGAGGTAAGTTCCATCTTCATAAATTCCTATTAAATTCATTTCAAGTCCTTTTTCCTTCAAACAAATTCCAATAGGCTCTAAATATTGTGTTCTTGCTGTTGGAAATAAGTTTTGACAGGGAGCAAACAATTTGGAGAGCTTTTGGTGGTTTGAGAGATCCTTCTCTTTGGAGCTTTTTGGGGGTTTGAACACCTATAGGTATAATCCTATTTAATGCCTTTAAATTCTGTCAAAAATCATTTTAGGAATGCCCTAACCCTAGCCTAACTATAGGAATAGGGTTTCCCAAGTTTTCATGTCATTTTGTGTCCATTTTGGACACGTATCAGTGTGTATCACTGAGTGTTTGATGAAATGCCCCAATGGGCATTTCGTGTGAGATTTTGAAATCCATTTGAATAGAAAGCTAGCCCTAGGTGTCGTCTAGGGATTCCTTGTGTCGTGTGTTGTTATTCGTGTCGTGTCGAGTCGTGGGGAACACGGGACACGCGAGTGCGGGTGCGAGCGCGCGGGCACAGTGCGTGCCCTGCTGCTCGGGGGCTATTGCGCACTCGTTTCTCCACGTGGACACGTGAAATTTGGTATAGGGATAGGGACGATGACTGACACGAGGCTCGCAAAGTTTCACGAGTCCTCGTGTCGTGTCAGACACGGTATTCAGGGTGCACTGGGCAGCTGTGTGTGCGTGCGTGTACTGTGTGTTGTTCTGTTGGTTTAAATTGATTTTTAATGTTTTAAATTATGTCTAAATGTTTAGCTAGATTCTAAATATCATGTTTAAATCCTTGCTACACCATGTTACACATTGTTTGGGTTTTAGATTTATGTTTTGGTTCGAATCATTGGAAGAACAGTGCACTCTGATACATGTTCTGAAACTGTGTTTTCCCAAACAGTTTTTATCCTCTTTATGTTATTTTTTTCATTGTCATTTATTCCTACATGTTACATATTATATTAGCTAAGTAATTTTCACTCGAGCTTTGGATTGTATGTGGGATTAAGGCATTGGTTGTGAAGGTTCCTGTGTGCATTGTTGTTGTCTTTTTTTTTCCTGAAATAATTAACCTGAGATGTCAGCCCTCTAATTTTGAACTGTCAATAGCTGAGAATGTACTTTACTACTGAACTGATTTTGGGGTTGTTAAATGTCTGAGATTTATCAGTATAGAGGACTGTTGAACCCTTGTTGTGCTTTGAGCTCATTTTGAATTATTGTTGAACATTTGAATTCATGAAGGCTTTGGAAGGTGTAGAATGGGATTTTAGTTTTAAATTTGAATCTTAACCGTATGATACTTGTTATTACTTCCCATGTTTTTCCCAGTCTTCACATAACCTGAGATGCCACTATCATTTGTTATGGAGAATTATTTTTTTTGCACTGTTCATTTGTAAACCTGGGATTAAATCCTGTGGGTGGTGTTATTGTGAACTGATTTCCTTTGTTCATTGCCTTGTGTTGAGATTCAGCATTAGTTAAGTTGATTGTTAAACCTGTGAATATAACTGTTGTCCAGATTGTTCTCTTTGTTACCTGGAAATGAAGTTGGACTGTGAAAGTTTATTGTATAACTTGAATTTCTCATTTATTCAAATTTCTGAAGTCTAAGGAGGCTTGGTTGTTTATTAAACTGATTTTCCTTCCTTTTCTTTTCAAGAGCATGAGTTCATTGTATTGATTCAATAGGCTAACTAATATTAATTCCTAATCTGAAACTGGGATTGATTCCTTTCCTTTCAACTATTGAACTGAGTTTTTTTTAAAACCTGAGATTGTTTGAATGATTTTTGTTTAAACCTGATATGGTATGTTTTAGATTGTATAATGATTTAGTTGTGTTCAGCTCTTAAAACCTGAGTTTGGTTTGTTTTGCTAACTGAGTTTGATTCCCAGTCCCTTCTTTACCTGAAATAGAATATCTGAACTATTTGTTGAAACCTAGGAATGTAATGCTAAGTTGATCCTTTGAAAAACTGATATGAGGTTTCTTGTTAGACTGAATTTCATGCTTATTATATACTGCTATTAAACTGAGTTTTGGTTTTAAACCTGAAATGGAATGAATACAAACCTGAGATGATTCTTAACCCATAAGGTTACTTGTAAATTGTTTTCCATCCTTTATATTAACTGTTAACTGATTTCTTGATTGGTCTTTGTTGTGTATCAATCTCCTTAAACCTGTGATACCTTGAGTTCATTGAAAACTGAAATGAGATTTGGGACTGTTGGGTATTTGATTGTTTGTAAATTGACTTCCTTTCCTTTCAATGAGTGAACCTGAGATGGTTTCCTTAATTAACTAAGTAAAGGGTTCACTTGATTTGTTTTTTCTTTCTTTATATTAACTGTTTCCCACTCCTTGATACACAGTCACCCACACTTATGTGTACTTCACTGTTTTCTGTTATTTCCAGTACTGTTCACTGTTGGTATTCAATGGCTCACACCCTCCTGCCTACACTGTCACATATACATGATTACATGAGTTTTCCCTCACTCCCTTGTGTATATATATAAGCCTTGTGATATATATATACAAGCTTCCCTATATATATATGTTTTGTATTTTAAATATATATATGATATATGTGGTGTCATGATATTGGGATATTTTGTGTTATGTTATAGTGTGAACATAGGGTATGGGTAATAGGGCTATAGGCTATATACTATATTATAGATTTTAATCAATATACCAATGTGTGTATTGGTAGGCTTGACATGGTATTGCCTAGATTAGCCTAGAAAACCTAGAATAGTCTTGCTAGACCTAGATTAGACTAGTTTGACCTAGTTTGACTTCTAGGGTTGACCAGAGTTGACCAAGAGTTGACTTTGGCCTAGATTGACCTAGATTCATGTAGAACGCATTGTAGTGCATCTTATTACCATTCTGGACATGTTGTGACTTGTGCTGTTCTAATAGGAGCCAGACACCACTCCTCGGACAGTATTTTCATCTCGGACTTTCAGTTAGCAGGCGAGTACATTCTCTGATCTTTTCATACTTACCTGGATTATATTCTTGCTCTAGATTACTCTACATGATGCTGACACGTATCTTCACGGATTAGTACTATATGGATCCCTTCCTGAGATGTTATCCCTTTACGGGTGCATCGGGTACTTCATGTTCATGTACTTTATCATGTGCATCAGGTACTCCTTGTACTCGTACTAGTTCATGTTTTTACATGTTCTCATGTGCTTTTATGTGCCTCATGTACTACTCATTACATGAGTTCACGTATCTTAGTTGTATTCATGTGCTTATAATGTAACTTGAATGGATCCTTGTGTACTGGTTGGGGCGGGGTGAGTAGAATTGGTTATGTGAACACTATCCCCAGTAGCTGTATAAATGTGCCTCCTTATTTGTATTCATGTGCCCCCAAGCCGTTTACATAACCATTATGCTCTAAATCACGTAGCCACTTACAGTCTCTACTATCATGTATTTACTTTCAGTTACAAAATATCTCCTGTTTACAAGTACTTCCTTTTCAGCACTTCCTGTATTTTACTCTATTGCATGATTTATACTCCTAACCTGCTATGAACTGTTTTGAGAGATATGTGCTCGTTCCCGTCCTGACTGGACCTGTTAAAAATTTTACAGTGAATGATGGGGCTCTGGTGTCTATCCTTCTTGGTGCAGCATTAGACATCACTAGTGACTTGGACCTGCTGGCAGTTGATGTTACTTCCATTAGTTTAGGATTGCCTTACTATTTTGGGATTACTGTTTTAGACTTGAGATATTCTGAGATGTATTTATTTTAGTCACTTAGCTTCTGGATTTGTATCTTGGTGATGTTACATTCCTGGTTGTTATCTATCTTTATCTTTCTATCTCATTCCTGTTCTATCCTAGATGTGGTTGAGTTATTTCTGTTATGTCACCCCCATTCGGGGAGTATAACTGTATATTACCCTTATCTGTTATATGTTATGACCTAGGACAGCGTTCTACCGCCGACACTGCGGCGTAGGCTGGACGTACCCACGTCACGTGCCCTTATTCTAGGGTGCAGGTCGTGACAGATCGGGACTCAGAGGAGAGGAGCAAACCCTAAATTATACTCCACCTAACAGCGCCTCCCCGGCCTGACGACCCTGACACCTCACGCGCGTCGCCGTGGTGGTCGCCGGCCGGCGAGAGAACCACCGTGCGCACACGAAAACAAAGCATGACAGTAGTGGCAATGGCAGCAACAGGGCATATTTCGATGTAAGTTTCTTCCGCATCGTTCAACCAATTCTAGACCCATTTCTTCGTACATGTTGTCAACACATACCTCTTCACATTCATATACTAGGTTAGAACTGGATCAAACTAGGATCGAGTCAAAAATTGATACAAAATCGATGTATAAACAGTCCAAAGAATATAACAAATTCGATCCAGTAAAGGAAATCTATTTGAAATCTATTTGAACAGACCTATAGAGAACCTATAGGATATGGAAACCCCATTATTGGTTTAATTTCTAGTTGTGTATCCAGTAAAGGAAATCATAGGAAAGATCAAGAAAAAAACTGTGAAACTGTTTCTGAAAATCTCAAAAACACATTGATACGACGTCCATCCCGACAATCCAGGCGACGTGGTCGTGCACCGTAAGCATCAAAAGGCGCATATGGATATTATGGACATATTCAAATTGGTCGCGTGTGCACGACGAATTTGATGCGTATCCATCGAAATTCACCGTATCTGCCTCTGTCCAAATTTTCCAATTACTTTGTGCACGCTCATCAGATCGAGACGAAACTTACGCCAAGATGACCGTATCATTTTTTTGGTCCTGTATGCCAAGTTTGGTCTGATTCTCAGACAGTTGATCGGATCGCCGTTTTACGGGCCTCACGATCCGATTCAAATGACACTTTTTTGCACGGCCCACCGGAATCCAAAATTGGACATACCGTTGAGTTCGTATCATCAAAACGAATCCGTAGACATGTAGTTTGACAACTTTAGAGATCATTGACTCTAGCACGCTTTACGGTACAAAGCGGGTCCAACGGCGGATACCGTTTTGTCCCAAAATTACCGTTTTGCCTCTGTGTCCAGGATTGGACTTAAGGACAGGCAATCATAGCTAATTTAACTATTCTGAGAATGTTGGCAATGTCTGTTTCAGCTTTCGGAGACATTTGTGGATTTTGGACTTTATGGCGTACTAGTTGACGGTATCTTATTGGTTCTTCGCACTACCACCAGGCAAGATACCTTGCCTCCCTCTACAGTTTAATTTCATGTTTATAGTTTTCATGTTATTATTTTATTATCATAGATACTTTATTTGTTATAGATTTTATATGATTCATTAGCTTTCTAGTTGACTAGATTTATTTAGTTTTTATATACCGTGTTCACCAGTTTATGGTCATGCTTGACTTGACAGCATAGTTATACTGGACTTGACTATCTCTTGACTGAGTCGTACCTAGTCTCACCTGTACCCTGATTGATTCGTGTCTTGGAACGAGTACATGTGATTGAACTGCTATTTCCTTATATCATTTTTTTTCAACCAGAGAGTCCACACTCGGGACGAGGGTTGATCAGTTGCACCAGAGAGTCCACACTCGGGACGATGGTGTTTGTTTCCTTGGCACCAGAGAGTCTACATTCGGGACGAGGGTGTTTGTCTTGATCTGTTTACATCCGGGAGTCCACACTCGGGATGAGGATGTTGTACTTGCACCAGAGAGTCCACACTCGGGACGAGGGTGCCTTGCCGTGAACTAACTAGAAAGTCCACACTCGGGACGAGGGTTAGTGATTAGTTCAAACTTGCGAGTCCACTTGCGACGAGGGTTCGGTATTCCATTGATCTCGTGTTCACTTGTTCATCCAGCAGTTCAGTTACGTATAGTTGTTATTGTATTCCAGTTCATAGTCACATGTCAGTAGTCACTTGTTAGCAGTTTGGTCGTAGTCTCTTGCCATGTTAGTGTCGTTCCTTTTTTATATCATATTTATATTATCATGCATGATTAAACTGCTAGATAGGCATATTTTTATGTATCTTGCTATGTCCCCTGAGGACCTGATGATCTCTTTAGGTTTAGCGATTGCATGGAGTTAGCTAGCAGAGCGGGATGGTAGATGATTGCGATGCCTGATTCAGGTATTTTCTCAGTGATATTATATTGTTATCCTTTCGTGCTTTTCATTCCTTATCATGAGATATCCTGCTTATTGATTTACTTTATAGACTCTTGTTATATTCTTTGGAGTCTTATCGGACATATATGCTAGTGGGCTGCAGACCACGACCCATATTGTTTATTCATGTTTTGCTCACTTATTATGGATTTGAGATATAGATTAAATTGCCATGATTTGGCAGTATACCCTAGCCTTGATAGCATTTACGTATTCGAGTCGGGCTGGAGTCCGCTTGATGCGTAGCTGGCTTGCTCACGTGCTTGCATCCGAAAAGCGGGTGCGGGTCGTGACATGATGGGTCCACACCCATCACAAATAATTCTGATGAGACTGAGTCTGACATAGGGGTATCCAAGTCCACTTCATCTACCAAACCAAAGAACCCTAAAGATATAGCCTACCATTGCTTCCACAGAATCTTAAGCGCTATGTCAGAGTCTCTATATGACATATTTTTTGAATATAAAAGCGCTAAAGAACTCTGGGATGCTTTGGAAGATGAATATGGTTGTGATGATGCTGGAATTGATAGATTCAATTCCTCCACATTCAACCGATATGTCATGGTAGATAACAAACATATCGATGACCAAATTCATGAGTTCCAAGAACGCCTTAGGCATGTTCAAGCCAAGAGAACCTTCTTTTCTGCTGAGCACAAAATAAGATGCTTGATAGACAAACTCCCTCCTTTCAGGTCTAATGTGGCAAAGGATCTTCTTCATCTACAATGATCTATTACGTACCCTCAAGCTCTAAAAACACTTAGAACAGAAGAAGAATATAGGGCAAAGACCAAAGCTAGGTCTAATGCCGCAGCTAGGATAAACTTTGTAGAAATCCATGGCAAACCCAAGGCTAACCACCATCTCAAACCCAAAAAAAACTCCTTCAAAAAGAAGCAGATTTTTTTATCCAAATCACCATAACCCTCATTTCCAAAATCTTCATCACCAAAACCCTCAATACCATCAACCTCATAAACCTAGAAACTTTGGTCAGACTCAGGATCAAAGTAGACTTTGTTTTGTGTGTGGTAGAACCAACTATACAGCCATCAACTGCTTCCAAAGGAAGAAAGAAACTATCCAGGCCTCCTTCAAAGGAAAAGGCAAGCCAGAGGCTAACATGATTCTGAATGGGTCCTCCAGCACCTTTAGGTCTGTAAGCTATCAACCTGTAGTAAACCTTTCTTTACATTCTGATGATTGGTGGTTGAATTCTGGAGCTAATGTTCACGTTTGATTTGATCGCTCCTATTTTTCAACCTATCAGGAATCAGGTGGAGGAGGCGTGACTCTAGAAGATGGCTCAACGACACAGATAGTGGGAAGAGGAAGAATAGATCTGAAGATGACATCAGAAAAAAATTTACCTCTCCATGATGTGCTTCATGTGTCGTCTGTTAGAAGAAACCTTGTTAGTGGATCCCTCCTTGTAGCCTCAGGATACAAAATTGTAATGGAGGCCAATAAAGTAGTTTTCTCTAAGAATGATTTGTTTATTAGAAAAAGATTTATAAAAGATGTACTTTTTATTTTAAGTACCATGAATAAAAGTTCAATTTCTTCTTTTATTGCAAATGTTGAATCCTCAAATGTTTGGCATGGTAGACTAGGTCATGTGAATTTAGGATCCATTAAAATAATGATGAACTTAGATCTTATCCCTAAAACTCCCGTAGATGATGAACACAAATGTGAGATCTGTGTTCAAGCCAAACACACAAGATTGCCTTTCAAATCCATCCATAGGGATTCTAAACTCCTAGAACCTATCCATAGTGATTCCAAAAGGGTCTTGATCCGAGGCGGTAGAAAATACTTTGTCACTTTTATAGATGACCACTCAAAGTATTGTTACACCTACCTTCTTAAGACCAAAGATGAAGTTCTAGACAGATTCAAGGTCTATAAGTCTGAAGTTGAGAACTAGTTAGATAGAAAGATTAAGATCCTTAAATCAGATCATGGTGGAGCGTATACCTCAAATAAAATGATTAACTTCTGTAAAGAGCATGGAACTATTCATGAGGTTACCGCTCCTTATTCACCACAGTCCAACGTGAAGAACAGGTAGGCAACTCTAGAAGGGGTGAATAGAGTTTATAACAATAATTGCCAAATAAAAATTAAACTCTTTTCACCAACAGTAAATAATCAGAGTAGTAAATACGAAAATAAAAAGATCAAGAGAGCATACGCAAACATAGTCATTTTTAACCTGGTTTTCCTCGTGGAGGACTAGTCCAGGCCTGAGAACTCTAGCTCAGGATTAAATCCACTATTTATGAAATAGTAGTTACACCCCGTGCCTTTTCTTCAGAAGAGCACGTCAACTTCTTACAAAGATCGCTGTGGCGATGCTTGGAATTTTCCAAGCGACTTTCTTGATTCTTGCACAAACTCCTAACTGAATAGTACTGAGCACTTTTAGGCTTAGGAAGCTTGTGGCTAGTAGATGAAAAGGTTAAGGCTTGTATGAGGCTTATAGAGAAGAGAAGAGAAGAGAAGATAATTGGATGATTGAAAATGAAAGAATTCAAGGCCTATTTATACTAGTTGGGATAGGCAGAATTCGGCCAAAATTCTGTGTCAAGAATTCAAATTTTTGGCCGTTGGACAACTAGCATACAGCAAACCCTAAAAATTAGGGTCATGTAATTTATGGGACATAGTTCGGCCCGAACTTTGTCTCCATAGGACAAAATATTCAAATGGGCTTTTGTGGACTAGTTTGGCTTGGTAGAGCTTTTGGTTTTGTTTGGGAATAAGGTTTAAGCCCAGAATACCCAGTGCTACTCAGTTTACATTTAGCTAGACTCAATAAATGTAAAATAATACAGACTCTAAAATCGATTACGCTGCAGGAGAGCGTCGACGTCCATCTTGCACTGAGTTCTGTCTTGATGTGTCATATTGAATTATGACAAGTATCATATTATCAATTTGTCAACATTTGGTTGACTGTGATTTGGGTCAACAATCTCTCCTATATTGATAATTGATAAAATAATATTTGTATATTCAATGTTCATACCTGGACACAAAATGAAAGTAGTAGACATGCAGTAGCTCCCCCGTAATAATAGCTCCCCCATAAACATAGCTTCTCTGTAAGCCAATGTTTCTTATCCTGATATACATAATCTCCTCCAAAGCATAGAGATCACATGATATGATAGAAATATGAATATCAAATAGATCTTCCCCTTTTGGCATTTATCAATTATGCATAGCAAATATGAAAACACAGACAAGCAGAAAACTGTATAAAAGAGTAACTGGCAAGCACACAATCATATAATAACTGCAGATAAAATCTAAAGATCCACAGAAACATAAAGCGTACTCATACAGGAAAATCAAACTATATAATCATAAGCCCATAATGCATAAAAAAACTAAATAAGATCATCATCAGCAGCAGCAGGTACGGAACCACATCCATCATGGAGCGCAAGATGGTCCAGCGGCGTCAGATGGATCAGTATCCGAACGACGATGATCCACGAAAGCTGCTTCTGGATCCAGATATCACATGACCCAAGGGTCGTCGATACGGTACCCGTCGCAAGATGGATCCCACTACATAGAAAGGGGCATAGAGGGATGCCGAGACATGGTGTACCGGATGTCATACAATGAGTAGCTGACGGCACTCATCTATAAGGTGGTACGATAGTCGAGCTGGGTCTAGCGGTCGTCCTCCAACATGAAACGATCGCGAAGCATGGCCTGGATAGACTCGAGAGTAGCAGGAGGTGCAGGCGCAGGTTGCCCAAGTGCAGGTGCATCAGCCTGAGCATCAGAACCGGAATGCTCGGACTCAGTGGGAGACCCGACAGCTGCCTGAAGCCGCCTTGCCTTAGACAGAAAGGCAGGGGCTGGAAGGAATTGGCACTCATCGAGAGGAACTTGAAATACACGAAAGACCATCGACAAATAGAGCGTATAGACCAATGATCAAAGCCTCTTCCTTGCATTAATCATCTAGTCCATCATAGTATGTGGCTGGTTAAACGGGACATGGAAGTGAAGGTGATACAAAGCAAAAATCTCAAAATATGAAACTTCATCAGTCGATCCCGCTTTGGACAAGATCGTGGAGAAGACGATACGATGAAGCTCGTAGAAATAAGGGTTAAGGAATTTTGCAAGTAACTTGCGTGGACGTGTGTTTGGGGTACACAAATCGTCCTTGAAACTCTCAAGGGATGATCCATCAGGAAATTGAAACTTGCGTGCATCGACAAGCTTCCCCAAAGAGTTGGGTTCCGGAATCTCGAAATATTCTGCAAGTTCAAAATCATCGGACGAGATGTCAATTCTGGCAACATGAGAATATATTCATGTGTCATCAAATGTGAGATTACAGTAAAACATTTTAATAGCATTCAAGTAAATAAGTGAAGTTGTATAAACTAACTCATCAAGACAAAGATCATGAAATAATGAGTCATAACGAAAAAATATAGTGAAGTTGATGGGATAACCCGCGCACACAGGCCGTGAACAAAAATCATTGAACCATTCATTTGATGCGTCCAATAAAACAAAAATTCGACCATCGAATGTGTTGGGTCATTGGGTTGTGGTGGATTGAAAAGTGGATGAATAGGTTGATCATCTCGGGGAGGAGAGTTCAATGAGGAAGCACCATCGGTTCTAGCCCTCTTTCCTCTATTGAACAACCTAGGTGCCATTGAACAATGAAAGGAAATTTGAAATTGAGATGGAGAGAAAGAAAGAATTATACCTCAAGAGATTAGTGGAATATGGAAGAGAATGATGCAAAAGCTATTCTTCTTGAGTTTGGGGAAGAAAACCATACTAGATTGAAAATTCTAGGGTTAGGGTTTGGAGAGGATGAAGTTTGAGAGGTTTTAGAGGAGGAAATGGAGAGGAGAGAAAGGGAGAACCCGAATATATGAAAGGGGGTTCGGCTGGTCGGGTGAATCCTGGACCGTAGGATCAAAAAGGATGAATGGCTGAGAGCAATTGGAAGTTCTGGAAAAACCAGACCGAATTCGGCCCAAACTCTGTGTGAGGCAGAGTTTGGCCCGAGTTCTGGGTTCTGGGACCAGAACTGAAACCAGTTTAAAAACAGTTTAAAAATATTGCCAAATTGGAGAAAATGGACAGAAGTGATAACGATTGAAAATTTTAGAAGTAAATGGCCAAGTAGAAAATTTGCAAATGTAAAATGAATGGAGTAAAAGAAAATGAAGTTAGAAAATTTGAATTAATCAAGTTATAAATAAAATTGAACCATGTGATAAACAAGGATTTATGACACAAATCATTACGATAAAACTGCCATGGGGTAGCTGTAGGGGCCGGATTTCAGCTAGCGATAGTCTGAAGACTAGTGCACCGTGTCGTTTAGGCTTTTACGCCTTATTGTCAGAAGGACCCTTTCGACTTGTACCCATAGCAAAGTCATCATAAAGAAATATGACATAATCGATATTTACGCAGGCCAATTTAATAAATAACCATTTCATCCAAAATTCCTAATTTACGACAAAGAAAGTTGAATCGCTTTTCGGATAGTGGTTTGGTAAAGAAATCTGCCAGCTGATGATCAGTGCCAATAAATTCTAAATTTATGTTGCCATTGTGTTGATGATCATGCAAAAGGTGGTGACGAATTTCAATGTGTTTCGTGCGTGAGTGACATATAGGGTTCTTAGTAAGGTTGATAGCACTAGTATTATCACAGAATATAGGAATGTGCATAAAAGATAGGTTATAGTCTGCAAGGGTTTGCGTCATCCACAGAATTTGTGCACAACAACGACCAGCTGCGATATATTCAGCTTCTGTTGTGGATAGTGCAATAGAATTCTGCTTCTTGCTAAATTATGAGACTAGAGCCTTGCCTAATAAATGACACGTGCCGCTCGTACTTTTACGATCGACTTTGCATCCCGCAAATTCAGCATCCGAATAACCAATAAGGTCAAAGGATATGGTTTTGGGATACCACAAGCCCACTGTAATAGCACCCTTAAGGTATCGAAAGACACGCTTAACGGCGGACATGTGTGATTCCTTAGGACTAGCTTGATAGCGAGCACACAGACAAACACTAAACATGATATTGGGACGACTAGCAGTTAGGTAAAGTAGACTACCAATCATACCTCGATACTTAAGTTGGTCAACAGGTTTGCCGCTTTCATCAGTTTCCAGCTTGGTCGTAGCAGCCATGGGACTGCTGATTAGTTTGACATTGTCATGATCAAACTTCTTCAGCATATCCTTTGTGTATTTTGACTAGCTGATGAATATTCCTTGCGAAGTTTGTTTGACTTACAATCCAAGTAAGTAGGTGAGCTCCCCCAGCATGCTCATCTCAAATTCGTTCTGCATACACTTAGCGAAATCTTGGCATAGATTTTCATTAGTAGACCCAAATATGATATCATCAACGTAAATTTGAACTAAAAGAATGGTGTCTTGAAAACTTTTGATAAAAAGTATAGTGTCAATCTTCCCTTTGAAAAAACCCTTATCTAGTAAGAAATTGCTTAGGCGTTCATACCAAGCTCTGGGGGCTTGTTTGAGGCCATATAGCGCTTTCTTAAGTTTGAAAACATGGGCAAAAAATTTGTGATTTTCAAAACCAGGGTGTTGTTTTACAAAAACTTCCTCCTTAATAAAACCATTCAGAAAAGCACTTTTGACATCCATTTGGAAAATTTTAAAATTCTAAAAGTTTGCAAAGGCATAAAATATCTGATTGGATTCAAGTCTTGCAGCAGGAGCATACATCTCATCGTAGTCAATACGTTTCTCTTCGTTGTATCCTTGAGCTACTAGACGAGCTTTGTTGCAAGTGACTGAAGCATCTTTATTTAGTTTGTTATGAAAGACCCATTTAGTACCAATAATCGAATGGTTAGCTGGTTTAGGAACAAGTTCGCAGACCTGGCTTCTTTCGAATTGGTTGAGTTCTTCTTGCATAGCTGAAATCCAAAATTCATCATTAAAAGCTTCTAAAACAGTTTTAGGCTCAATTTGCAAAATGAAAACAGTGCTAGTAATGGAATCTCTTAACGATGATCGAGTACTTACTCCGCATGATACCTCACCTATTACCAAGTTTTTTGGGTATGACAGCTTGAACGCGAACTTCTTCGGTAAGCCATCCAGAGAATTGGTTTCAGGGGTGGTATTCATCGCGTGGAAGTTGATGGTCCAACATCATCGTCGGGGATATCTGTGTGTACTATTTTCTTCATCAAAAGTCACATTAGTCGATTTTTTACAATCATTGAGCGTTTGTTGAACACTCTATATCCCTTACTCTTGGCAGCATAGCCAAGAAAAATATAATCGTCAGCTTTGGCATCAAACTTGCCTAAGTTGTCTTTGGTGTTAAGGATAAAATAGCGACAACCAAACACTCTAAAATATGAGACATTAGGAGTCCTACCAAACCAAAGCTCCTAGGGTGTTTTCTTCGAAATAGGTCGAATAAGCACCCTATTTAAAATATAGTGTTTTTAGCATTAAAATTCTTTGATTGCAAATTTTAATACAAACAGAACAGTGTTACAATATAGGACTTAGATGTAGTCCTAGGAGTACACTTTTGTTTATCTGGTTCCTTGTT